>CM061921.1:231703095-231974687 GCA_031002005.1 Vandiemenella viatica | reverse complement strand
AAATTGAATTGAAATATAAATCCAGCTAGCTCAGAATTTAAGTGGCGGGAGCAGAGTCTTAACCCAGGAGTCGCTTAAGGGCACATAAGTCTGTTAAAAATCCACTGGATAGTGACCGTCGTTTCTGGTACATTACCATAGTATCATCGCCGTGATGGTGAGCGGCAAACACAATGCCACTGCAGCAATGGAAGCTAAATAAGCGGCTACGACCGCGTTATTAGCATAACTTCCGAATAATGGCAAGCACGCCACTCAACATCTCGCTTTTCCAAAGCAAGAAATGATCAACCACAATGATCATCAGAAAGCGTGCCGGCTAGCACGTCTGTTCACCAGCTCGTCTTGGACCCAAGTCACGTCTGCTCATCAGCTCGTCTTGGACAGAAGTCACGTCTGCTCATCAGCTCGTCTTGGACAGAAGTGTTCTCTCAAAATGGCTCCTTCCTCTTCCTCGGCTAGTTGCTCGCCACATGCAAAAGAACTCCACGGAATTAGTATTGTAGCCCCCAATAAATGTTCAGGATTGGCTAGCTACACATTTCCGTCGTCACGTGTTTAATATCACGCGTCGCATTCGCTGACTCCTTCGCGCGTTTCCTACTTGGCCTTCGGGATAGCGGCAAGGTGGGGTAGTTCGTTGACCGAATTCCAACGGGACTCAAGCCGGGCTGGCCCGGCGTCACCTTGTCGCCTCGCCTGCTCCATTGTTCCACCCTCAACGGTCGAAATGGCAGTCTCTAGCCTTCAATATTTAAGCGTTCTGAGCCATGCGTTTACAGAAAAATTAATTTATAATAAACCATACCTTTTGCCGCCCTGGTTTTTAAACATACATTTAACCTATCCAGACAACCCTCATTATTTACAATTAATTTACACGTTCCAAGATTAAATAATTAATAAATTTGAATATAATAAAAAGAAAAAAAAGAAATATGAATATAATTAATAATGATTTGATTATATTCATTGTGGGTGACGCTGTCACACCACAGTACTAAGAAGAAAGTGACAATGACGAAAGACTGCTTGGATATACGAAGATTCATAGATTCTAGATATCGGATACACACTGATCAGACAGTTTTTCTTTGCGCTGTCGAGACCGTTTTAGCTGGCTTCTGGGCTTTAGGTTTTACGCCTCAACGACGTCGAAGTCATTAGAGGCAGTTTTTGTCACTTTACACTTTTTGTATTGAATAGTCCTTTATAACGGCTCCTTAGGGCCGATAACCCACATATCTGGGAAAGTAATTAGTTGAGGTTGGTAACTCTGCCTTGCACAAATCCTACGTAACGTGGAGAACGGCTTCCCTTGGAGAATATTTCCTCAGAGAAAGATGGCTACATTATACTACCCATAATATCTCTCTAAATTAATCCAGTGAAATGTTACAGCTTTTAGTTATTGTAATTAATCAATTTTATGAATAATTGTAACGCCAATTGAAATTGTTGTTTTATTTTCCGAACGCGTTTCGCTTCATTTGCGAAGCATCTTCAACGGTTCTGTATTTTTCTTTAGTCACATGAAGCGAAACACGTTCGGAAAATAAAACAACAATTTCAATTGCATTGGCGTCACAATTATTCATAAAATTGATCCTATCGCAATTGAGGAAATGGCCCACAATATCCAGATTGCAATTAATAGCTTAACATTTAAATCAATATAAACTAACTAATAATTAGTTATTAGCGCCGTCCTTCCGTTCAGTTTCTTCGCATTACAGTGACATTCAATTAAGTCTTTTCTTCCACCTTGCACAGAACTTCCTTAACAATATCTGATATCCGCAAGCCTTAAGCTGCAAAGGAAAAAAAGTACGTATTTCTGTTTTTGTCCTCCCGTTTTATTATTGTTTCTCCTCCTGCTGGGGAAGATTCCCTTTCGAGATAACGGTAAACTCAGGCACTCTAGCGGAACTTGCAGATCACAAAGGCTTAGGGGATTAAGGAACACTTGACGCAACCTGGGAGGCACAGAAATTAACAGTGCAGCTTACAACTGAACCCCGCACAATCCTTCCTTTCAAATTTGTTACACAACAGCAAATGTTTAGCTTGGCGGCAGACTATACACAATTGGTACCAGTCTAAGCCATCAAAATACTCGATTTTATAAGGTTTGATCGAAGATTTAACACCATCCTGATTTAATATTTAACGCGATTAAATCTAGGTAAATCTTTTGTAGCCGCCCTAATTCCACCTCCAAAGTACACAATCTGCAAAAGGAATACTGCTTACCGACATTCATTCAACAGATTCCTTCCCTTCATGTTGATCGTTTTTAACAATCGCATGGTCAATCAAATGATAAATTACAGCACTCTTTTTACACGTGAGTACTTCTATTGGGGTCTTGTCACAAAGACTAATGGTTGCGTAAGCATGGGATTAGTTTAAAAACTTATTACTTAACCAGTACTAACGATATCTCAACGTTTAAAGTAAGATCGATTAGTTTTTTTTTTCTTACTGCTTTACGTCTCGTCGACGGCTAAAGGTCATTAGAGGAGCGATGGGACTGGGGACAAGGAACGGGAAGGAATTCGGCCATGGCCTTTTTGAAGGAAGCATCCAGGCATTCACCTGGAGTGATTTGGTGAAACCATGGAAAATCCAAATCTGGATGCCCGGACGGGGATTAGAACCTTCGTCCTCCGGAATGCTAGTCCAGAACGTTAACCGTTGAGCTGGATTAGCTTGAAAGACTAGGTATACAGCACGGTAAACAAATCCCGGTATCGTCTCCTCACTACTGCTCACTGAGCGAAGTACGACCTACAAAGATTTCGTGCGCTTAGTTGAATTCAGATCTTTATTGTGCATAGGTGTGTTATCTGATCTTCGC
The DNA here is from genome assembly GCA_031002005.1 of Vandiemenella viatica. Classification (NCBI taxonomy): domain Eukaryota; kingdom Metazoa; phylum Arthropoda; class Insecta; order Orthoptera; family Morabidae; genus Vandiemenella; species Vandiemenella viatica. The sequence goes on along the minus strand of CM061921.1, from coordinate 231,971,827 downwards.
CATCCAAGTTTTAAATCGATCGTGTACAGACTCTAGTTTAAGACAGGTGACATCGAGTGAAACAAACTCGTTTAACATTACTTTAATGAGACTTGACGTAATAAAATTTCATAATTATAAAAGCACCAATATAAATCAAATACGACAAGCACCACTGGATGTAGCAACTGATGCTGAAATCAAAGCTGTCCCACAGATCAAAGTGTAAAGAAAGCGCGACCGGAAAAAATATCCAACCACGATACTACTGCCTGAATTCCAATCCACTAGTTGACCTACTCACGTGAAACCCTCGAGGCAACGTCTGCGAACATATCCCTTCACATTTTTTGAAGAAACAAACCATTCTTACAACTGATCATTCAAGTAACAGTATCATAGTTCACATTTTATTAGAATGAAAGAAACATTTTTACGCAATGAGCACATTGAATAGTACTAAACACTACGTTGAATTAAATTCATAATTGCTCATTTTTAACAAAATATAAAAAATATCTAAATAATCTAAAAAAAAAAAAAACTGTGCACTAAACATAATTCTTCCTTGTAATCTGCAGTTCGAGTCATTGAGTCACAGTACTTGTAAACAATCCTAAAATATTTCTCTTCCAATGTATGGATTTACAAAATTGAATCTTTGATTGATATCTTTACACACAGTATGTGCTAGGACTGTGGCTGCTGACGCCTTTTTATTATTATTATTATTACTCCGCGATTCCCTAAAAGTGTGTGGTGGAGGGTGTATTGCACCTATCCAAACGGGTGATAGTTTGGAAGGGATATACGGGATATGATAGGAGGCGCCCATGGGCTATTGTGAGGAACCATCCCAGCATTAGCTGTTGCAATGTATCTCCTCAACAGACGTACCTCTTAACAAACACAGTATTACACGGTATCTCATGTTGTTAGATAATACGTAAGCTTCATAAAAATGTTTGTGACAACATTTCTCCGAAAAGCATAGCTTCAGTGTGTAACTGCAACGAAAATCACAAAACAGAATCATTTCTGCAAACGTACGAAGGGACGAAGGCAGCCTTCTGTTACAGGTGGGACTTTACAGTCATCCACAGTTTTGTGTTTGCTATCTCTGTATCACTGTATTTATCATTTTACCAGCAGCGTTATTACTCCATTTAGCATGGACAACACATGACGAAGGCATGTAATTAAAACGACCTATGCCTCAGAACAGACTCGAAACGTTGACCCCGTCACATGAGGCCAATGCGTTAAACCCTTCACTGGTTCCCACGAGTAATCGACAGCAATGTTTTCTCGACAGCAGCCAAATTTTTTTTTGCGATTGTGGTTTGTGCTAGACCTCGTGAACAAAAGGTTATGTTTTATTACATACGAAATATGCACCATGTAGTTCATGCCTAGCTAGTTAGGTACCTAAATCAAGGCTGGAGTTGTACATAATGCTCTTTAAACCAACCGCGCAAAATATTGGCCTGTGTCATGGTACATAATCGTCTTGAAACTCACCGTCCTAAGCCCATAAAGAGTTGCAAATGGTCACCAGTCAGATGATTTCCTGTCACGGATCGGCTCATTTTGACTAGAGGACCCAATCCATGCCAGGTACACACGCTCCATGACGTTATGGAACCACTTCACAATGCCTCGTTAACATGTTGGATTGACGGATACTTGAGATTTGCGCCAAACCCGAATCGAATCATCGGCACCTACGGACTCGTCGGACCAAGCTGCCTCCTTCCAGTCATCTAGCGTTCAGAGCCCAGTTCTCTATGCTATGCTGTGAGTAAACGCTTCCGAGTTCGTTTTCTGCTGCCAGCACCATATTTCGCTGCATGGCCCGCACAGAGAAGTTTCCCATTCACTGTGGCGGTCAGTTCAAGCAGATTAATTCACCTGCTGCCTCGATCGCATCTGGATCATCCAGCAGACTTGGCCGACCACTGCGCTGTATGGTTTGGGAGTTATTACGTTTCGTCATGTACTCGCGATAAGTCCTTTACAACGTGATGTGTGAAATCTCTAATGCTGCAATCACTTCCAAAATTTTATGCCGCATAGGTAGGCATTCAACTACCATTACGCGTTGAAACTCAATTACGTCTTGCCAAGCGACCAATGTCATTTTATTAGACTTTTCTCAGGAAGCAGTGACAACCATCTCTATATTTACACCTTTTCAACTCGGTGCTTGCGCCACCTGCAGAAGTATATCCAGTTTGGCGATGACTTTTCGCTTTCTGTCTGTATTAATAGAATAAGATAATATCTTAAATTATTACTGCTGAAAACTTTACTTTTCCTAAAACGTAATTAAACCAGTAGTCATACGGCGAAAGGAGACACGAAAACAACTTATTTCGTAAGTTCATTCATCCAAATTTCGTTTTAAAGTTACTGGGAAACACAAATTTGTGTTTCTGTGACGGATTTGTCTAAAAGTGTTAATGTCAGCAAATTTATTGTACGTTTACCTTAAATTACAGGTAGATTTATATCGAAAGTCCCCCTCGCTGTTTCATTTTCATTCTTTCTTTTCCGTATGTGATTAATAACATATATTATGTATATATATAACATGTGTTATGTCTGGATATTGTTCAAGGTTCAGTGTTTGGTGACCTGAAGAAAGTAGTGGGGTAAACATCCCTGTTCCATAGAGATGTTGGTTGGCGAACATAGAAAGAAATAATATGACCGTAGATGTGCTGAACGACTTCTTAATTTCTATACTGAAAGAGTTTTTTTATACCCGCTAGGGTGGCTCAGTGTGCTAAGGCGCCCCACACTGCATCGGAGAAGTACAACGGGACCTGGCACGAGTCCAGGTCCGCGCGTGCCGGCCATCCTGATAGTGATTATTAGGTGAATTCCCGCAATCACCAAGGCATTGCTGGGACGGCCCTCAACCTCCCACTCATAAATTACACATTTCGAAAACAAACGTTCAATTCTCACATACTGAACGTACTTACATGCTTCGCAATACTTCACTTCCTCAAGACAGAGGAGAAAGACGCGGCCACTTAGAAACTCTGCTTCTAAGCGGCCGAACTATCCCCTCAGGAATCTTCCAGATAAATAAGTCTAAAAAATCTGTTACTATGATATTAGTCGTAAGTAGACTCACTATGATTCAATTGTAGTCAACTCCGTGACAGATGTTTAAAATATGGTTCTCATGCATATGATTATGGATTAATTTCGGGTCATCTTCCAATGGCATATCTACATTTTTTCACACCAATGTAAACTCTTAACATTGCTGGACATTGTGTTATTGACTTATCAAAAAACTACTGCTTTCAGAGAAATCAGTCAGTGGAAGATAATGTTAAACGCTGGTTACAAGAGTAAAACAGAGCTCTGTATGGGTTGTTGTTTGCCAACAGATTGTGATAGAAGCCGTGCAGGGCAACGGTTTCTTCGGCGATACAGCAATAGACGACGTCGCTTTAGCCAAAGGTGATCAGTGCGTCGAGATTCCGGTACCTCAACCAATCACAGCTGCTGTTCGACGAGGTATGTTACATTTTTTTTACTTTTACAAGTCAATTTCTGATTGGATTAAGTATCTAAATCTTGTGTCAAGATGAAATATTCTATGAGATGTATAATTTTACTACCATCGCTAAAAATACAAATCAAATTATCCAAACAATACAAATAAAAATATAACATTCTGAACTGCTTTTGTTCTTCAAGCAAACTACTGTTTACACACAACGCACTTAGCCACTTTATGTACAAAAACATAAAAATGGAGATAGGTAGAAGTCGTAGGTATTACAGCAGGTGCTAACGTGATTGTCTTTTACTACCCAAATAGCCAGTGAAATAACAAATATTGTTTATAACCCAACACTTTTTTTAGTAGTATTGCCAAATAATTAACTACTAAACGTTTTATTTAGGTACACAAAGGAAATTACTAAACAGCACGTGTCTCGGGAGAGGAATGCAGAAGTAAAAGAGCCCAAGCTGATCGACTGGGGTATAATTTTGTTCCTCTGGGCAGTCCTCGTCCATCGAAGAAGTTATATAGCAGTAACTCCCTCCCCCGCACCGGTGGTCCAGCCGTGATCGTGGCTTTCTCTAACTCCGGCTTTCCTGCTCGATCGGTGTAGCCGGCAACTCTCCGCATTGTCAAGGAGCATCGCTTCAGTTCTAACTGTATTCCGCTGGTTCTGCTTTCACACTTTCAGTTTCAAAGTCTCACAATTTTTAGAAATTCACTTTTATCGATCTTTAAATGGCTTTACATTGTACTCCGTAATGTATTTCATACGAAATGCCTCACTCACGAGACAAACGAGCAGGGGTACTCTCTAAATAGTATTAATAAAACATTTAAATAATTTCTTGAAATAAATTTTATTATTTCATTATAAATTTAAAAGTTACAATTTGAATACCATTAATTAAATCATCGGACACGTAAACATTAGGAAATTGATTATACCTTGTTCGCTCTCAACTGGCGGCTCAAGGTCATGTTCCCCCGCTCACCACCCCTCTCCTTATGCCTTACCCTCCGATCAGACCGCTGCCTACAGGCATTGTCGTTTGTCGCAGTATTGTCGTGTTTATTCCGATACACCGTTATAAATCGCTGTATGTGAAATGGCGTCAGATACTTGTTATATTCATTCATTTCCGTCTTGCCAAGTAATTAAAGTGCTCGATTTTACTGAAGAAAACATCACAAAAGATGCAACATATTGCACCACATACGTTGTGAGGATGTTAGGGCATGCGCGCCAGCTGTTTCCCCTTCGCCTGTAGGGAGTGGGGCAGCGGAGTGGGGATAGAGCAGAGTGACCTTGACCCGCCTTTCTTAACTGAACGTGGTATAATAACAATAATAACCTCATATGGCAAGCCACATGTATCCACGACACTTATTTTATGCAGTTTCTATGTAAGAAAAGTTTGCTGTTGACCATAATGCATTCCGGAAATTGTATCCGTGGCAACTGAAAAAATTTGATTCTCTACTGCTTGCAACACTAAATTTTTGTCTCCTTAACTTTTTTATTATTTTTTATTTATTGTTATTATTACCGTATTATTATTTTTTGTGAAATAGGTAAGTCCAATGTGAACATGAGCGATTTGATTCTACTTTTGTGAAAAATCTTGATTCAATTAGCGTTAATTCGACATCGTTTAAAAGAGTGCCGTTGTCAAGTTTAATATGTAATGACAATAACGTTAGGTTTGCTTGACGAAAAACTTGTGATTACTCACAAAACTGCAAGCTGCACCAAAAACCTGTACCTGTCATACTTTCAATAAATGGGCGTTCATCGATCGAATCAATAGCAAATCCGCTGAAATTTGAATATAATAATATCGTGCCAGTGACGTGCGCATGTCGTGTAGCCTAACCACAAAACGATGTCCTGTGTCACAGACGCATATTGTAGGCTTCAAATTCATTTCTTATCAGCGTAAAAAATTTCAGATAGCAAAATAATTTATTTTGATAAACTAATTAAAATGGAAAAAGTACCGTTAGCTTAACACTTAATTTACACAACAAATTTAAATCGCAAACACGCTTATTGTTACTTATCTGTGATAGATAAACAAATGCTATCGCGAAGTTTTAGTAGAACTTGTTGTGCTTTACAATTTTTCCAGACATTGTTATGTCTTTAGGCGCTGTGAAGCCAAACTTTTTGCCAACTTCATTCACTAATTTCTTGTACAAACGGATGAAATCCAGTCTAAAGCCAGAGATAAGAAGGAAACAATATACAGACAAATCGCTTAATCTATTAAGATGTTAGCTAAAATTTCTTCTATAAGTTTTTAGACCAATTACTGGTATTACACTTCCAAAGCAATATACAAAAATATCTCGACAAAGAAGTTTTGTTTTGATGATTAGAACGTACTGAAAAATAATGCGTATGTGGCGTACAAAGAGCAAGCTGATCAAATATACTGTATCTAGTATGTGTTTCTTTCGAAATTATGTCCATTATGTCCATATAATTTAAAAAATTAAAAAGCACGCTCTTGTAGCAGGAAATAAAACTTGAAAATTATCTTTAAATATAAAATTTTTGTTTAACAGCAATAATAGGATGTCCCACTATTCGGTATAACTTAATTTTGGGATTATGCCTAAAATAAGAATAAATTCATTGAAAAAAATTAAATTTAACGTAAAAAAGTGCTTGGTGCTAGGTATCAGTTGTATTAATTTTTTGTCGGTAGCTATTCCTAAAGGCGGAGTCATTATTAAAAGTAGGTATTAAAGTGTATTTTTTGTTCATTGAGTTTATTCCTATTTCAAGCTTATTCAAACATTATTCAAGAATTGTGAGACATCCTATCGCAGTTGAGCAAAATATTTATATTTAAAGTTAATTTTTAATTTATTAGTTCACATTACTACAAAAGCTTGTCTTTTACTTTTTCAAAACGATAATTTTATTTTTAAATTTTAGTTCAAATTGCAAAAGCGTGGTTTTTTTTAGTTTTCTTAACTATAATGTTTTTTGGTTAGTCTAAAAACAAAATTTAAGACGTAAATAATGAGGACACTCCTCGAGTCTTAGCATTTCATGTGTGACAATGAACTTAAAATTATTTCATTAATGTTCCCGTAACCTAGCCATTTCATCTAAAGTATCAACATATACGGATATCTCCCCGTTAGATTGAAGCAAAAAAGTTCTTCTATTTGGAGACCATCCAGTGACTTTACAATCCTTACAGCTACATAAGCCTGTCCGGCAGCAAAGAGGCTAATTGATCGAAATCTAAGCAGACTTTGTTTAAGAAAGGAAGCTATTTTGAATTTGTTTCCTGAAAAACGTACTGAGGTGAACTTCTGCTTGTTTGCAACCCGCCCAACAATAGTGTCCGTTTGATTGCATAGCACACAGGCAACTATTTACTGCGTTGGTATTTCTTTTTACTGTAAAAGTAATGAGAATAACAGGACATATTTATGAAATAATTGTATTGTCATTGATTCCTAATACGTGTGTAAGATTTCAAATAATTCGGAACTCTGGAAGTTGGTGAAAACAGAATTGAAATATTCCATTATATTCAAATATACATAGGCCCACATACAGTTCAAGTTAATAAAAACATGTTAAAAAGCATAATAGTAGCATATCATTTGACAATAAATTCGAGTGTGTAGAGTATATTTGAGATCTGACATACTGAATTTTCAAAATAATGCATCAACTGGAGAAGGCGATAAAGTGATGTTGCAGAGATTTAAGAGAATTTGCACACAAAGTCTTTGTGAAAGCTCTGCTTGTCTATAGTATAGTGGGAAAGTATGGAGCACAAACTTAATTGCAGACGTTGAAGGGGGAAGAGAGGGCTACTAAATTTCTTGTGAAAATTAACACAATCAGTGACTGATATGATGAAGGAGTTGATTTGGGAGTCTCTGAAAGAAAGGAGGCCGGAGAAGAGATTTCTGTGGTTGTGTGTGGTACGTATACGTTGATCGTGAGCCTTGTGTAAATATTGGGAGAACAATTATGAGCAAAATGTGGAGGACATGGAGGAGATAGTAGCATTTCATTTCAGGCATAATTGAATTGTAAAGTTTTAATTATTGTTGGGAGAGTCAGATATTAGAATAAACTATCTAGGAAGGTGCTAAACAGTTATTACTCCTCGATTCACTAAAAATGGGTGGCGGAGGGTGTATTGCACCAATCCTAATGTCTAACCATTTGTTCATATGAAAGGATATACGGGATATGGAAGGAGGCAACCATGGGCTATTCTTAGGAACCATCAAGTCATTCGCCCGGAGCGATCTGGGATAACCATGGAAAACCCAGATCAGGATGGCCGGAGCGCTTTAGTGAAAGCTACTCCTGTCGGATTTTAAGCTTACTCGCCCGGTAAAACCTTCCTATTCCATCCCCTAATAGCTAGTTGAAAAAAATGAATATAGAAATAAATCTGTACTGGCCCAGATTTCTCTTATCTTATTTTCATTGTCATTCCTAGATATGAATGTTGCTGGTAGTAATATTTGTTTGCTGTCATTCCGAAACAAGTCAGTTGTGAATTTTTCAATTAGCTTCTGTCGAGAGCAACGCCTTCGGTGTTCCAGGTCTTCCCAACCTAACTCCTTCAACATCGCACTTACGCTTTCCCTCCAACTATATATACCTGTCACAAATCGGGCGGCTCTTATTTGGACCTTCTCCAGAGCCTCCAATCGCCCCCATTGATAGGGACCCCATACAGAACGACAATGTTCTAAGTGAGGACGCACTAGTGACTATATGCAATCGATTTAACTTCCAGTGTGCACTGTTTTAAATTACGACCTAGAAATCTGAGCTTGTTTCCCCAATTACTTTCTCGATATGCTCATTCCACGACAAATTATTACGGATTGTTACCCGTAGGTATTTAGCGGAATCTACCGTTCTATCGACAGTGCATTTACCTCAAACGGTGAAATATTTAGAGTAAAGGATCGTGTAAGGGGGGCGCTCGTTAACTATGTGAAGAGAAATAGGGGGGGGGGGGTCCGGCGAAACACACCAAGGGGGAGTTCCGGGTCGACTTAAATTTCAAGTGAGGTTTGAAAATTCTTGAAGGCCAGTAGAACTAAAAAACAAAAACAAGGTCTACAAATGACGCGGAAATCGACTTTAGGGGGGGGGGGGAGCATAAAGCCGGGTATACCCGCCATCGAGAGTCTGAGTGCTAAAAAAAAATTCTCAAGAAAAGGGGTCCGACCAGATCTCACCAGAGGGGGGGGGGGGGGTCCAGAATTCAGGAAAAACACCTCACGTAATTAATGGACGCTCCTTAATGCAAACATATGCCCCATCGTAGTAAATAATAATGATGGTTTTTAGTTAAACGTTTCGAAGCTAGCCAGAAGAATAAAACCGAAAATTTTACTTGAATGTTGAATATAGATTAACGGTATTGAATGAATTTAAAACTAAAAGAGAAATTCACTTAATAAACAATAATAATGAACATATGTAGTTATTAGTGAAATAGGTAGATGGTTAATTTTTTGTTGTGTTTTTGTATTTTTGCATATGGCGTGACGACTTGCCGAGGTCGTTAGATTTAGGAGAGGATTGGTACGAAGAAACTGGAAGCAAATCGGCCATGGTCTTTTTGGAGGTATCATCCTGGCATTCGCCTGGAATGATTTCGTGCAACCATAGAGAACCGAAGTTTGGATGGCCGGACTGGGATTTGAATCCACGTGCTGCGGAATAGCAGATACGAGCCTTACTGCTCTGTATTTAGTAATTTTTAATATTTTTGCTTCAATAAATATCACATAGTACTGCTCCGCATATCTGAAATTGCTCTCATTGTGTATCACAGAGAAAATATCCGTTTTATTCTGTTATATGGAACCTGGTTAAATTATTTCTTCCTGGAATTCTCTGAATAAATATTTGCGTGTATTCCTTTATTTCTGAGAGGGTTGATGTAGCTGGAAACAGATTTATTGTTGTGTTTACGATGATATTCTCTTCTTCTTCTTCTACAGTAGCAGTATGAGACGTTTCCGGTGTTATTTGTTCCTCTGTATTGTCAGAAATTTTCAAAAAATAAATAAATTTATAATAACCTGCTGATTACTCTAATTTACGTTGGAATGATAAATAGATTTACAGAATTGTTTTAAAGTACCAAACTTGAAAAGATCTAACAGTTTTTAAGACCACCCTCATGTTTGGCGGATATTTTGGCAGTAAGTCAGGTTCTCAGTTCCTGCAGCCATAAGCGATTAAATCATATTCAGGAAGTCATTAATTCATCTTTTCCCTCATGATTATCGATGTATGGTTACAATTATTTAATTAATTGGAGTAGTGTTTCTATGACATTGTATTAGACAGTAACTAATTTGTTAATAAATTTATACTGGAAGCAATATATGTCAGGTGAAGAATTTATTATCTGCGTAACTGTTTCTTACACTTGTTTCTCAGAAACATGATTCATCAGGAATAGATGAGACCTCTTAGCTGCAACATCGTATCGTAGATAACTAATGGTAACAGGGGTGTGATGCAGGGAAAAAAATTGTTTCCAACGATTTGTAGTGAATAAATAGCGAGATGCACATAATATAATCTAACTGAAAATATTTTCAGTGCTGGAATGTAGCATCTGAAACCACAATGTTTGCATCAATAACGAAGTTTTTAACCGTGTAGTTTCGGAAGTATTTTGATAATTAAGTTGCTTGAGTCTGCTGATGTCACGAAATAACTTGACAAATACCGATAGTGGTGAGTGAGCGATAACGCGCTGACCACGCATTCGCGGGGACTCAAGTTCGAATCTACTTCCAGACATCCAGATTTCGGTTTTCCATGGTTTCCTCAGATCACTCCAAGCGAATGGTTCCTTCAAAATGCTATGGCCGAATTGCTTTCCGTTCCTTGTCTCAATTAATTTTCTGCCCCTTTATCTCGACGTTGACGATATATAAAGCCATAAGCAAAAATAAATAAATAATGACCTCGATGTCGAAAAAGTGCAACCGATAGCAAAATAATAATAATAATAATATATCATGTTACGGTATGCATTAATACTAAATCCAAGACACTTAGATTCGATTGGCTGCTGGTTATAAAATAGCATTCACCTCTGTTTATTTCAATTAAAGGTTTATCTTGTTTGTAAGAACGATATATATAGTGAAGAAATCATACAAGCTTTGGGAAGAATTTGAAATACTGATACTGGATGACTGGCCTATTTATTATTTATTTATTAATCTTGTTTCATGGATGCCTGCTGAGGAAGGACCTCTGGGATGTGAAACATGTCGTGGTTAATATACATACGTACAATTTGAGTCATGATCATAGTAAAAACAATTATATGTTACAAAGACAAATAAAGAGAACAAAAATAAACATCAGTTTTTACAACCGAATTTTTCAAAAGTCATATTGAATACAATTAATTATTTTGTTCAAATTCTTGAATGGTATAGAAGGAGTTGCCAATAAGATAATCTCTCAGTTTTCCTTTAAATATATCTTTATAATCTGCAAACTGTTTTATATTCTTGGGAAGTTTATTAAACAGTTGTATACCAGAATAATTAACTCCTCTTTGTACTAATTACAGAGATGTTTATGTTTTGTCCAAGTTATTTCTGTTTCTTGTATTGAAATTGTGTATCTGTGAACTGGAAATAAACAGGTTAAAATGATCTATGACAAAGCACACGAGAGAATATATATTTATACTTAGAAGTCACTGTAAGAATATTGAGTTTTTTAAAAAGTTGTCTGCAAGAAGTTCTTGGTTTTACCCTACACAACATCCTAATAGCTCTTTTATATGCTATGAAAACTTTTTTGCTTTGTGAAGAGTTTCCTCAAAAAATTATGCCATATTACATCACTGAATGAAAATATTAGTAGTACACCTGTTTCGTTAATTCTAGATCTGCTGTTAGAGAAAGTAACTTAGAGAATGCCGTTGTATACACCAGTTATTTTTATATTGATGTTTCGGAGTTTCAGGCACAATGGTGCAAACCTGAAGAATCAGTGTTACATGAGGAACGCCCTTTGGCCTCTTCTATAACTTATACATCAAGAAACTTTTGGTTGATAGCTGTAATTAACGGATTATGAGCCTTATTTATACCCGTTATGATATATAAAAAGCAAAACAATGGCGTACTGTTAAAATTCACAAATTCTGCTTGTTAAATGGCTCCTAAGCTGTAGGGCATAAATAGCAAAACTCATTATCAAATAATATAACACGTTTCTGGTGTCTAATACATACTATTTTAAACAATGTGAAAACTAGGGTCATTTCAGGCAGCGGACACAGTACTCTGTTTGTTATATAGAAACAACAAAAATCGAATTACTTGAATTACGCAACAATAATTTTTCGCCTTAACATTTTTATCTTCTATGTTTAGAACCAAAATCTTGGTAGCAAACGAAATACCAGACAGTGAAAATAATCTTGGATCAGGAATAGATATTCCAGAGTTAACATAAGAAGTAAATTTTTTTCACTTGGATGAAACAAAAAGAGGTAAAACATTTCAGGATCAAACACTAACCTAGGTCGCAGAAAAAAATTCTTAAGTTGTATACCAGGAACACAGAAATTTTGGAAGTGAAGCTTTAAATCTAAGCAAGACACAGAAGAGAAATACGAGATATTTCCATTATGGCTCTATAGAAGAATATTAAAAGTTAGTAAGAAATTATATCACCATTGTCATATTCCCAGATTTGCAATATAGATTAATTTTTGACTAAGAGTTCAGCTGAAGAAAGGAGCCATACAGTAAAATAAAGATTGAAACTTAAGATGTAGTGGAAAGGCGTAAGAGTGGGAAGACTGCATCGAACAAGTCGCCAGATCAGAGTCAAGGAATATCTCGACGTTCAGCTCAGATTCTAGTAACAATTCAAATGCTAAAGCATAAACTATTTTCAATATCTAGCTACTTTTTACAAAACAAAATGAAGGACCCAAGTTAACCTACGTTTTATATTTTATTCAGGTTTTGATTAAATGTTCAATTATGTTTTCCTACGGAACGAAATACACAAATTATTTGATTTCTATTCACATTGCACTGTTTATTCTTTTAGACTCTGGTTCTCTTTAATAGCTATCTAGTTACCTGACAATCCAAAATTATCCGACGGCAGACCTGAGACCTCATGAACAAAAATCTTAATTTTTCATGTCTCTACATGTGCAAAATCAGTACTTCTTCACTAAAGGATGACCTTCCAAAATAATTTTCCAATACACGACTGGTTCATATGCATTTTAATGTTACCACTATCTATTTTGTGAATTTTTGTCGTTTTAATTAATGAGGAGACATTCGTTTTAATAATTTCACCTCATAATCAAGATTGTTATTACGATTCGCATCAAACCAAGGTTTTCATTTCCTCATGGAAGAAAAAACAAATTAATATAACTTCTTAGAAGTATTTTATAGATAAATTTCTTATTAGTTTTTTTCAAATGAAGGCTGTTGAATAGATGACCCCGTGCGTTGTGACAAAGCTGTTTTAGAGTTCCGCCCAGCGCTGTCCGTCTCTTGTCTTCCTCTTTTTTTCTCGCTATGGCGCCCACGGCTACAGCCTTTGTGAGCAAAAGGGGGATAGGCGGTCTTGCTCCTCAGGAAACTGTATTACCTAAAACCTTGTTCTCCGTGCCCTCTTCCTGTGCTTTCTACAACTACACCATAAAACCCAGGTTAGTGAGCAACAGAGGAAAATATGGTTTGCCTTTAATTTTTTCGATTAATCATTAAGATTAAATTTGAACTCAAAGACGTAATATTTAACTTTCTCAAACTCCAAGAGCAGAGCGTAGCAGATGCGAGGGAATAAAAAAGGAACTAAAAATCCGATAAGCATAACAGTTCAGATTCACGTAGATGGGATTTCTTCGTCTTCCTGAAAAAAATTTCCCTCCTCTATTTCTCACAATCAGTTGAGAGAGAAAAGCTAAGAATTCAGTTCGGATCTCAGTTTTCCTTGTTTTCAGACAGTAAATATTTCGCGCTACTTTGCGTTCATAAATCTGTAAACGGGTTGGTCTGTCCGTCCTTTTGTTACTGTTTCGTACATAACCAATTTGGACGTGGTTTCCACAGATTAAATCTTATGATTTTGCTGCATTTCTTATCACTTCACGTGACCGGGGAACGGAGTTTGAAATGATAATCTGATTGTAATCAGAACAGCTAGGCACCATAGATCACATTGCATCTAAGATAAACACCAGTCCAACCAGATCGAACTGCAACGCAAATAAACTCTTTCTAGATGCTGTTAATATTGTATCTGACTATGTAAATTCGCTTAAATATTTCTTCAGTTTTCTGAAATATAGTTCTTCAGAATACATAGGCAAACCACTACAGCAAAGATCAACACAGCAATAAACTGTAATATTTACCTTACGATGATAATATATTACAAACCACATACAAAATTTTAATCAAAGTTTCCGTTTAATATCCATCCTAAAATATGATCTAATTTATGTATAATATTTCCTCTTCATATTAAAATGGCTAACTATCTCGAAGTTTTATGAACATTTGATTAGTTAATTTCTTAACTTTTTCTTAATTACCTTGCATTGAAATAAACAGAAAATGAAAAATCAAAACTTTCTGATAGGTGAAGATACATTGGAAATAGACAGTAGCACAAAATAAACGAAACTTCTGATATCACATTTAGGTTTTTTCCCTTCTCTTGGATAATAACTACAACTGGAAAATAAAAAGAAAATTAGCGATAAACGCGTTATTAGACACAGAGGTCTACGTGGATGAAGGAGCAGGAAAAAGGTACAGACGGGTGGAGGCAGTTTTCATCAGCAGTGTCACTTGCTCTGTCTTCACAAAATGTGATTATTATAAATTGTGCACTATCAAATTTCCTACACTCCTGCCAAAGTACAACCTGGTGAAAATTTCTTCTGTAATCGTGGCTCTAACCAGCAAATCACAGAGCCGCTTCCCAGCACAGTTAACGCGATTTAGCCATCGCGGTTAACAAGTGGTTTAATCAACCAACCCGTTCTACTCAAATATATTCTGATCCATTGATGCTACGAGTGACAAGCCTTTTCACTTGGCCCATATTAAATGCGTGAAAACGAAACAACCAGAAAACATAATTACATGAACGGTTGTTGTTTCGAGAGATAAACCTTGGAGTGAAATCATTAACACAAAATAATACGAACATGACCGTGACAGTGTACAGTCAAATAACACATAATAACATGAACATGCCCGTGACAGTGTACAGTCAAATAACACCTAATAACATGAATATGCCCGTGACAGTGTACAGTCAAATAACACCTAATAACATGAACATGCCCATGACAGTGTACAGTCAAATAACACCTAATAACACGAACATGACCGTGACAGTGTAGAGTCAAATAACACCTAATAACACGAACATGACCGTGACAGTGTACAGTCAAATAACACCTAATAACATAAACATGCCCATGACAGTGTAAGTCAAATAGCACATATCAACATGAACTTGCCCATGACAGTGTACAGTCAAATAAAACCTAATAACATGAACATGCCGATGACAGTGTAAGTAAAATAATAACTTGCCCATGACAGTGTACAGTCAAATAACACCTAATAACATGAACATGCCCATGACAGTGTACAGTCAAATAACACCTAATAACATGAACATGCCCATGACAGTGTAAGTCAAATAGCACATGACAACATGAACTTGCCCATGACAGTGTACAGTCAAATAACACCTAATAACATGAACATGTCCATGACAGTGTACAGTCAAATAGCACATAACAACATGAACTTGCCCATGACAGTGTACAGTCAAATAACACCTAATAACATGAACATACCCGTGACAATGTACAGTCAAATAACACCTAATAACATGAATATGCCCGTGACAGTGTACAGTCAAATTGGAAACAAGTAATGCTCATTCAATGGATTGGGAATAAACAATGTGTCTGCAAATTTTTAGTGTGTTGGTACAGACAGTGACCACATATTGTGAGATAAAAGAGGGGATACGTAATTGTTGCTGTGAGAAATTTGTAGTTCCGGATCAAGGTTCGAGAATGGGTAATGTCAGGGAAAGACAGTATTGTATTTTTACATAGCAGAAAATCATTTAGATTAAAGCACACTAAAATTTTGCGTTGCTATTATTTTTTCATTTTCGATCAACTGTAGACCATAGTAAATAAGTTCATGCCTTATTTATTTTTCTTTGATCTCTATATTTCTTCATCCTTTACTGTCTTTTTACTTGTTTCTTCCGTCCAAACCGTTTCTCTTTTATTTCTGTTCTTTCTCTCGCAAACTCGCAAACATCACGATTTTTTTCGACATACAATCAGATTCGGTATTCCTTCTCTATTAAAATTCATTACTGCTATGTTTGTTTTTATTACAGTAAACCAGCAAAGGTATAAAAATAATGAATTAATCCTTTTGTCTGTCCTTCTGGAATGATTTACACCTGATGTCCAGTTTTTATCTTTATTGTATTCGGAAATTTTTCGGTATCCAAACACAATACTTCATTACTCCTTTGCTTCCATTCATTTTCGTTTTTCTTTGGTCAGAGATCTTTTGTAATAACTTGCCTTTACGTCTTTAATTCTTCGATATCTATTTCTCTGTCCAAAGGTTTTTTAGCTGTGTACTAGTATTCAATTTTTTATTCTATTGACGTTGACTTTTGTTGTAAAGTTTGTTAACTGATAGGTTAAATCCATTTTTCGTGTACTTTAATCACCTATCTGTCTAGACTAGTATATTGTGTTAATTCTCCAAGATATTTGAATGTATTTATTGTTTTTTTTAATGTGTATTTAGGACTTGTGGAGAATTTTTAATATTTGTCATATATTCTGTTTTCTTTAAATGAAATTTGCACATCTGCATTTGTAGTTATCTCCTTCAATATATTGCTCTGTTCTGTTGCTGTAAATACAGTTTCTGTAAACATCGCTAAATAATTTGCAATGGTTAGACAGTTATGTCTGTGATTCATGGCATTTGTTTGTTTTTGTTTTTTCTATTCGGATACAGTAGAACTCCAATTATCCAAACTCCGACTGAATCGCTGAATATCCGAATCACTTTTTTAGGACGTGCTTGGAACAAGTTGAAAGGAATACCAACTGGAGAAGAGAAGAAAAATTAGTAAAGGGAAAAAGAAGCTCAAGAAAAGGAAATGAAGAGACAGGAGGAGATGGGGATGACGTGTCACTTGAGGAATTCAGAATCATTCTTTCGAGTATTCCTGGATGTTCAGAAGTTAGTATTGAAGATATAGGAGAGTGGGTGGTGTGTGATTCGTCAGACCCTGGGCATGAAATTCTAAATGATGATGAACTTATTGAAAGTGTGCGAGAATAAAGTGTTGAGGAAGAAGATGACCTTAATGTCAAAGTTGCAGTAGACATGGGACCATCAGCTTGTCAAGCATTTGCCGGCCTTGAAACTGCGTTGAAGTGGCTGGACCGTCAGCCAGGGTGTGACCACATGCAACTTCTCACTGTCAAGCGGATGAATACAGTAAAACAGCTTACTTTGACCATGATTTTGAGCAAGCAATTACTTTTATTTACAGCACGGTACCTACATACTTTACTAATGTACAGCACTTGTAAATACGCTTAAAATGTAAAAGTGTTGCCTTTTCATTTAATTAATTAAAAGCTCTTTTTCTTTAAAAATAGTTTTTTTATCCAATTTTCAACATACATACAGTAATTAAAATAGAACCATTTTCGGAAAAAAATACAATTATCCGAATTTTTGATTATCTGAATGGGGTCCGATCCCAGTTGATTCGGATGTTTGGAGTTTTACTGTACCAAGAACCCATGGTGGTCAGTGTAAATTATCAAAGAGAAGGGAAAGGGGAAGGAGCTGAGTGTATCCGGGTCTGTTAGGCCCAGCGTACCTAATCAATTGGAGGAAAGTCTTCTCATACCATCTGTCTGCTAAACGTCTAATTTTGTGTGTTCTGTTTGATAAGTGTAATTTTCTTTTCTGAAATGTATATCTTATGGAGCAGAGATTGGGGACCGTCCCAGCAGTCGCTTAGGAGATTGCGGGAAACCACCTAATCACCGCAATCAGGACGGCCGCTATGAGTGGGACTGGCCACGTGCCCGGTCCCGTTGCACCTCCCCGAACCAGTGCGCGGCGCCACAGTGCCCTGAGCCACACTGGCGGGTTCTTGGAATTATTGTTATAACAATTAATTACTTCATTAATATCACTGGTCTATTGGTCAGAGAAAACTTTCGTCTATTCGATTAAATAGTACAGTTCACCGTGTGATTTAACATCTTTTCATAGACAGGCGATGACAGGACTAGGCGCGTTTACAGTGTATCATAATGTGGATACTGTTTACAAAAACATGTTTTACCGACTACTTACCTTCTTGATTCCACACTTAACAAAATACAGACGTCAGTGGAATGTTTTACTTAAAAGAGCAGTGACTATGGATCGAAATGTTGGTGGTTCGGACCATAAACTACGAGAAAACTGATCACGGATACCTTTAGGCTGATGATCATATTTCAAACCTTGAATGCTGGATGCTATTGAAACTAGTGGCGAGATTTTGAGAAGGAATGCGAAGCTCTACCTCCTCACACGGTCTCAAGCAACTTTGAAGGGAACATATTTAACTTTAACGCAGTAAATAAAAAATTACTTGGGATGGTAGCGTTCTATCAGAATTTAGAGAATTCACTATATATTGCATTACCCGGCTTAATGAATCTAGTTGTCCACGCAAACCTCTCGTCAAATCTTCCTCCGACAAAATAGTTATCCTTATGATAGATTGACGTGTCTTGGACTACTGTGCTGTCAAAAAGTAATTTCATATTCAAGACCTTAAAGAAAATTGTAGTGAAACATAAGAAGTCAGTTGGAGAAATGGTTATGGCACGCTTTTGACATATGCCTACTTCTTTTTTTCTGTGGTATCCTTGTATTTTGATTCCAGATCTTAATTCCTTTTCAGAACATTTAGTTTTTAGCTTCCAATAATTGCACTGACTCTTAAGGGGGAGGTACACTTATCAGGTTTCAAAAAAAAAAATTATTATTCACAAAAGCAGTTTATAGTTTTGGCTTCATTTTAGTGAAAAAATTATTTCAATATCTTTAACAGTGTGGGAATTATGTGTGATTAAGCAATGCCCTGCACCATTGAGGTAATCCAAATCTTTAACCTTAAATATCTCAAAACAGCAATTCATCAAATGGTTTTAAAGATAACTTTTTTCCATATGCATAGATCTTTTTCAAATTTGCTGGACATGTTCTACATACTAAGTACTACAATCTGAACCATTATTGTTTATGCAGCTTTTCCCAAATGAAAAATATGCCTTTATATTTAAGCAAAAAATTTAATTTCTTGACAAAAAAATTATTAATAAAAAATATAGTGTTAAATATGTTATATTATAGGTTCAACTTGTTGCCTTGATATTAGTTTACAATATTAAAAGAACATTTCTGAAAATTTTCAAATACTATGCCTTTTATCTTTAAAACCCTTTACAACAATATATTTTGCACTGTAAATTTGGATGGTACTTTATCCTATTGTTAAACAATATTTTTATTTTAAAAATCAAATTTTATATCTAGCTATAACAGTTCTATGGAGCTATGAAATTTGAACCCTCAAATTTAAATAGATTTGGAGAAAATGACATCTCAACTTTATCAAATATTTGTATGTGTTAGGTGTACCTACCCCCTTAAGTATTTATTTCCAAAATTCATTTTTAAAATAACCTGACATTTCTATTTGGATCCGTTGCTTTCGCAATTTCGTGTAATTTTCTTGGATCCTAATCTCCATCACCATGTTTTAGTGGCATATCTACATTCCAAAAATATTCCGTTTCCTTTATAATTATTCAGAACCATATATTTTCGAAAATATTGTCAGTTAAGAATGATGTTCTACAGTTCCCTACATATACTTGCTGTTACTACGATCTTTAGGATAGATATAGGGTATCATTTGATCGTTTGTTGAAAATTACAGTAAGTTGGTTTTTGTTTTGTTTTTTACGAACATTATTTCCATCTTCTCTACACGATGTAGTTGGTAGTGAATTTTTTAAATAATTCCAGTCTTCTATTTACTACCGTTAGTAATTTTTCCACAAACACTATGGTGCTTTATAATACAAAGCCAATAATGAAGCATAATCGCAGAAAGTTGTAATTTTTAAATATTTTTCTTATTATTTATTTAGATTTTTGTCACTTATAGGCCAATTGGGACCTAATACAATAACACATTCCCTTTTTTTTTTCTTCTCTTCCCAGTACTTCTTATGCGTATGGTGATGTCCTGCCTCTGAAATCGCTCTCTTGGCTTGTAATTATGTTCTAAATCTATATTTCGCACATTTATAAAATTCTAGATATTTTATTAGTTGATTTCTTACGTTTCCACATCTTAAAATCAGCAGAAGTTTTATGATGATATAGTAAACCTAGCTCATGTGTTTCTGAAGTTATTTGTAATTCCTTTTTTGTCTGAACAATTGCAGCATTGTTAGAATGTCTGTATTTTGTGCAAACTCCAAAAGCTAAAATTTTATCACCTTCCATATCGCTATTATCAATGTTTACAACTATTCAGTAACTTTCATTTCCCATTTAAATCAGTTCAGAATGAAAATAGTAACCGAAATGTTCGTTACTCGGGTATGACTATATGAAACTATCATCACATAGCAAGCTTAAAGAGTGAATGGTAGCCCTAGTATGGCATTTGGAGGAGCTGATACTAGCCTCCCATATTTGGAGGAGTTGATACTAGCCTCCCATATTTGGAGGAAGAGTTGATACTAGCCTCCCATATTTGGAGGAGCTGATACTAGCCTCCCATATTTGGAGGAGCTGATACAAACCTCCCATATTTGGAGGAGCTGATACTAGCCTCCCATATTTGGAGGAGCTGATACTAGCCTCCCATATTTGGAGGAGTTGATACTAGCCTCCCATATTTGGAGGAGCTGATACTAGCCTCCCATATTTGGAGTTGATACTAACCTCCCATATTTGGAGGAGCTGATACTAGCCTCCCATATTTGGAGGAGTTGATACTAGCCTCCCATATTTGGAGGAGTTGATACTAGCCTCCCATATTTGGAGTTGATACTAGCCTTCCATATTTGGAGGAGCTGATACTAGCCTCCCATATTTGGAGGAGCTGATACTAACCTCCCATATTTGGAGGAGCTGATACTAGCCTCCCATATTTGGAGGAGCTGATACTAGCCTCGCATATTTGGAGGAGCTGATACTAACCTCCCATATTTGGGGGAGCTGATACTAGCCTCCCATATTTGGAGGAGCTGATACTAGCCTCCCATATTTGGAGGAGCTGATACTAGCCTCCCATATTTGGAGGAGCTGATACTAGCCTCCCATATTTGGAGGAGCTGATACTAACCTCCCATATTTGGGGGAGCTGATACTAGCCCCCATATTTGGAGGAGCTGATACTAGCCTCCCATATTTGGAGGAGCTGATACTAGCCTCCCATATTTGGAGGAGCTGATACTAACCTCCCATATTTGGGGGAGCTGATACTAACCTCCCATATTAGGAGGAGCTGATACTAGCCTCCCATATTTGGAGGAGCTGATACTAGCCTCCCATATTTGGAGTTGATACTAGCCTCCCATATTTGGAGGAGCTGATACTAGCCTCCCATATTTGGAGTTGATACTAACCTCCCATATTTGGAGGAGCTGATACTAGCCTCCCATATTTGGAGGAGCTGATACTAGCCTCCCATATTTGGAGGAGCTGATACTAACCTCCCATATTTGGGGGAGCTGATACTAGCCTCCCATATTTGGAGGAGCTGATACTAGCCTCCCATATTTGGAGGAGCTGATACTAGCCTCCCATATTTGGAGTTGATACTAGCCTCCCATATTTGGAGTAGCTGATACTAGCCTCCCATATTTGGAGTTGATACTAACCTCCCATATTTGGAGGAGCTGATACTAGCCTCCCATATTTGGAGGAGTTGATACTAGCCTCCCATATTTGGAGGAGTTGATACTAGCCTCCCATATTTGGAGGAGCTGATACTAGCCTCCCATATTTGGAGGAGCTGATACTAACCTCCCATATTTGGAGGAGCTGATACTAGCCTCCCATATTTGGAGGAGCTGATACTAGCCTCCATATTTGGAGTTGATACTAGCCTCCCATATTTGGAGGAGCTGATACTAGCCTCCCATATTTGGAGTTGATACTAACCTCCCATATTTGGAGAGCTGATACTAGCCTCCCATATTTGGAGGAGTTGATACTAGCCTCCCATATTTGGAGGGTTGATACTAGCCTCCCATATTTGGAGGAGCTGATACTAGCCTCCCATATTTGGAGGAGCTGATACTAACCTCCCATATTTGGAGGAGCTGATACTAGCCTCCCATATTTGGAGGAGCTGATACTAGCCTCCCATATTTGGAGGAGCTGATACTAACCTCCCATATTTGGGGGAGCTGATACTAGCCTCCCATATTTGGAGGAGCTGATACTAGCCTCCCATATTTGGAGGAGCTGATACTAGCCTCCCATATTTGGAGGAGCTGATACTAGCCTCCCATATTTGGAGGAGCTGATACTAACCTCCCATATTTGGGGGAGCTGATACTAGCCTCCCATATTTGGAGGAGCTGATACTAGCCTCCCATATTTGGAGGAGCTGATACTAGCCTCCCATATTTGGAGGAGCTGATACTAGCCTCCCATATTTGGAGGAGCTGATACTAACCTCCCATATTTGGGGGAGCTGATACTAGCCTCCCATATTTGGAGGAGCTGATACTGGCCTCCCATATTTGAAGGAGCTGATACTAGCCTCCCATATTTGGAGGAGTTGATACTAGCCTCCCATATTTGGAGGAGTTGATACTAGCCTCCCATATTTGGAGAACCTGATACCAGCCTCCCATATTTGGAGGAGCTGATACTAGCCTCCCATATTTGGAGGAGCTGATACTAACCTCCCATATTTGGAGGAGCTGATACTAGCCTCCCATATTTGGAGCACCTGATACTAGCCTTCCATATTTGGAGGAGCTGATACTAGCCTCCCATATTTGGAGCACCTGATACCAGCCTCCCATATTTGGAACACCTGATACTAGCCTCCCATATTTTGATTTTCATGATTTTCATATATCACTCCAGACGAATGAAGCGGTGGTTTCAGAATTCGTGGTACTACAGATTTGCTTCCTGTTGTTAAAGTCCTATGTCTGGCTGTAATGATCGCGAGATCAGGGAATGGTTCTGTCTTCTGAGGAGGCTTCCTTTAGCGTCTGGTCCCACGTCGCCAGCACGTAACTCTATGCCAGCACCATTACCTCGTTAGAAGACTTTCTGCGAGTTCCTGTTAGGCTTTAACAGCTGCTACGAGACTCCACCGTGCAGCATTTTAACGCCTTCATGCGTGCTACGCTACAGTCCCTGCTGGATTTACTGTTTCAAATAGTTAGAATTAAATCGAAGTTCTCTATATTCTTGGATCACAAAAATTTATACAAAATTTCGACAATTGACAATTTCGCAAAAAAAAAAAAAAAAAAAATAACTTTGTTACGTTCCATTAAACAAGATAAAAAGAAGGAAGCAACAATTAATTTTACAAAATCGGGCATTTTTTCTTTATTTTATATACAGTCGTATTTTGATAAAATTTTAATTTTTTATTCACCAATACATGCGGCCGAGAACGAGGAACTAGAGAGCTTTAGGCAAAGCAATTTCTTGCAGTTCATGTATCATCCATCTGAGAGAATAAAAAAGAGTGCAGCGTTTAGATAATAACGTTTATCCTTCATCTAAAAGGTCGAAACACTGAAACGACATGAAATAATAGCAAAAAATATGTCTAGGAGAGATTTTATACAATGAGCATAACGGTCTCGCCTCGCAGTCGGGAGAACACGGTTTCGAATCCCCTCTGGCCATCCAGATATAGGTTTCCTATGGTTTCGCCAAATCATTACAGGCTAATTCTAGAATAATTCCTTGAAAAGTCTTTGGCCTAATTACTTTCCGTTCCTTGCCCCAAGTCCTTTCTCGATTCTAAAGACCCCGATGAGGCACATAATCATAAGCAAGAAAATGTCGTATGTTTTACGCTATGTTGGCGTGGAAGTTGTTAAATATGATCTAACCTACATGAGGATAGTAAGATGATCATCCACCTATGAATCATTTAGATTTCACGCAAAAGCGATTTGTGTTATTCTGTTTATGTAACTTGTAGTTTTTGTGGTGGAAGTGAATAAAATCCGAAACCATTGTATTTCTCCTTAGTGAGCTTCAACACACACGGGTGTATTACCGGATATCATGAATGGTCATTTCAAATGTCTATACTTAAAAATTTATCGTAAACATATAGCTTGAAATGAAATGCATTGAATACAAAACGTCATTTAAAAAAATAATACATTCTTGAAGAACTTTATTACAACTTTTTCAACGAATACATGTGACTACAGATTTGGATATTAACATAATGATACTGGCTTTGTAAAACCTGAAATTTTATTCCATGACTAGAACGATCGCGACTCGTCTTTTTAAAGTTTGGCGCAAAGACTTGATGTAATATCCCTCCCCTCGCATACCTTCATCAGATGTGTCCCATCTATGGTGAATTAAGTTTAAGGACAGAAGCTATGCAGAGGCCTGAGGAAGCGGACGAGGGGACAACGTTGTAGACTGGACACACTCAAAGTCACAAAAATAAAATTATCGTTTAAAAAACTAAAAACACGCTTTCGTAGTAATGTGAACTGAAAGGTTAAAAATACTCTTTTAAATTTAAAATTTTTGTTTAACAGCGATAGGACGTCCCACAATTCAGGATAAATTAATTTTTTGAATAAGCTTAAAGAATAAAGTAACTGACTACAAAATTAGCTTTAATGTAAAAAATCGTGGGGTGCAATATCAGTTGCCTTATATTTTTTGTCACTGGCTATTTGTAAAGATAGAGTCATTGTCAAAAGTTATGTAGAGAGCATACCACGTTTTTTTGCATTAAAGTTAATTTTGTAATCAGTGACTTTATTCTTTAAGCTTATTCAAAAAATTAATTTATCTTGTATTGTGGAACGTCCTATCGCTGTTAAAGAACATTTTTAAATTTAAAGATTATTTTTAACCTTTTAGTTCACATTACTACAAAAGCGTGTTTTTAGTTTTTTAAACTACAATTTTATTTTTAACTTTTTAGTTCAGATTGTTTCAAAAGTATGTTTCTTACTGTAGGCATTTCTTCTCTAATCACTCTTGTTCTTTGTGTTGTAGTTTTTATTTTTAATTATTATTCCTACATGTAACGTACAATTAAATGATCAACCTCACCAGACGTCCAATAGCAGGGTAAATGTGGAAGACTACTGTTCTATAATAGTGCCAAGTAATTGAAAAAGATTTTTCGAATACTCACTATTTAACATCACATTAAGCGACTGCTGACACTATCGTAGCAGCTTGTATCAAAGAATAATCATTTGCGCGTGTGTAAAAAGTTGAGCAACAAAACCATTTTTCTGTTGTTACTGTCAAAGTAATGAGAATACCAGGTTACAGCTGTGAAATTATTTTGTTGTTAAACGTTCTCAATACGTGTGCGAAATTTCGAAAAACTAAGACTCCTGGAAGTTGGTAATTAAATTAAATGCATGTGACGATAATGGACGGGAAATCTCCGAAGGGTTCGGCAGACAAATGAAGGTTTCTCGGATTGACGCGCTTGTGCACTAATGTCGCGGCTGCATTTGCCTAACTCGGCAATCCCATCAGGTATAGAACAGCTGCAGTTTAACGTAAAACCCGAACTGTGGGTTAGCCTAATCTTTACCACTTATAAGATCCGTAAAATTCCAACTGAAACCGGGATTCGAACAGGGAACGTCTGTTCACCAGTCACTCGCCTTAACCAACGGAGCCACGAAGGGTGATGCGGAAAGTGGTTGAAAATAAGCCACATCTGTCATAAGACGGTTAAATCACTTTAGTGTTCTTACTGTCATAGTAATGAGATTACCAAGTCATAGATATGAAATTATTGGACTATTATCAGTTCTTAATATGTGTACAAAATTTCAGACAATTCGGACTTTCTGAAGTGAGTGAAATTTGAACTGAAATTTTCTATTCCATTCATCCACTTTTAAGTTGTTACTGACAACTTGGTGAGAGTGAGATTATTGAATTTTTATCAGTTCTTAATAAGTATGGAAAATTTCAAACGATTGAAACGTCAGGACGTGGGTGAATACTGAAATGAAAGATTCGATTACATGTAACCATTTTTCTATTGTTACTGTCAAAGTAACCAGAATAGCAGGACGATTGTAAGAGACTACTGTATTGTCAACGGTTCTTAAAACGTGTGCAAAATTTTTCTGTTGCTACTGTCAAAGTACAGTATTGAGAGTATCAAGACACAGCTATGACATTATTGTATTGTAATCAGTTATCAATTAATCAGCGAAATTTCAAACAATTCGGACATCTGGAATTGGGTTAGAATTAAATTGCAAAATTCCACGACATTCAACCATTTTTCTGTTGTTACTGCCAAAGTAATGAGAATAGCAGTACATTGCAATGAAATTATTGTATTGTCACCGGTTCTTAATATGTGTGCAAAATTTCAAACAGCTCTGACATCTGGAAGTGGGTCAAAATGGAGTTGTAAAATTCCGTTACATTTATCCCTACATACACACATACATACGTACAGGCCAAGCTAATTTAAAGCGTGTAAAAATAATGTTCGTTTTGTTTGCCTGTCATATACCCCGTAGAGCCGCATGTCCCATTATTCTTCGCGCAGAGTTTCAGTGTTAATAAATTATAAATGAAGTAGGTTTGGCTTATTGGTTCATTTTGGCGAGTAAAGATTAATAAATTCTATCTCACTAAATAATGACTGGAATAAACTTTTCTCTTTAACAAAGTACGTCAAACATAAAAGTCTTTTATAACAGCGGGAGTTAAAACCTTAGAGAAATAATAAAAGAGCTAAATTTTGTGCACTTCCGCGCACCAATAACACATTTATTGTTATTTGTTTATTTAAAATTCATCGCGACATAAACCAGAAAGAAATAACATGAAAAAGTCATCATATTTTCATCAATGAAACGTTTTGGCTTTAAATCAGACTCGTATCATTATCATTAACAAACGCTCTTCAACTCAAAAACAAGATTGTTCTGAAGAATATCAAATAGTTCCTTCTTTAATTAACGGCTTACTTTGGTGCATAAAGGAATTCAGATATGAAGAGAGTGGGAAACTGTATATAATAGAATCTTAGAGTACGGGAACTGAATATAAAATTAATACAACAGATTTAAATTTTAATTACTAAAGTTATCTTCAAGAACTCCTTCGCAAACTCGTTTAAATTTTTACCGCAGTCTATCACTATCAGTAACTATGTTTAGCAGCATGTATTGCCTAATGGTTTCCCTCTCAAACTTTCTTTTTAATGAACCATCTTTATTATTGATCGTCAACAGGATAACAAAACTTCATAAATTTCTGTAGATATGTAAATAGGTATATTTCAGAGGGGTTCAAATCTGGTAAACAGCTCGAATGTCCCATCAAGTCGTACTCCTCAGTTTTCCCACTGACAAATTACTTTTGTGGGCAGATGTATTACCCTGATGAAAGATGATTTCCTTCCCTCAATTCAAGTCTCTTCTCATAAATGTTTCTCATCAGATTGGTCAATGAAACTTGAATGGTACTCACCAGTTAACTTGCTGTCGAATGAAATCGACTTCGCTTATTTTGGTTCAAAGCCACCGGCTTCCACCCTCATTTTAGAATGCAGTTTCGTTTATGGCGTGCTGTGTTCCATCCACGTCTCATACATAATAATATGTCAGCGCACAAAATTGGTAGGATCCTTTTCAAACGGTCCAAACATTATTGAAAAATTCGTTTTTGATTTTTAGTTTCGTTAGCATTTAACAAATGTGGTATCCATCTTCCACAAAGCTTTCTCATACTTAATTGTTACCATAGCATTTCTTCTGATATGTTTACTGTCTTAGCTGTGTACACACCTAAATGACTACTGATCGTGCAATACCATATTGTGCACGTTCCCGATGTTTTCAGTTGTGATTGCAGCTTTTGGTCGTTCTTCTTGTGGATCTTATTTGAGAGATGTATAACCATTCTCATATTCAGTCGTCAATTTCTTCTCTGTAACATAATCTCCTTCGCGGACTCGCGAAGATTATATTTCAGTTACATTCCGGGAAAGATTCCGTACACACAATTTCTTCAGCGTTAAAAGCAGACCTCTTATGAACCTTTACCAACTTTAGATCAACTTCGTCTAAAAAGAAGAATTTGATAGCAGATAGATATTCAGTAGATCAATTAGACGTACAAAGTACGCCTAATTCAAAATCCATATAAAAAAACTACTTCACAGATTAAGTTTAACCTTTACATTTGTTATTACAACACGTGCACCAAAATCATGAAGAAAACAATGATATTAATGTCACCTGTATGACAGACTGGGAACTTTTCTCCTTAACCACGTATCATCATCATCTAGGACAGCTTCCAGCCACTGGCCAGGTCTGCTGGGAACAAAAGCCTCGCCAGCGCTTCCTGTCTAACCACCATCTCTCTTCTTCCACTGACGCCCAATTTCCTCCTCTTTCCTCCACACATTTCTTAACACCTTTCATCCATCTGTCCCTCGGTCTTCCTCTAGGTCTCTTCCCTTTCAGCTCCATGTCCAGCATCTTCCTTGGTAGCCTCTCCTCTCCCATTCTCTTTACATGCCCGTACCACTGTAGCCTAGATTTTTCAATTCTTTGTTGTAGCGGTTCTTCCTTTATCATCTCCCTGATTCGCTCATTCCTTATTCTGTCTCTTCTTGTTACTCCCACTCTACTCCTCTGAAATTTCATTTCCACCGATTGTACCCTCCCTTTGTCTCTCTCCTTCATCACCCATGTTTCTGCTCCATATGTTAAAATTGGTACAAAATATGTTTTATATATTGCCTCCTTACTCTTTTGTGGGACATCCCTACTCCATACCAGGCTCCTAATACTTTTAAAAAATCCATCTGCACATCTTCCTCTTTCGTTTATTTCCATCCTGTTTCCTCCATTTTCTTCAATACAGCTTCCCAAATATTTAAAACATTCCACTCTATTTAGTTGCTCCCCTCTAAGTGATATGCCTATGTCCGTCCTGTTCTTCTTTCTTGTTGTTATCACCACTTCACTTTTTCTCGCAGAGAACTTCATACCATAATCAGCAACTACTCTCTCCCACACATCCAGCTGATCCTGCACCTCTCTTTCATCCTCTCCCCAAACTAATAGGTCGTCTGCAAATACCATTGCTTTCATTTTTCCTTCCCCAATGCTCTGCACCACCTTCTTCAATATTTCATCCATAGCTACAATAAATAAGAGGGGTGATAGGGCACTTCCTTGTTTTAGTCCATTTTTCAAATGGAACCATCCAGTCTTATCCGTTCCCACTTTGACACAGCTCTTACTACCCTCATACATATCCTTCACTCTTTGCACTATCTCCATTTTTACTTAACCACGTATATAAGTCGTTAATCAATCAGCTTACAGCCTATTCAATTAAGAGAAGCGGCTATCCCCACTACGCTGCTCTTACCCCTACATGCGAGGGGAAAATTTGTCGACCTGGATACAGCGGTCAGCACAGAGAGATAGGAAGGGAGGGGGCGTTGAGGTGAGGAGTGGGGCCGGAGGCACACGACGTTGGGACTCCAGTTGAGGGTGTTGTTTGGTTCACAGGTACCAGTGAAGCGCAAGTGGGTTTAATGGTGAATCAGCGTATTATTTTTAAATTTGTTGTGAAGGAAAACGTGAAACGATCTAACTTCTGTATGCGCAGTCATGTTTTCAAAAATATACGAAAACACGAAAAGAATAAGCCTCGTTTTCGATCTACATCTACATATATACTCTGCAATTCACAAAATTGTGGGTGGCAGAGGGTGCTCAGCACCAAAGCTAATCTCTTTGCTGTGCATTCCAATCCCTAATGGTACGAGGGAAAAAAGAATTCATATAAGAATCAGTCCGGCACCTTATTTCTCTAATTTTATCTTTCCTGTCCTTCCGACTCAAATAGGTTGGTGGAAGAAGTATTTCACTACACTCAAAAGTGAAAGTGGGAGTAAGCATGTTTTCCAATAAGTTTAAACGAAACGTTTGTCGTCTATCTACCAGAGACTCCCAACCTAATCTACTAATCAGTTCTGTGACGCTTTCATAAGGACTGTAGCAAGCGGTCACGAATCGAGCGGCTCTTCTCTGTACTTTCTCTATACTTTCGATCAATCCCTTACGAAACGGGTCCCAAATGGCACAACAATAATCTAAATGTGGACGCACAAGAGATTTGTAAGCTATCTCCTTTGTTTGTTCATTACAATTTTTCAAGATTCGACCTATGAATCGCAGCCTAGAATTTGCTCTACCTACTAACGAATTAATGTGTATGTCCCATTTCATATTCCTTTGTACTGTTACTCCCAAATATTTCATAGAATCGACCATATCTATAACTGAACAGTTTACCTCGTATTTCTGAACAATCGGATTCTTTTTGTTAGTTATGCTCATTGTCTTGCACTTTTTACAATTTAGAGTAAGTTGCCACTCGATGTTCCAAAACACAAAAAATCCAGAGATTATTTAAGCGATCGGGAAAATGGAACCAATGCAGTGGATAGGAGGAACTCTGTAAAAAAAAAAAAAAAATAGTAATACGTTAATCACTTATCTCGTATTACTTTTTGAATAACTGTGAACCGCAATTAAGAAATGATTCCAATCTTAATCGTTGAAAGATCCGGTCTTAATATCCTGAATTATGCAAAAATTTCTTTCTTCACAAGTTGTTTTATACATAATAAAAAGGAGCGGCACTATTTACGCAAAAAAAAAGAAAAACTTTATTTTAAATCATTAACGCAATTCCAAAAGCAATTTTCAAGAACATATTTGTAAATGGTTGTGTACATTCGACACTTATATTGATATAATTGCTTATTCAAAAGAAAAATGTTAGACTTTTTATATAAAAATTTGCACTAAAACTGGGCAGAACTCTGTTGTAAAGGCTACGTTCCATAGTTATGATGTATTTTGACAGTAATGAAGAAAAGCAGACGCGGACTGTGGCTGTGTGCAAGTCATCTGTCAGGACGTTATCTTTACGACCTCACATCCTCTCCACAGATAAAGACACTCAACAACTGACCATTAAGGTCAAGGAAACTCGTTTAGAACACCTTCTGGGGAAAATGTAGTAGTCCTGGTCTGTGCTAACTATGTTTTTATTGGTAGTTAAAGAGAAGGCTATCTTGCTCAGAATTACGTACTAAAGCCTAACTGTGAAGTTCAGCCCTAGTAAACGCTTTATTCTCGGAAAAGTTGAAAGGCTGTCGCATTCTGCTCCCATTTCTTGGCAACGTAATGTATTTAGAGCTTAATAAATCCAAACCACTGCATTTGCTAAGTATAGAGACATACAGTGTGTGGAACACATTGACTGGGCCATGTTCTTGAAACGTAATGCCTTAATAAAATCGGGTATTATCTGACCCTCCTTTCAGCAGCGGCAGACTCGAGCTCAACGGGTGATATGTAATGTTAGGACTAGGGATTGCAATCACGCAGTGTTTTCAATCCCACGGGATTTTTGCGGGATTTGCACCAATCCTGCGGGATCCAGCGGAATTGGCGATAACAGTTTTTTAACGCACATCTTTAAAACATAATTATTTAAAGCGTTAATAAATTAAATAATAAACGTCTATTAATTAAATTATTAATTCAATTTTAATGTTAATGATAAAAATTAACAATATTTTAGTTGGAATAATGACATTAAAAACTTTTAGCATGTCTTAAGTATATTTCGAGGTTTTACATTTTTGTTTTTAAATCTAAACCAATTTTTAAACAAATGATCAAAAATGGAAAATATTCAGTCTTAGATCATATTATGTGCCTTACAAAACATCACCTGAAATTAAAAACATGGTATGCATAATGGCCAAGTCACCAGAGTTTTTTTTATTCAAAATAAACGTTCTATAACACCAAAGAAAGCATTTCACAAAGTGAATATACTGTGTAAAGTGTAGACTTGACGCAAAACAAGATCTCATAAATTTTTGTGACTGCTCAAGCACGAGACGTGGCCTATTTTTACAAGAATCGTTTTTGTGGGATTCATTATTATGTCTGTTGATTCCTTGATTGATCTTATAGTTAATTCATTGTTATTAAAAGAAACTACTCACCAAGATGTAAACTGTCAAGTATTTCAGTTTTACTTTAAGTGTCATAACGACTTTTTTCGAGTGGAAATTATTATTTTTTTATGTAAGAAAGGAGACTTGCTCGGGGTATGATTGCAGTTAAGTCCTCACGGGTATATCGCCGGATTACGTTACAAAAACACGAAATTTCACAAGTGAGGAAGACGGCAGTGGCAGCCTTCGAAGTATGGTGTTTTTCAACACAATTCGGCGATACAGCCGTGAAGACTTCATAATAACGACGAATTGAGAGGACACATGCTACTCAATCAAAAATAATGTACTGTTGCGATTGACCAAGTCATCCCAAGAGGGATTAATCGAAAGCCAGAGGGGCACATGTAAGCAGGTGGCTTTCATCAAAGAACATGTGATTCAAATACATTGAGGCGAAGGCCAAAACAACAATAAGCCAAAGGATATAATAATAATAATTTAATTTAATTGCAATGTAGCACACGCTCCGGTGGCAATTTCCCTACACACCCAACTTCCCCCTATCCTGCACCCACCTACATTTGCCCTCTACAAATTTTAACTTTAAATTCTTTTAACGTTTTCGATAAGTAATTCATCATTTCCCTTGGTAACTCATTCCAATCCCTGACACCCTTACCTAAAAAAGAAAATCTTCCCACATCCTTGTGCCTGAAAACGAGTGCCAGCTTGTGGTGGTCATCTTTTCCCTTCCATGAACTACTTTTCATACCTACTGCAATATCTTTCCACGCCTCATCGCCAGTATACGCCCTGTACACTCCCATGACCCTCCTCATCCTCCTCCTGTCTTGCAATGAATCCCATTCCAGCTCCTTTATCATATCTGTCACTGATTGCATTCTGCGATAATTTCCAGAAACAAATCTAGCAGCCTAGTTTTGCACCCTCTCTAATTCCTGTATTTGATACGCAAAATGTGGGTCCCATACTACACTACCATATTCGAGCAATGGTCTGACCAAAGTTTTGTAACCCAATTCCTTTACTTCTCTCGTGCATCCCCTCATCACTCTCTACAACAAGTGCAGAATTTTGAAACATTTTCCTATCACCTGTCCAATGTGTCCTGCCCAGTTAAGCTTGTTATCAAATGTGATGCCAAGATATTTATATTTCAAGTCTTCAGCAAGCAATTCTTACAATTGCCTTTTGATAGCTGTTAAGTAAATAGGTATGCGATGGTTAAAATTGAATAAATGGGAATAATGTAAGCGAGAATACAAAGCTTTAACTGTGTAGTTCTGATAACGTGTACGACACATAAAAAATACCTATATAATTAGAAAATCGTACTAAATACGCAACATAACTCAAATTATAGAGACGTCTACTAAAAACCAACGTAAGTTTTAATGAATGCGTAAAAGTGGATCTATTTACTTACGAATGATGAAGGTAGATAAAAATAAACATTTAAACATGAGTAAATGCCAACTGCATTGGTACAGCCAAACAGTGCAATACATCCGATAGAGACCGAGTGGGGCAGCGAGTCACGCAGACTGACACGCGTTTTCGCCCCATTTTGCGGATTGCAGATACGCTTAATTTTGTGCGGGTTCCGCCAGACTGTGTTATTTTGAGGGATCCCGCTTTGCTGGATTGCAGCCCCTAGTTAGGATCTTACATTCTGGAGTACCAATGTTCAATATCCTGTGTGGCCATCCATGATTTGCTTTTGCATTGTTTGCTGAATCCGTTATAGTTAAATGCCCTTCAAAAAGTACATAGTTGATTACATTCCCGTTCCATTTCCTAAATCCTTTCGTGGTTGTGATCCCCTCATTGCCGACGAACTACAAAGCTCCATTGATACCAGTGATAGTCCATGGTCTCGAGGGTTACATATCGTGTGTTTCATTTTGATGCCATGTCGAAAAGCTCAAAAGCTAATTTTTCCGTGAACGAAATTTACGAAAAAACTACTGGTCGGATTTTGGACAACGTTTCATAGGTGAAGTGCAGTAGTTTTCTTTTTGCTGTGTCATCGAAAAGCTGGGGAATATTAAATAATAGATTCCACAAATTAGTATCGATTTAAATGTAAGTTACCTGTTGCTATTTTTATCCTTATTCCAGGTTGCGAGTGGCATCATATTATTCTTAGGGATGAAGTTACAGTATGTAGTGGAGCCACAGGGGCCGTGTTTGGGAGAGTTGTGAGTATAATAGTAGTCCACGAGAACCAAGTTGCCGGCAGCTGCTAGTTAACTATAACGGACGTGGTGAAAGAATCATGCAGATAATCCGTTTCCGTTTTCTTCATACGTTTTGAGGTGCCCTTATAACACTGGCAAAATGTGTCATTCAAATTTTTGTGAAGTTTTATGTAAACACTTGCAGCAATTGTACGAGAAATGTCATGTGTTGCATCTTAGGTATAAATTAAAATAGCTGATACCCACGACTTCGTACACGTGTATTAAGAATTTCTTTGCCAGAATTGAATATAGAAAGTGGTTGGTAACGAAAGATTGCTCCCAAACAACTTCGAGTCGGCATAATATGACAGGAACGTTATCACCATATCATTCTACCATCGAACCTGTCTCTTGAAGAGAATCAGTTTCCATCATATATCTGTCACGATTCGATAAGTTCTCAAAATTTCGTGACTACAACTGTTAATCACACCGGAATAAATTCCTGTGCCTTTCCGATTTTCTTGTCAAATTCAATCAATATCAGTATAGTCATTTAGTAGTCAAAACGTAACAAAAAGACAGAGGCTTACTTCAGCATTTATAGTATTATTACTGCAGATCACACACACACACACACACACACACACACACTGACTGCAAACAATCCCTGAGGGATCATTACGAGGGATCATTACGACGTAAAAAAGTGTACACCTACAGCATTGCAAAACTACCTACGATTTGCCCCTAAATTTGTGATATCTATAGTTTAACATTCAATCCGAATAACCAACCGTCTAGGCGTGACTCTTACGATCAAAAACAATTTTTAAAAATCTTTGCCTCCACGGAGATTATAACCGGAGACCACGATCCAAACAGCAGTAAGCAAGCGTTTTAACCACTGAGCTACCATACCGCCATATGGAAAGGCAGTACAGAGACCTACACATCCTACGCGTCCGTTGATCGCCGTTCAGTAATTTTTAGAAACTATAAGAAAGACAAGTATTATTTATACAGAAAATTTTTCGACCAGATGTAGACAGTATTTTTCTCCTTGTTTCAAAGGATAAGTGTGCAAACTTTCATCGAAATCGGTTGAAAACTGTGGATTTTTATGAAGAACAAACAAACAAACATGGATTCATCTTTATATATATAGATATATTGACCTGTGGCTTCATATTCAACTATTGCGTTTTGTGTTCAGCAAATCAAGACCGAGTTTGACGCGTGAGCAGTAACGCTTTGACCTCGCATTCAGGAGGACGCAGGATCGAATCCCTGCCGGCCATCCAGATTTCGATTTTCTATGGTTTCCCCAAATCTCTCCAGGGATGGTTCCTGTAAACTGAAATGACCGAATTCCTAAACGTTCCTTGCCCCTAGTCTTACCCAAATTTAACGACCTCGATGTCGAATTTGCTTGAAGGAAAGAGTTAGTCTTCTACCTATCACCTGGGATGTAAAAGAATTAATTATACTTGCGGAACAAGAATACGATTGAGTATAAATTGCTTGCTCGCCCCGTTGATTCAGTTGGTTGCAGCACTGTGATGGTGTCGACACGGAGTTAGCTGGTTCGAGTCCTAATGGTGGAAGAAACTTTTATCACTAGGATTTGGCCAGCACAGTAGGAGAGGTGGTGACGCACAATTCCTACTCAGTAGAATGTGCACTAAAGCCTTGTGTTAAATCCCAAACTTCTCCGCAGTGCGTATGGGGTGAAGGCATACAACACTATTGGTGGTTGTTCGTCCGTCGAATGGGGACGTTAAGCCTGGCGGCCCCTTTGTTTCTTTCAGATGAGTAGCCCTGGATGGACTGGCACCGGGTTTCCCCCTCTCTCATCCACAACACTCTACGCTGAACAGAGTCATCCACATTCACAACAGCACGTACAAACACTCTCACACGGGGGAAGATAACGGGAAACCACCTTAGTTCATCTTCCCAGGCGTTCCTATGGAGGGGTAAACAACCCCCGTGGTAACTACCTACGGCCGGACACGGGGAAGGCGTTCATAGAAGAACAAATTGCTTCAAGGTTATTAAAAAAAAAGCTCATAGTTACTACAAATATGAAATACGTAAAACAAGAGGCATATAAAAAATTCATTCTGTTGTTGTGAACACAAGTGAACGGTATGGGTTATACTGATGTGAGCTGAAGGAGTTTCAAGTAACCAGTGCGTCTAAACTGAGTGCAGGACCGTTACAAGCTAGCTGTCGGAGTGGAAACAATAACCATTCAAGGTAATAAAAGAAAGAAGCATTACTTGGCCATAAAAGTTGACGTAATACTCTCGAGCAACAAGCCCTGTGAGCACGGAGTTCTCGCACGATGTTTCAGTAATTGTATCCTCCGTCGCCATCTCATGGTGTCAGTTGTAGTCCTTCACACTATGTCCTAAGATGTTTCAGTGATTATATCCTCCGTTGCCATCGTAATCCTTTCACACTATATCCTATAATGTTTCAGTGATTATATCCTCCGTCGCCGTCTCATGGTGTCAGTTGTAGTCCTTTCATACTGTGTCCTATGATGTTTCAGTGATTATAGTCTCAGTCGCCATCTCATGATGTCAGTTGTAGTCTTCTCACACTACGTCCTATGATATTTCAGTGATTATATCCTCAGTCGCCATCTAATGTTGTCAGTTATAGTCTTTTCACACTATGTCCTATGTTGTTTCAGTGATTATATCCTCAGTCGCCGTCTCATGGTGTCAGTTGTAGTCCTTTCACAGAATGTCCTATGATGTTTCAGTGATTATATCCTCAGTCGCCATCTCATGGTGTCAGTTGTAGTGCTTTCACACTATGTCCTGTGATATTTCAGTGATTATATCCTCCGTCGCCGTCTCATGATGTCAGTTGTAGTCCTTTCACAGTATGTCCTATGATGTTTCAGTGATTATATCCTCAGTACTGTCTCATGGTGTCAGTTGTAGTCCTTTCACAGTATGTCCTATGATGTTTCAGTGATTATATTCTCCGTCGCCGTCTCATGGTGTCAGCTGTAGTCCTTCCACACTATGTCCTATGATATTTCAGTGATTATATCCTCCGTCGCCGTCTCATGTTGTCATGTAGTCCTTTCACAGTATATCCTATGATGTTTCAGTGATTATATCCTTAGTCGCCGTCTCATGGTGTCAGTTGTAGTCCTTTCACACTGTGTCCTATGATGTTTCAGTGACTATATCCTCCGTCGCCGTCTCATGGTGTCAGTTGTAGTCCTTGCACACTGTGTCCTATGATGTTTCAGTGATTATATCGTCCGTCGCCATCTCATGGTGTCAGATGTAGTCCTTTCACACTATGTCCTATGATATTTAAGTGATTATATCCTCCGTCGCCGTCTCATGGTGTCAGTTGTAGTCCTTGCACACTGTGTCCTATGATGTTTCAGTGATTATATCGTCCGTCGCCGTCTCATGTTGTCATGTAGTCCTTTCACAGTATATCCTATGATGTTTCAGTGATTATATCCTTAGTCGCCGTCTCATGGTGTCAGTTGTAGTCCTTTCACACTGTGTCCTATGATGTTTCAGTGACTATATCCTCCGTCGCCGTCTCATGGTGTCAGTTGTAGTCCTTGCACACTGTGTCCTATGATGTTTCAGTGACTATATCCTCCGTCGCCTTCTCATGCTGTCAGTTGTAGTCCTTTCACACTATGTCCTATGAAAAGCTACTAGTGTTGCCTTCCTCGGCTCTCCCAGGCAGAGACTATAGCAGCAACAAGTTCTACTCACAACCAACAGACTTATCGGGAGAGGAGACTAGAAATCAGCTACTCCCCCACATTGAAACAACAAAAGTTCGTATTGGTCTTTGCAGTTTGGCAGGAGAGCGTTTCAGCGCTATTATGTGACTCGAGAGGTGGCCTACAGTTGTTTCACGGTATTTCCAAAGCCGCACTGAAATCGCAAACAAGCCTACACCCATGTGCATTTGGTGTACTATGGAAGGCCTGGTTGATTGCAAACCCTTACAACGTAGTTTCTACACGTGACTAAAAATATTTTTGTACTGACAATTACACAACTAAGTAATCATAGTTTATGACATACACATACATATCTAACAATTAGAACACGACTGACAGATTTTTATTCCTATTTTAGAACCACGGTTTTATATTTGCAATTTTATCTTTATTCCTGTCTCCATTTTTCTTTTCGAATTCCTTGGAGAAGCAATTTAATTCTGTCTAATAAAAAAAATAGCGTTTCCGTTATTAAAATAAATTGGATCCCACTATCTTTCTTACATTTATTCCACAATTAAATATTTACAACTCAATGGATGAAGATACATCTATATTCCCAACAATTGAGCAAAATTGTCATTGCTTGTAAATTAAATGAATTACTCAAACTATTCACAATACTTAAACTGCCGACCTCGGTAGCGTAGGGGCTAATGTACCGACTCCGCTTGCCGAAGATCGCTGGTTCGAGTCCGGCCGAGGGCAGGGATGTTTAGTGTTGTGTGTGTGTGAATGTCGTGTCCGTTCTGTAGTGTTCAAGTGTCCATACTGAGTATCAATATTGTATTGGATAAATTTAAACATTAGAACAGTCATGATAATAACATTGAGCTGGCTGTATGGCCTATGTAGCCGAATGCCATTTTAAAAAACGGTTCCGTATACTATATTCACCTAGGTACAACAAGCCCCGGCCGTACCAAGTCAGGCGAATGCTGGGACGATCACCAAGTTCCGACACAAAAATTATACAATACACATACAATTTATGGCTTTCATTATTAGCCAACACGTGACACATACAATTCCATAACAGATCAGGAAAAGTAAAGCTAAAAACACTGGAATTCAGGTTTCTAATGCACTTTCAAGCAGGTAAAACGTCAGAAGAATGTCATATTCTACGGGGAAACTAACGAAATGGAAGAGCTACATGTCCACTATATCATCATATATATTATTTCCAAAGGATATTTTTGTGTCGATCCATCTTTCTCCCATCATCCCTAAGCAGAATTGATAAATTAGGTAAGATTGTAAATACCAAGTTCACCGCTTTGGTAACATCATTAATTAAGAAATAATTTTTTCTAAACTCAACCTGTAAGTGGCAAAATTATGAAGAATCAAGGTCTCGGGTATATGATGGTTCAGAATCAAGCCACTAGGCTTCGCTAACATCAATAAGGTGTGCTCGCATTGCCTCTAGACAGCAGCACCACACATCATATAGATATTGATAAACTTTGTGTGTTTTGTAGAGTAAGGATATATTTATTTCTGTTAGGGAAACATTTCATCATTTCTAATTGTTTCGTAACACTTTGTAAATGTTTTGCTATGTACCCTTTTCCGTTCACAAATAAACAATAGCTACAAATGATCCTGTTATCCTTTCAACTTACTACACACTACCGATCTTGCTATTCATCGTATCTGATTCGCAAAATTTTCGCACGGACCATTTAGTTCTGAATAAATACGGTAACAACGTTAAGTCAGTATCCCTTTGTACTATTGTAATTCTCACATTTCAGGTCTTTCGAAACAATTTTTATTAATGCTGGGAATTAGGGAACCGGTGCTTGGTCGAATCTTCCGAACAATGGGAAGGAAATCGTCCATAGTGCATATCAACCAACCAAATTGGTGTTCCACAAAATTGTTTTAAAAAGTAATCCCCCCGATCTGAACCAGCACCCTCTGCACCGTTAGTCTAACCTCGCACTACATGGTTCGTTGCGTATCACTCATTAAACTGAAGTTATTGGCTTAGCGTAGACTCAAAACTGTGCACCACCATAATCGGGAACTCCGGCCAAGAGTAATGTCTCCTTTGTGGTTACAGATATGGAGTCAACGACGACGAAGCCTGGACGCGAGGTGGTGGTTAATATGTTCCCTACATTCCTGCCACCCCCACCTCTGCCTCCCCTACCACCCCCACCCCCAGTGCCGTCTAGTGATCCGGGTACAGGGTCCATAGATAACACACAAAAAACATCGTCAGATTTTCTATTGGTAGTTACCACAAATTCCTACCCAGCCACAGTTCAGGAACATTCTGAGGCTACTGATAAAAGTGATATTTTACCGAAATCAACTTTAGGTACGACATTCCAGAACTTTTCCGTAAGCCCCGGCACACTCGCAGTACCTACCAGCAGTAACCAATTTATTGTAAATATTACGGCTAACTTCAGTTTCACAAGTAGTCAAGCGATCAACGGTTTTACAGAAAGGCCTAGCACTTACCATAGGAACGTTACCACCAGTGGTACCACAACAACAATCATCATGGAAAACACTGACTTTAATTTCAGTACAGCTAGAGGGTTCAATGTTTCCACAGGAATTCCAAACACTTACCGAGGAAACACAACAATTCGCAGCTCTACAACTAGAAAGAGCACCTACTCACCTACTACAACTCGAGTGTACAGTGGTTCTTCTGCACGTCCCAACATTACTTTCCCAGGTAAACACACAATTTCTCAGTCGATAAACAAAACGAACACAAAAGCGGGTTACTTTACCACGACGGCTAGGGCACCCAGTAGTTCCACAAAAAGTCGAAAGATCACTTACCCGACAAGGCGGACAGCCGCTAGCACCACAACTAAAGTCGCTCCCATGATTCACTACTTCCCCATTTACGAGTTCACTTCTGCAAAGCGCCTGTTGCCCGTCCCTCGTTCCTCCACCACAACCACCACCGTCCCAACTACTACAAAGAGAACTCCTTCAACAAGAGTCACTGTCGCTACTAGCAAACCGACCTATCCGACTATCCAGAGGGTTACCAAACCAGTCCGATCGTCGCGTAGATTGAAAGGTAACAACATCAAATTGACAGCATTCATAACCAAACTAAAAAATTCTGTTTCGTATTATGCAAGGGCTGGAACTCAATAGTGACAACATTGCTGTAGAGAGTTCATGCAACGCAAGCAAATAATGTCGCTTATACCATACGTTATGCTTTACCTCAGAGCAGATGAAATCTCCCTTACCACACCACCTGCATGCGCAGTGACGAGAAGAACTAAGCCTCGTGTAAGCTGACGGTTTAATGTACTCACGCTGGAATAGTTGAGTTAGATAAAGACACGAAAGTGTCATCAAGGTCTTCAACAGTACAATCTTCACTGCCTAAAAGAACAGTGGAAAGGTAGGCTTTTACCCAACTTCCCATTGTTCTGTAAGGCAATGCAGGCTGTCTGAAGGCCTCTTCAAGACCTAGATGGCACTGTCGTGTCTTTGTCCAGTTCCTTTGTTCCTGTTTCAAAAATATCCTGACAACACAACATTAGACTCTGATCTTTTTGTCAGTGTGCATGCAGGTGATGTAGGAATGGAGAGTCCAATAGCGCTAAGGTAAGCCAGATATGAAAATAATGTTTGACATAAGCGACTTTGCTTTGTTCCTTTGCAT
Source organism: Vandiemenella viatica (assembly GCA_031002005.1). NCBI lineage: Eukaryota > Metazoa > Arthropoda > Insecta > Orthoptera > Morabidae > Vandiemenella > Vandiemenella viatica. Next base: position 231,930,238 of record CM061921.1, on the reverse strand, counting down.
GGAGTCTCTACAGCAGTTTCGCACTATTCACGTTCCAATCCATCTCGTATTATTAACCTAAATTTCTGGCTTTCGTCTTACTATAAGGATATCCAAATCTGTCTGCAGTAATTTCTATGTCAGTAAGTATCAAAGCGTACAAAGTTTATTTTTTTCTTTGCCATGTAAGGAAAATTTAGTTACTATATAATGGTTTAATTACTAATTATACTATCTTAAAAATATTTAATCGACATATAATTGTTTGATCATATCTTCCACACGTAAATGCAGCTCACTATTTTTCCCAATTATTTGAGTAGTATTCTCTTTCTCCACAGGAGGCGTATAAAGCATTTAGACTCTAGCACTGAATTAGTCAGTGCTCACATTTTTTCATAGTAATATTATTCGTAGCAGAGGATGGAAGGGAACTCTTTTATTTAATAAGTAAAACAGCAGCTGATGACCAAAGTAAGAATAATCTCAAAAGCAAATTTATGCTAGAAAAAGAGGTCTTTTTCATAAATAATTTAGTTTAAAAATTAGCTTAGGCCTAATAAAGAGCTTGTAAGAGACTAAGCGTTGATTCTGTGGCTTTTTAATTAATATACGACGTAACAGTTGTGTAGCTATGTTGCTTAACACAATGTTCAATGATTTCGTTTACAACTCATTACTTCTAATTAAATGATTCGAATGCCGCCCGGTCGCCAGTCTAGTTAGCGTTGCTATTTGGATAATTAATTAACAGTCAAAGGGAACATCTAAGAAGCAAATGAGAAACACGTACACACGCGTCAGCTTTCACAGTTCACTAAGTTTTATTCTTCTGAAATTACATAATCCAAAAGCAAACCACCAGACACTAAAACTAATCTTCGTCACCAGAGAATGCAGTTTCGAGTATAAATAAGGTTGGAAATAGTGAGTATAAGCCCCGTAATTATTCATTAAACAATTGACGTGGTACAGTACCGCACCATAAACAGTGTATAGCAAACCATATCATTTAGAACAACATACACAGTCTACAAAATACTTCTGCAGTGTTCACATGATATTCTCTCCATCGGAACATCGGTGATACCACGATAGCGGGTTATTACCGCACATACACGGAACATACACCCGCGACCACGACACGCTAGCTTCCGCCGAATGAAAAACACTTCATTCTACTGTGTTCCTCCGCGCTAAAAGATATTGAAGATTTCGTGTACTAATAAATCACGAAATGAACATGTTTTTGAAATAATATAATAATAATTTCGAATGGTCATAATGACAGGGTTTCATTTAGCTCCCCTGTCGGATGCGCCTTAACCTAACCCGGTAATCCTACCGGCCATAGGAGACCTATAGTTTAACGTTGAAACCGAATCACGCAAGCGTTCTGGCGTACCTCAAATCACACAGCAAGCTGTGCCAGAGGTGAAGGTCGGGTTAAGGGCATATGAAAATCGCCGAGATAGGGATTCGAACCTTGGACCTTTCGATCCCCAGACAGATACCTTAAGAACTGAGCCACCAGACCACTCGTTTTTTAAATAAAAGATGGGGTAAGAAATTTGTGGAACAGTCTCACAGAAAGAAGAAAAAAGATGTGGTCTGAAATCTTAAGAGATACCGAATTTGTGAATTTGTTAGAGGAGGGAACAATACTAGTTACAAAATGTATAAGAAGACAAAGAATAGAAACATGCATGAAGCAGATAACTGAGGATGTTGGTAGTAATGAGTGTGTTGAGATATAGATCTCTTAGTCCATGACAGGAAGAGATGCGGGATTTCGTCAAACCTGTAGAAATACTGATGATGGAGCTAAAGAAAAACAGAGTTGCAGAACATGTGAATTAAAGGCATCTCACATGGCAAGCAGTCAATATACCTACCTCCCAAGGTTTAAAAACATACAATTATAAAGCCACCACTGAAATTTGCCAATTTTATGGAAGAATGGTTTTTGAAGGTGATTTGTGATTTCATATTCAACTATTTCGTTGACTTAGGAGAGACAATTTCGGTTATCGGGTATCGAATTGAACAGACTTACAGAATTAAGACCTTGGCTGGTTTAGCCTTTATTAAATCTTCGCTGTTACAACTGTAATCTGATATCTTACGTAAATTCTATCACGAAAAGGGAAGATATCAGAATAAAACTGCACATTCCGAGTTTTTTAGTACTTCTCCAAACTATGTTCACCGTAGTAAGAAAGACATTACTAAAGAATTCTCCGTATTGTACAAGAATTTGATGGTTTTTTGGTTACATCCAACGAAAAACCATTAGTGTAATGTTTCATAGGAAAACTGTGTTACATTTGCATGAATAAGGTAATCTAAATGCTTATTTCGTTTGTATCTATTCAGAATTTTCAATAAATGATAAAAAAAAAATTTTACCTATATGAAGGCTGTATGTTGAAGAAGAGTTCTTTACACTACTGTGATGTCGAAATTAGCATTCTTTTCAGCGTGGGAAACCAACCGAAATCGTATTAATACGGTTGTTGAAAGATACCTTTAACCTGTTCACCCTCAACTGGCGGCTTAAGGTCACGTTCCCGTTGCCCCCTCTCGTTGCCTACCCTTCCGAGTAGACCGATGTGTCCGGGTAGACGAGGGTCAAATTTGCCAGTGGGCACTCTTTCCCCCTTTGCATGTAGAGGTAAGGGCAGAGGAGTGGAGATATAGCAAAGTGACCTTGAGCCGCCTCTGTTAACCGAACGCGTTATAAGTAACATCACGCTTTTCATCGTTGGTGGATGGAACTGAAAATGTAGCGTCAGTGAGTGGACACATCACGAAGTACATCCATGCATATCGTAGAACTCCCGGTATTAGTTTGGAGTGTTTTAAGGAAACTAAACTATATAAAGCTGAAATATGGATGACAGGATAGGGATTTTTGTTTGGGCCTCTTATTGGTGATAGTTGGTAGGAAACATGGCGGCCATGTCTCCCTTCCACTCCCTAGGACAGGGTTGATCCATTTCAATCTAACGAAGCTGTAAAACCCCTTTACGGAGGAACTTTCTCATGCCAAAGTTTTCTGTCATATTTATGCCCAGACAGGAATTGCAGCTGGGGCACGTCGATAGCTTGCTAGGTTACTGTTATTTCCACCAAACTAAACAGCTCGCATAAATATGATAGATATAGGTCACCCAAATACACTTAAATGTATATTTAAAAATTAACAGTTCTGTTGTACAGTTATACGATACACGTAGAACGTGCCTGCTGTAGTGTATGGGCTGGCCTCACGTTATTAGTGTCGCCGGTATCAGTGATTTTATTAAGTGTTAGGGATATGTAGACATGAAGAGGCTAGCACAAGATAGGAAGGGATGGATGATTGCATCAAACCAGTCGAAAGACTGATGACAGCAAAAAAAATAAGTTTGCCTTGTGTTGCCATTGCAACAGATAAAATAATCATAAAGATGATAAGTTTACAAACTGGAAGAAATAAATCCATAGAGATTGAAGTATTTGCCGAGAACACATTATGAATCTGATCACTGCTTTTTTTTTTTTTGCTTATGGCTTTACGCCTCGTCGACTTCGAAGTCCTTTGGGGCCTAGGGCCGGAAAGGACCGGGGATAACGGACGGAAAGGAGTTCTGCGATGGCCTTTTGAAGAAGCATTCGCTTAGAGTGGTTTGGGGAAACCACGTGACCACCACGAGCAGTGATCGCTGGGACTGTTTTGTGGCTAGTAAAGCCCCTACAACTTTGGCATGAGAAAGTTCCTCCGTAAAGGGGTTTTACTGCTTAGTTAGATTGAAATGGATCAACCCTATCCTAGGGAGTGGAAGGGAGACATGACCGCCATGTTTCCTACCAACTAACATCAATAAGAGGCCTAAACAAAAATGAAAAAATCTGATTTGAAATACCACCTCTCTTCTTTCTTATTTTAATAATCCATAAAGTAATTAAAAAACTACCACATGAAATAATAAAGCGTACTTAAACTATTATTATAATTGTATACATTTTCAACATTATAAACGTTTGTTCACTAATTTCGCCTACTCTTGTTTGGTGTATTCTCCTCGTAATAATGTATTCGTTATCAACATCTTTTTAGGGAATTTCTGGACTTTCTCGGATCAGTCTTACCAGAGGCTTGTGCTTATGTTGAAAGTATATTTATTAGTCAAACTACCGGCTTGCTAGCCCTGTCGTTGTCATATGGGGAAGCGTATGAGTTGCTATCTGTCTGCGAAACGTGAAACTATGGCGTGTAGTAAGAGTATTTTTGTTTGTTTTGCCGGCCTCGGTAGCGTAGGGGCTAGAGTGCTAGCTCCGCGTGCCGAAGGCCGCCGGTTCGAATCCGGCCGCGGGCATGGATGTTTAAGTGTTGTGTGTCTGTGTGAATGTCCTGTCCGTCCTGTGACGTCCATACACTGAAAGCAATTATAATTACCATGAGCTGGCTGTATGGCCTCCGTTGCCGAATGCCATTAAAAAAAAAAAAAAAAAAAAAATTTTTTGTTTGTTGGCTGGCCCTTGTAAAGCAGGTGCTAGCGTGCTGGCCTCACACTACGATGGTCACCGGTTCGAATCCGTCCGCGGGCATAGGTGGTTTTAATTAAGATTAGTGTGCGTCCTGTGTTCTCCATACTAAGAAGCAAACGATAATGACGAAGATAAAATACACATACACTAGGAGAAATAAAAACAGTTGGAGTATGGCGGAAAGCATTTTTTTAAATTTTTTTAAATTTTTTGGTTTTGAGGCGGAGTTTGGGGACCGTCCCAGAATGCGTCTTGATGATTGCGCAAAATCGCCTAGGACGGCCGATACATGATGTCCATTGGCGGGTTATGCCATATTACTTTGTGCATTGTAAAATATCTATTTTATGATGAAATTATCATTGATCTCTACTGTGTTATGGGAAAACCGAACGGAAACGGAGGTAAGAAATCAGCAAACAGGTGGTCATCGCATATATATAAGTACAGTAAAGTAATATGTGTTGTGGTGACCTACATCTGACGTATTTAACTCTCAAATTTAAAACTGATAAAAGAGCAACTAAGTATATATTAAAAATAATTAAACCGTGGATTGGTGTCGGGAAATAAAAATCGTGACGGGGTTGCTAAGAAAAATGTGTGTATAATGTATAAATCAATTTTAAATGGAATAAGAAGATAGTTAAATATACTGTACGTTCATCGATGAATGGAAGGCTGACGAATCGGGATCAAAGCAATCGACTACTGGATTTACGGAGGGAATTCGCCGGGAGGAAAGGTGGGACGACGAAGTATTTTTGGACATTGTTCTGTTGAGCTTGCTGTTGAAAAGACGTTCTGTGCTTGTGCCTGGTGTGGTACAGTACACTTGTCTTATACTCACTTGGTATGATATGCATCAAAGTGGGCTATTAGTCCGTATGCCTTCAGAGATGTTTTGATGTTACTTTTGCATGCTGGTAATAACAGATCTTCACCTTTTAGGAGAGAGACGATAGTTTGTTCAAGTGCAGAGCAGTAATCATTAGTTGTTGCATTTCCACCAGAGATACTAGACGGGAAGGCAACGTACTGCATGATTTCGGGTATAACTCACGTGACCCAGTGGCCCCTATGTCAGGTGGAGCAGCGTGCAACAGGAACAGACGAGGTAACGATCTTCCGCTGTCTGCGAGAATACTGCAAACTGCATCATAAACATATTCAGAGAAGATGTCAGGAACCATAACGCGCCCGTAAGATGTGTTAGTAATCTCATTCCTCTAATCAGAAATCTCGACGTAATAGGTATATTATTGATTTATGTTGCTCGAAGGAATAATCATATTACTTGAGTATTTATGTGTGCGAATGATATTATGTTACCGAGCGGATGCTGAAATGTAACTTTGTCTTTAGTTTAATCTAGTAATAACGTGAGAAGCAATTTCATTTTCTTGTTTAAATGTATGAAAACAATAAATAGATCTCAGTTTGGAAATGATAGGCCCATGATGAGTTTATATTAATTTTTGTGTTTGTCGTTTCACATTTTGAATATTCAGATCAAGTGCAGTGTATTGTCTAACTGTAAATCTTTCATTTCATATTCACGTACATTGATTAAATTTAATGTTTGATAAATCACTAATAAAAGTATTTATTTATCTAAAAATTACAGAAGACGATTCTTGTAATAAAACCAAAATTTATGAAGGTTTACTACAAAATGATTTCACAGCACCCGTCCATGCTTTTATTATTTCTCAGTAATTATTTTATTACTCTTTTATCATGAGTTGAATATTGATGGGAACAGACTCAAAACAAAATAATTAAATAATAAATGCATAGGTAAAATACATATATGCTGGTATATATATTTAAAAAAAACGTAGGCCTACCTGTGTTCTACCAATATACACAAACTTTCAGAAAGAACGTGGGATTTGAGATTTGTGTTGTTAATTCACAATAAACCACCAAAGAGATATTTGGCTGGGTGTTCCTTCTGAATTCACCTTGTATGCAATACTTTGATCACGTTTTAGCGCATCATTGTAACTGCCACTAATTGGGAAAGTTTATGTTTGCTGATAATCCACAGGCACACTACAGTATTTATTGTTCACATTGCTTCTCTGCAAGAAATATATGAAATGGTGACACCTGACGCGTGCTTTAACTATGTATATAAACTGTTATACAAACTCCCTAATAAAATCTCAAAGTCGAACATGTCATAGCACTTACCGAGGTAGGCATTTCGACTGCTAAAAATCTGCCAGACAATATATAATTTCGTGTGGTCTCAAATATCTGGTGACATAGTTCCTAATCGTACCTACAGTTTAACATGGAAAGCGAAACATGGAGCATCCTAGCGTCTTTATGTTAGCAAAGCAAATCTTTGCTGGACCTGGAGGTCAATTTTACGTCCCGTAACAATTCCAGCCGAGAACGGTATTTGTACCGATTACACGTGCCTTGACCAACTGAGCTACCAAATAGCTCGCCAGATAATATTACATGGATATAAAATTAAATGGATATGCAGAAATTCCAAAATCTACGATTATACCCTCTGCGTCATGTACGAAATATGGTACTAATCAGTATAAAAGGTATCCTATATGTTAACTGATGGCATAAGGTATCACTATGCTAAATGTCGTTGAAATTTCTTTAATAGATTACGCGAGAATCACGCTCATATACACAAAAAGGAAAATTTACGGTACTCTGCCTTATTTGGAAATATGTTCTAATGAGGATAAAAAGTATTTTATATCCTGACCCGTGACATGAGCTATTACTATGTGGAGTTTCGGTGTAATCTATTGATAAGTTCTACGTGAAACGCATAGACACTTTTTTTAATTTATGGTTTTGGATTTTGTAGGATTGTGAATTTGTAACGAATCAAGATAAAAAATATCCCATTTGTGGACAGACAACATAAGATATCACTATGTGCAGATTAGTTAGAAAGCTTGCATTATTTTTTGCGTGATGCGTGAACCTACTGGCAGACGGACAAATAATTTAACTTTTAAGGTTTTCGCAACTCTGTCATCAGTATTTTACATTGCACTCACTCTTTTTTAATTTAATGTACAGACACAAGTTTTCTACAAACTTATTATATAATACAACACCACGGCATTAAATTTCAAATCTGAAAATACTTTATATCTTTTGCTTATATTTTTTATTGCTGTTTCTAGCTTTTTACTTGTAGGCTGAAATTTTTTTGAACAAAATACATGCTTCGTGACATGTACTGTGAACGAAATATGTGTTAAAGTTACAGCAAAACCCGGCCTCGATTCTTACGGTTTATTCCAATAGCTCGTTTCTGTTACCTACTAACTTCACAAAGTTTTAAGGAATTTCCCAGAAGTTGGAGTTTTACCTGGTGAAGGAGGGTAATCGAAGCTAGGATCGATGCCAGCTCGTTGTAACATCCGGAGGTCGGAAAGCATCAACGTGGTTTTCCGAATTTCCGGAGAGGAAATACGGCTAGTTCCAAGTTCTCAGAACACAATTTAACCGCTTACATTACACTCTGGCCCAATATGTTCGGAATATTCCATCTACACTCTCCAGCAGTGGTATAATACATAGGAATGGCCTTTCATCCCAGCACAATCCCGTTTAATGTTAAATTTTGCTCGTGTACTTAATCATTATCAAAAACGATTTGCACTGAACCTCGTAACATACCCGAAGAAAGTTATGAAAGACACACTCCTTAAATTTTACGAAGTAATGTCAGTTTATGACTGGATATTGTGGGCCATTTCCTCAATTGCAAGTTAATCAATTTTTTATAAAGGTGAATAACACGCCAATGCAATTGAATTTTGTTTTATTTTGGTGTCGTACGCGTTTCGCTCTATATCAAGAGCATCATCAGCGACATATGTTACTTTTTTACTTTTTTCTCATGATCAGGGTTGGCTTCTGTGTGTATGTTTTGTAGAATTTGCTGAAGGTATGAAGCACTACACTGCACTGACCAAATTTCACATTGATACTATTGTTTACCGTTTTCAAAACATGAGAAAGTAAACACCACGCCATGTTTTTCACAGGTCCATTTCACATTGATACAATTGTTTACCGTTTTCAAAACATGGCGTGGTGTTTACTTTCTCATGTTTTGAAAACGGTAAACAATAGTATCAATGTGAAATTTGGTCAGTGCAGTGTAGTGCTTCATACCTTCAGCAAATTCTACAAAACATACACACAGAAGCCAACCCTGATCATGAGAAAAAAGTAAAAAAGTAACATATGTCGCTGATGATGCTCTTGATATAGAGCGAAACGCGTACGACACCAAAATAAAACAAAATTCAATTGCATTGGCGTGTTATTCACCTTTATAAAAAATTAATATCAGTTTGATAGGCATTTGGTACTTACTGTTTCTTGCTGTTTATACCTGTCGCGGAAGCCATTATAAGCATTTGGTTGCTTTAAATAACAACTACGAAGAATCACTTTCCACTTAAGTTTATTTTCCCTTACGCTCTGCAATAACATTACACAACAAGGCTTCGTCTCGATTCAAAGATACTAAGTACAAACATACATAAATGTTACAGCGATTAAATCCACACACTTCCGAAAACTATCGTCTGGCAATTCTCTCTGTGCGCTTAAATAGACACTTAAGAAACATCCACAATAATTCAAAGATTTCTGACCGACGTTTCTTGAATTCTAACAATACTTTAACAATTAAATTCATACAAAAATAATTAAAATTGTACAAAATCACTCCCAATCATTAGAATACATACGGAAATTAATGATATTTACACACAAATTTACCTACGTAAACCAATCCAAACCACTCAGAATTTTCCAAACATGGAGGCTCACCTCAAAAATTACTATTACAAACTTTTAATTAATGTTTCGTGTATAATACTGTCTTTGAACCTATTACATAGCATTTACATAGTTTCTCTCCATAAAACAATGTTCATTTACACAAATTCACAATTACACGAAAAATATACAAAACCCAACTTAATCATTTCCCAGCTTGCTATACATAATTCTTAAAATAATATTTCATAAAAAGGAATGGGTATGAGGGCTGTTACAAGTTCCATCAGTGCTATATAGAAGCGAAATTAGAAGTGCAGAGATAATATTTTCAGATATGTAGCAGGATATATAAAATAAGTACTATTACAAAAAGATAATTGAGGAATTAGACATAACAGCACAGAAATTTTAAAATAAAAGAAAGCGGGAAAAAATGGAAGGACTATGTTAACAAGATGGATAATTCAGATTCCATAATGTGTTGTATAAATACATACGAGTACCACTGGCACAAAGAAGTACAGGATGAACTACAATCACATGTCAAGATCTAGATCATCTCGAAAAGTAGTGAAGGAGTACTACTAGTGTAATGCTTCTTAGAAGTGTGTACGAAAAATTGACGTCCACCGCTTAGTTGACGTCTGACGCTCCACGCAGCATTAGCTGGATAGTGCACCGGTAGCTGGTGAGGTCTGTATCATTAGATACTTTTGTAAGAAAGGCCTGGGTTAAATCCCAAACAATATGGCAGTGCGTATCCAGTTAAGACATACGATGCGGCTTATAGCGATTCGTCTGTCGGTTGGAGATGTAAAACATAGCAAACCCCTTGCTGTCCTTCACGAAAGTAGGTATAAATGGGCTGGCATCGGATTACAAAATCTTCCTTCTTTCAATCTCGAAAATAAAACACAGAACAAAGCCCTCCTCTTCACAACATTCTTCACGTCATCTACACGCATACAAGAATACTTATGCACACGCAGGAAAGAAACTGGACATTCCTAAAATATCACAGTGCCCGGGTTGGTTAGTAGACTGCGTTTCATTTCAACAGTTACTGCAGCAAGAATTTCGGCTCAAATTGTCAGCCGTTAATGTTGATTTTCTGAGGACAAAAACTACAACGCACGGCTACATTCTGGGAGGGTACGCGCTTAGAAAAAGATTCCTTTCTTTAGTGGAATCATTTAGTGTTATCACTTTTCCTCTTTCATGCCATGTTTTCACACCGAAATCCACATTCCAGCTTTTAGAGTAAACACCAATCTAATTTCATCATTCCAACGATGAGTAAAACCCCAAAATGTTCGGAAAAGGCGGTGAAGAAGAAGTATGACATTCATTGCTGATAAAAGTGAAGCTCCAGATTGAAAAAAAAATTACATGACATACATTTTTACAGTCCAAACACTGTATAAAAAATATTTCAGGAAAAGACAATATTCCATTCTGTGAAATCACGATTTTTGTACAAAATTAGTCAATAATCGTCATGTTATCTGTGGCCAATTAATGTGTAGTAATTAACTGTACTGAGTGATTCCTACTTCACAGAAACTTGGAATTATATCCTTGAAACCTTTTTTTATTTTTTTATTTTTTGTTTTTTGCCTGTGTTGGTAATGAATTAAATATTTAGTGGAAGAAAATTGCAAGACTCTTGATCAACAACAAAGCCAGTAGATATTAAGGAAACTTCAATCCACAAAATAAAACACGCCAAAAATCTAACCTAAAATGTGTATAAACCATCCTAATAAATTGGTCAGCCAGAGGGGTCAGTATAACTACCTGGTAACAGGAAAACACTCAACTAATATTACTTTTAACAGACCATCGCCTGAACAACAGCTTTCACTTTGGCCCCGTTACATACGGACTAACCTGTTGGCCTCACGTAATGCGGGTCGCCGGTTTCGATTCCGACTAGGAGCATGAGTAGTTTCAATTATGTCCTTTGTTCTTCTTGTGCCGTGCACAATAGCTGAAACAATAATACTTGTGAAAAAATGATGAATATGCATTAGAAAACAGAAATATAAAATTGTAGATGGCTGTGCAGCCGATAAAGCCAAATTCCAATAAAAAAAATAGTGTTATAAAAACATAAAAAAATATTTTTTTAATCGGTTCACTAGAAATAATACGGAATAAGTTACATGATGCCCTTCCGAGACATGACCGTTACAATGAATAATCATTGGATTTGCAGTTTCCAGGAAGTAAAAGTATAGTTAAGGTTGATCCTTGGCTGTCCGGGTGGCGCCGCGTCATGTTTCTTGAAACCGACGTTTCGACCCTCATTCTGGGGTCTTCTTCCAGGGCAGAACTGCGTCTTCGGTCAGCGAGTGGTCTTGTTTTATAGCCGAGGCCCGCGTCCGTCTAGATGGTTCGATTTGTCCGGCCAATCAAAGGTCCGAGCCGTCACGTGGTTCGTTTGCCTGGCGGGGCGCGGCGCGGTCTGGTGGGAGGTGACACGTGACATTCTCTCTCCGCAACAGCGAGAGCCAGGCGTCGTGCAATTTCACCCCGTTGTCTTCGTTGATATTGTTTGGGCGTTTTGCAATTTCTAACGCCTCCTTTACCCTCCTTGGCCACCATTTATCCTCACGCACTATAAGTGTGGTGTTTTCAAAGTCTATAGCGTGATTGGTTTCAGCTGCATGCCGTGCAATGGCGGATTTATCAGTGTTATTCAATTTATAGTTGCGGATGTGCTCATGCAGCCTCTCCCTTATAGTGCGCCCCGTCTCTCCTATGTACACCCGCCGGGGTGTATGAGATTCCGTGCACCTGTGGTCGGGTGTACATAGGAGAGACGGGGCGCACTATAAGGGAGAGGCTGCATGAGCACATCCGCAACTATAAATCGAATAACACTGATAAATCCGCCATTGCACGGCATGCAGCTGAAACCAATCACGCTATAGACTTTGAAAACACCACACTTATAGTGCGTGAGGATAAATGGTGGCCAAGGAGGGTAAAGGAGGCGTTAGAAATTGCAAAACGCCCAAACAATATCAACGAAGACAACGGGCTGAAATTGCACGACGCCTGGCTCTCGCTGTTGCGGAGAGAGAATGTCACGTGTCACCTCCCACCAGACCGCGCCGCGCCCCGCCAGGCAAACGAACCACGTGACGGCTCGGACCTTTGATTGGCCGGACAAATCGAACCATCTAGACGGACGCGGGCCTCGGCTATAAAACAAGACCACTCGCTGACCGAAGACGCAGTTCTGCCCTGGAAGAAGACCCCAGAATGAGGGTCGAAACGTCGGTTTCAAGAAACATGACGCGGCGCCACCCGGACAGCCAAGGATCAACTGACTCTGGCCGCGGAAGCCTACGATTATATAGTTAAGGTTTTTTTATTTTTCTAAAAAAAATATAGTTGAAATTAAGTGTTGAGGATAGTTTTCGAAATCAGTTAAATTATACAGTAATCATTATTTCTCAGACTCATAGTTACATGCAGAAGATGCAAATACCTTAGGGTAGGTGTCAGTCATAAACAATGAGATTGTAATAATATCTGTCACGAAATTTCGATACCAAATATTCCACTCTTGTTGACACTAGAGATCTTGTGCACTGGAAAAAAAAAACTGAATAGATTTAGAGAAAGACGTTAGTGTTAAATAGGATACGTTTCCTAGTATCTTCGTTATAGATATTACCTATACACCACCAGAAGTTAATGCATCATTTGTGCACATGAATAAAGTTTTCGACATGGGACAATATTATTGGTGCTAAGCAATATGAAAAATGACAGTTTTGTGAGTAATCTCAAAAGGTCTTAGTGGGACTGTGACCATAGTACTAGACTTGTTGTCCTAGACGAGGTAATTTACAAAGCAGCTCAGCGTAAACTGGAATGGTGAAGTGAGAGAAATGGAATCTCGAACCGAAATAGTAAGACGTATGGTATGTGTATATCTTTAAGGAAATACATCTAAACTTTGTTAATTAAATCATTAGACTTCAGCTATTATTTTTACCAGGCTGAACATCTCATCCTAAACCTATACAACAATATCAAATGAAATGAGTAAAGTACTACTGTTATTCCAAAACGGAATTACCAGTTATGTAGACCTTATTTTGAACAAAATCATATAAGTCCAATTAGTATAGCATAATAACTTCACTTCTTTAGGATCCACATGAAAAAGGACTGACTTATTACTGAAAAACGTCAATATAGGGTAGAAATCTTAGCGCTATAAAAATTATCGTATGAAAGAAGGATTAATAAAATTTTCTACAGAAAATTCTATCAATCATACTAATTATATAACGTAATGACATAGTGCTTCTACTCACTCCTGTAGAAATTTCAAACACAGGAAAGGAAAATATGCACATGAGTAGAAATATTCGTGTCTACCAAATATAATCCTTGAAATCGGATGAAGACAAGAGACGAGAAATGGTGAAGTGCAGATTGAATTACTGTTAAACGACATCAACTAAATATCTCTGGAACGTATTGGATAGAAATTTTTGGTTTACTCCATTTAAAACTTCAGGTAATAATTCTAACAGCACTTTCAGTAGTGTCTCTTCCTTGCAGAGGTAGCAATTTAATGACTGGAAATTATAAATTTGGTAATCGACTTTTGTGTGAAAGCATTTTTCATACTAGCCACTACTTAGTCAGGAACACATATGCCATGAAACAGTATTCAGCACTTTAATATCTACCATGGTGCCTTGATTTTACAGCTTAACATTAGGAAAACTGGCGATGGCTGATAAATACCTATCATTGTTTTCTGATCTGTATTAATGCATGGTACTCCATTACTTTTTGATACAATTCCTCTGCAGTCATTGTGCATGCTGCAGATCGTCAACCGTAGTTCCACATTCAATCTTCTAGGTCGGTCGATTTGGGGAGTTAGGGACTCTAAAGCGAAACCTAGACAACTATAATCAGATATGAGTTTCTACCTTCAAAGTTCACTTAAGATATGTGAATCTCCTAGAGGGAATATTCATCTGGTTTATTCTTGTCTCGCATTCTGAGAATTCGGGTTCAAATTCCTGTCCGGCCATCCAGATTTGGGTTTTCCATTGTTTCCCGAAATCACTCCAGGCTAATGCCTGGACGGTTCCTTCAAAGAGGCCATGACCATATTCCTTCCCGTTCCTTGCCGCCAGTAGTTTCCTGCCTCTAATGACCTCGACGTCGACTAAGCATAAGACCAAAAAATCATTTCGTTATTTAGCAAGGCAGGAATACTGAGACAAATAAACTGAAACATTTACGTGGCACCACATACTGTTGAGATTCTCGTGTATAAAATTTGCTGCAAGAATTAATTATAGATCGGAATAATAGGCTTAGTCCGCAAAAATCAAAGGAAAATCTAAGTACACGAATTCGAAGGAAATATTCTCAGAGATAGAAGAAAGAAGCCACGACGGGTGAAAAACTCAACTAAGGTGGGGAAAGATGACGGATCATAGCAGCTGAGCTCACTTTCACAGCTAAGCTTACACAAGAATATTGAATTACGTATAGTGTCAACACACCAGGGAGATTGAATATAAGTTTCACAGTTTTTCTTCTGGCTTTACGCCTCGTCGACGTCGAGGTCATAAGAGGTGGAAAGGTCTGCGGGCTAGGAAAGGGAAGGAATTAGAGCATGGAATTTTGAAAAATCCAAATTTGGATGGTAGAGTGGGGATTCAAACCCGCATCCTCCCGAATGCGAGGCCAGAGTGTTACCGCTCACCCACCTCGTTAGGTCGTGGAACTATTAAAAATTTACCGAAAGAAAATCAAATGAATTTCGATGCCCAGTGGCAGTAACAACATTGCTAAATGGACGTGAAACATAGGTACTTAGGAATAAAGATAGAAACCAAAATCACAGAAATGGAGTGTTACAGGGTGTAGCAAAGGAGACAACAAAAGTAATGAAGTAGAAATTAGAGATTTTCATTTAACGAAGACTACAGAAACAAATTGCACGAGCATGTTCTAAGAATGCGTTGCCAACGCCTTTCAAAGCTGGCTATGAAGTACGACACTAGAGACAGAAGTGACCTAGAAAGACTACGTGAGAAGTGGTCGCAGGAACCAAAAGAGACCAAGCGGCCTAATCCGTGAAGCAGAAGAAGAAGTAGTTAAAACTTATCTCCTGGCTGCCCGGGATAAAACTGAGTGCATCCACTGCTTGCTAGAAACTGGAAGGAGGAGAAGTGATAACTTTCTAACTGTCGCCTGCAACAGTCAAAGCTCTTATGCAGGCAGTTCTGTTACATCTTATATATAAAAGTCAATGTTTGTGGGTTTGTTCGTCTTCTATGCATTCCTATACCATTTATCAGATTGCAATGAAACTTTGGAGAGTTTTCGAGTGTGCGTCTGTGAAGGTTCCTGTGAATAAAAAAGTCACCCCCTATTCCCCATAACACCCCATAATTTAGGCAAAACCACATTTTTTCTCCGATTTAGATAGGAATTTGTACACTTATACTTTAAAACAAACAGAAAAATACTGCCAACGTATGGTTTCCGAATATTTATCCCCTCTCCCCCTTTCCACCCCCATTACATTTTTACCCCATAATTTAGGCAAATCACATTTTTTATCAGATTTAGATAAGAATTTGTAAACTTATACTTTAAAACAAACAGATAAATACTGCCAACGTATGGTTTCCGAATATTCATCCCCTCTCCCCCTTTCCAACCCCATTACGTTTTCACCCCATAATTTAGGCAAACCACATTTTTTTATCCGATTTAGATAAGAATTTGTACACTTATACTTTAAAAAAGAGAGAGAAATACTGTACACATTAATTTCACAAAAACCCAATCCCCCTCCTCTCTTTCCACCACCTTAATTACCCACTCTTCCCCATAACACCCCATAATTTAAACAAACCCGCAAACCGTTCGTCCGATTACGGCGAAGCTATGATGAATTGTCGAGGGGATGTCGAAGATGGTTCCTGTCAAAAAAAAATTAAAAAAACCACCCCTCCTCCCCATAATTTAGACAAAACCACATATTTCATCAGATTTCAATGGGAATTTGCACACTTATACTTTGAAACAAACAGAAAAATACTGCCTGCATACGTTTTCCAAAGCGCATCCCCTCTCACCCTTTCCAACTGAAAATGAATGAAACAGCAGTTTAAAATTTATATGTAAATATTTTTTCATTTAATCTATGTGCCTACTCAAGTCCAGCAATAGTGAAGCATTGCCGGGTCAGCTAGTTTAAAATATTGTAAACCTAGAACCCGATTAGCAACGCGTAAATGGAATGAAAACAGCTACGAGAATGGTTTTGTTGCATAGAGACCGAATATTTCAAATTAGTTGGGGCCTAGTGGAGGTAGGAATCCATGTTAGTTACGATAGAGCGGAATTCTTTGCTGTGCTGCCTGTCCATAGGAGCACGCAAATAGATTAGGAACAAAACATAGTAATTTTTTATTTTTTTGCGTTGCCAGTACTAACACCTGACATATTTCAGGTATTCAGATATTCTGGTCGTCCTATTTTTGCTGCGGGACGCATGTTAAGTATGGCCATACCTATACATTGCTATAGTGTCTGAATACGTGGCTATCATCATATTGGGGATCAAAGACTTCTGTGGGATCTTAGACGTTTGCTATAACGGCTCCCATTTGGCACGTCCATATTTGTGTGTTGTTCTTTTAATACATACAACGATATTTATTTTAGGGTTTGTTACACTTCTAACACTTAATGAATTGTTATTTTATGTTCTTTGGCCTGAGGTCCTGGAGACCGTGGTTTAAAAACCACTTCAGCCATTTAGATTTTTTTATTTCAATGGTTTTCCGAAATCATTCCAGGCGAATGCGAGAATAATTCCGTCTTATAAAGGCCGTGGCCACAGAACACGTTACTCAGAGAGATGGCAACACCGACCTTCCTTATCTATATTAATCACGCCTGGTCTAACAAACTCGACTTGAATTCGGGCAGGATGAAGTCCTTCCCCCCTTCCCTCTCATGATTCACACTGACCACTTGTGCACCACAGGAGGCCGGTGGCACGTAGTCCATGCTTGGTGGAATAGAAAGAAACCTATAAATTACACCTGTAGTCTGAGATACCACAATACTTGAATCTCCTTCATATTTGGGTGACTTCGATCAAGGTACCTTATTCATATTTCAACAGTTTAATACGTAACGGTTGTTATAATATATGAGAAATGGCAGATTAAGGAACATTTCCTAACAGAAAATACAGAGTGACAAAAAATTTTGAACCTGACACTCAACATGGAATTCAGTCTCTGGGGACATTTCCTAAGTTCCTACAATAGTGGCAACAGTCAACGCAAATATAATTTGGCACAATATGCAACGTTGTATTATCATTATTTTGCTGTTGCTTTTAACCATGTATTACCACCAGTAACCAATCTCTGAATCTTTTTCAATTTACAACCAATCACATAAACTGAATTTAATTTTCATTGTATTTATAGTATCAAACAACATGCAGCTGTTAATCCGATGATATGGTTTGTAAACCGTAGTTGTTTGTTAAATTATATTTAGCTTTTTGTAAATGTCTTTATGATTGCTGTTGGCAAAACACTTTCCTTAAGCACTTAAATTCAGAATTTTCCAACGAGGAGGAGGTGTTATTCATATTTCTACAAATGTAACGTACTGAATTTCTTCAAAACGAAAGTTAGGCTTGTTGACTTCTACTAACTAACGCAAACAATGATCATCTTTAATTCTGTTGAGCGACCTGCCTAAAGCGTCTGACTGGAGATCGAAAGGTCCTCGGTTCGAATCCCTGTCTAAATGGAGATTTCAGAGGCCCTTAACCTGACCTTCACCTCTGGCACAGCGTGCTGTGTAATGTGAAGTATGCCATACACTTCCGTGTTTCGGATTCCACATTAAAATGTGCAGGTCCCCTATACACGGTAGGATTACCGTGTTAGGCTATGGTAGGGGGAGGACTGAGCAGCCGATAAGAAACCATGTCACCAGGTCATTACAACCACATGAATTTACTTTTTTCAAATTCTATTATGCAGGCACACAAAAATCAGCTTAGTTGTATCTGTTTTACAACCATTATTGCAATGTTTTTCGTTTATTATTGAAATCATAAACGAATAGCACAGAGTTAAGTTATTCTAGCGATGTTCGAAAATCGATGTTGCTCAAGAAGGGTCGTTTTGGGAGAATCAGAAAAAGTATTGCTGAAAAGTCTTCTCATTGTGAGAGTCTAAGGTCTGACTTTAACGAAAGTTTTTTTGAAATTTGTTTATTCCACACATTTTCCATTTAGATATTTGTTAGTGATCTGACACTCATACTAACCAATCTCCATGGACTAACTAGGGATTCTGTGCGCTGGAAAACCAAGAGTCAACCCACTAGCACGAAGCTAATGAAGGCATAAACCACATTATATGTTAGTTCAGCTACAGAATACATATCGATTGGTGACAGTTTGGTTAATTTTACGGCTACATAAAACTAACAAGGCGGGTAGATAAAGAAATATCTTCCCCTTGCAGGTTATGTAATGCAGTAACCATCCTTTATTCCAGTGACATGTGTAGCAGCCGTTCCCAGCTAAACCTTTAGCTTTATCAAAAGCATCTTACACGGCTCAAGAAGTTCTGTGTCAGCACCAGTTGCTCCATCACAAGAACTGCTTTTTCAACATAGATCAACCCTCCGAGGAATTGTTCATTGGACGGCGGTTGGATTTCTCTCTTGATTTCCCTTGAGAGTAAGAAAAGCTCCCAGGCCTGGGAGTGATTCAAGTGGGTAAACAAGCAACGTTCTCATTCGATTCATTCCGCTAAGCTGTTGACGTAAGCTTTACTTTTCATCTTTCCAAAGACGATAGGCTGCGCTCAATATAGAACCTAACGTACATAATGCCGCCTGATAAAATAACGGAGTCACTTGTCCTACTTTCATCGTTCTTAGCACTATACTGTGGGAAATGTTTCCTATGATACAGCAACTCAGCTTGTTGCTCTCCCTCAAGAAATTTCTGATACTACTACAATTTATTTTTTATGGCTTTACACCTCTTCGACTTCGATGACATTAGACGTGGCTAAGGATTGGTAGCATGGAACTGGAAGGAATTCGGCAATGGCCTTTTAAAGATACCATCCCGGCATTCGGTTGGAGTGATTTCGGGAACCGATGGAAAACTGAAATCTGGATGGCCGGACGGGTATCCCGAACGAGAGGCCAGAGCGTTACCGCTCACATACCACTTCCGTACCAATACAAATCATGCACACTATTCCTAACGCTTAATTTTCGTTGCAGTCTACCACTAGAAATATCAGAATTTATTTATTGTAATTGGTTTCACCATACAAGAATTCCTATTTATAATTTAGGTGCAAACAGGTGTTTATATTGTGTGACTTTGTTGGTATATTCATCCTGTCTTCTTCTTGCCTGTTCCGCGGAATTTATGGGTGCCTAAAAAGCTATAACTGTAGCCTATCAACTGGCAGCGGTGTTGGTAATGTGAGAGAGCTGTCTTGTGGCTCCAAGACTTGCCAGATTAATACTCAAGGTTTCGTCGTGTAATTGAGCAGCTTTCTTCCCAGCTATTATGCCTTATCCTCACTTTTACAGATGATTCTACAATGGATATAATAAGCTGTTTTGTTAAATTTGATCCACCATTGTGTAACACCCGTATCTCAATACGCTACCACCCCGCTCAGTTTCTTGTTTAGACTATCCTGTGTTATAAAAATCACACGTACAATGTAGCACTAGTTGCTATAGCGTGTAAAACAATATCATATGTCTAGAGCATTCCTCTTTACGTGATACAAATATTTTTTTATGTATCGTATAATCCAGCTTGGTAATATCATAGTTCAAAATCAATGACTCACGCCTAAATTTGTTTTTGAATGTGTCCTGTGAATAAACATGCAAGCTCGAGGATGTTGAGATTATCAAAGCCATACAGAGTTGTATTTGACCCAATAACCGGAAACGTCATTGGAAAGTGGTTGCAAAAAATAAAAGGATACAAGGCAAAGATTAAGGGGAAACATGGCAGAGATTAGCGGGGAAACATTTACTTCAGTTTATAATGTTACAGGAGATGTTCGAAGTTTCCACCATTACTTTCGACGCACCGTTTTCCTCTCCTCCCCCCCCCCCCTCTGGAGCATTGATTGGCGGACACGATCGAAAAAATATGAGTTTTCTTGGATGTCAACACCGCAGACAATTTTAACGTCCTCGTCCATTTAGGATCGACAGGTGTTTTATACACATCAGATTTAAGTGCCGGCGAAAGAAAGAAATCCAGGCTGCTTACACACGGACAGAGTGGGCTCAGGCAGCCTGTCCACCACGCCCACGCATTCTCATGAACAGCGCCGCCTAGCGATGAACAGTGACGTTTCCGGCTGTGAGTGTCTATACGATTCTGAATCGTTTCAGTGCTCTCCATTTTCTATTAAAGTTTGTGCCTCTATTTGCGGGACACCCTGACTATATACCTATTACTTTATAAATCTAACTTAACAACATAAATCACCAAATTTATGCCATTGAAAAGAGAAAAAATTGCTTTTAATTTTTCTTTATGTGCTAGTCATTGTATCCTTTTTGTTGAGCAGAGCCCCTCACATTACCTGGAGTAATACTCTCACTGAAATACAGTTTTTCTACTAGATGATTTTTTTATTTTTTTTTACCTGGGGGAGGGAACAAGAGGAATAAGTGTAGCCATCTGCCTGTAAATAGTGTATACTGTGCAGTGTTTTCTGTATGTGGAATGCGTGTTTTTTGAAGCGGAAATTGAAACGTCTCAGCGCTCTCCTAGATGATTACTAAACGGCGGCTATAAACCGTAATCAGGAGCGGGTCCAGCCAACCAGACTCTACCGTACCACCCTGGCATGATTATCTGCTTGGAGATTCCACTGACTGACTGTGTGACTGTGTGCACACCATTCCACACTGCAAGTATAAGGCTTCACACGTGCTCGTCAATTAGGAAACCGCTCGTCTTCTTCAAGTGGTGCTTATGCGAGCATTTCTTAGGACATTGGTTCCCAAATGGGTTCCTACGGACCCCCATTGGCCATTGTGACTGCTGACGGGTTTCCTACGGACCCCCAGTGACCATTGTGACTGCTGACGGGGTTCCTACGGACCCCCCGTTGCCATTGTGACTGCTGACTGGTTTCCTACTGACCCCCCGTGGCCATTGTGACTGCTGACGGAGTTCCTACGGACCCCCCGTGACCATTGTGACTGCTGACGGGTTTCCTACTGACCCCCAGTGGCCGTTGTGAATGCTGACGGGCTTCCTACGGACCCTCCGTGGCCATTGTGACTGCTGACGGGGTTCGTGGCAAATTAAAATTCATTTGGGATTGTGTGAACAATGTTAGTGTCTCCGTGACAGGAATAATATAAAGTAAAATAATTGTGATCCACTTTCGTTGCTATGAAGTTAAAATAAATAGCACAAATAAAAATCAAGCAATATTTACATCAAGATTTAAATATAAGTATAGATAGCTACATAAAATACCGAGGCTGTCTATCAGGGACGGAATCTCGCCGCTAGATGCTAGGGCTGCAATGGAGACCACCTTTGTGGACGCGAATGAAGATTCAGGGATTCAGTAATTGACTCCGTTGAAGCGGCGGTTTAACGGAAGCTGCGGTGTAAAAGCAAATTTTTATTTATTTGCAATTTAAAATTTTATTAAAAAATAATCTTAAAATCAACATAAAGGTATTCCCAAAAATGAGAAGTAATAAACCAGTCTTTAAGTTAGGAACAAGAAAGTTAGAAAGGAACTAAAAACTTGTTTCATAAAATCAAACTACATCGATTAGTAAACAATGAAAAATAAAATATGTTACCATTAAAAAACCATCATTAGATCAGTTAGAACGACAGAAAACAAGTTAAATGCTTCTAATTAACAAATTTCAAATTATTGCCAAATTTGCATAATAAATGAAATATAGTTAATTGTGGAGGTACAATAGTAAGTGGAAAATTATATTTAATAAATAATAGTTTAGCTGCTTTATCTCCTGCTAATCAGTTGTTAAGTGTAGCAATGAGTTGCCAACCTCAGCCAAAGATTTGAAAACATTCTTCACATGTTTATCCATGATTGGGTGTTGGACCCTTCTGCAAGAAGACCCACTATTTCAGGAGCTATTAATTGAATTATCCTCAAATGAGGAACTGAAACCTATGTTTGAACAAGAATACCACAAATTCTGGTTACAAAAACAGATACTAATTTTATATCCTATATTATGGTCCACTACACAGAAGCTGTTGATTGCTTTCCCGTCTTTTTATTTAGTAGAACGTGGATTTAGTTCAGTTGTGAGCCTCAACATGAAAAAAGCACAAAAACACAGCAAAAAAGAAAACGAAAAAAAAAACAAGCTGGTTAGATATTAGTGATAGTGGAGACTTAGGAATGTTACATAAATAATCCCATATCATCCCATCAGGTTCAATCATCTCTGTCTTGTATTTTAAAACAAAAACTATAATTTCACTAAAGACTACTTAAATATCAAAATGTTTTACTTATATATTATTTTTACGTCACCCTTTGCCATTCATGACAGCAAAATTTAATTCTGTAATTTTTTTATTGTGAGGCTTTGTAGAGCTATTTTGATTGGTGGTTCGTGTTCTAGATTTTATTAGAAGAAGGGGTGCACGGACATAGTGAGTATGGGAACCATTCTTTAGCACACCAACGTAGAGATTGTTTCTACTATACCGGCCCAGCGCCTACTTATTTTCTGCGTTTTCCAACGATGAATAACGTTCTCGGTAGTACCATCTTTTCCAATCACACTGCCCTGCCATAAACAATTTTCCAGTAGGCTGAAAAGACATCTGAAGATGAGTTCGAAGTAGCCATGGAATCGTTGCATCAATATAGTGAGACTTGTGAAGGTCTAGGTCAGGGGAGGCCAACCCGCGGCCCGCCTGTCCGCGAGATTCATCACACTTTCACAAAATATATTTCTTTTATAAAAGCCAAGGTACTGAAAACCAATTTATCAAAAAAATACATTATTTGTGCATCCACATTTTCCAAATTTATTTCATTTATATATCATTTTTAGTGTTATATATTCCTTTATAATGTTCGTTTAGTATCATTATTATTGTATTATCTATGTTTACATGTAAGAATAATAGTAAACACAAAAATAATGGCTCATTATGTTTCAATTTTTCACCCCAAAAAAATGTCTATAATGGGTCTAAATCTAATATAAGGAAATATAATTTTATATGCGGTCCGCGGAGTTATGATGCATTTCCAAAGTGGCCCGCAAGATCATTTGGGTTGGCCACCCCTTGTCTAGATGGAGCTTATATTTAGGAGTGAAGAAAGATTCAATTTTCTGGTGTACGAACATTTATAGAAAAAATAGAGGAATTGATACCTCAAATGGATCTCGTTTATGAACAAATGGAGACCTCTAGCTCATCTGCTTATTTCCTATAGTTTCAAAAAAAATTATGATAAAAAAGATGAGAATTCAGATTTTTATGTATCAACGTTAACAGTTGGTTATAGGTTGGGTCATGGAACACCTAAGAAATACATTATGGAAGAAGAATAATAAACAGATGGTTACATTTAAAAGCAATACGTAAAGATTTCAATTTTCATTATTAAAATTTTCCAAACGCAACATGCATTGGAGGAACCGAT
Organism: Vandiemenella viatica; assembly: GCA_031002005.1. NCBI lineage: Eukaryota > Metazoa > Arthropoda > Insecta > Orthoptera > Morabidae > Vandiemenella > Vandiemenella viatica. The sequence continues at coordinate 231,906,167 of CM061921.1, read as the reverse complement.
CGAGAATTAATTTCTTTTTTGTTTTGTATGAGACATTAAACATAAAGTAGCTAGTGCACAGATTTCTTTGTTGTTTCACATATAGTAGTGGTATAATCTGAAGCTGTGACGAAAATTACAATCGACCTTATATCATTCAACAGGGTCGGAAAAGGTCAGAAGGTAAATTTCTTGTGTTTTTTTTTTTTATGTGAAGAACCCCGCAATATATCTGTTAAAATATTGCACTGTGATTAATAATGTTATTCCTCAAATTTTTGACAATCCACATTTACCCTGAATTACTTCTGACATTGGCAAAAACTGAAAATTTTGAATTGGTTTATACGGGAAATTTAGAAAACGATGAGGAGTAGCATCACAGTATATATGGTGCTGACGGCTTAGCCAGTTGCTGCAAGAAATACTAATTTCTACCTAAGTCACCCTTGATCGTCATATGGAGCAGTGAAAAATACATCCAGAACCTTGAAAAATTCATTTATAATTTTTAGTGACACTTGAAACCCGTATCTATGGAGCAAATTTTAGGAATTAACTAGGTGAAAACCACGTTTTGACTTTTTTTATTTTTGACAATTTACTGAAATGTAAATTTTATTTTCCCCAAATAACTAATGAAATGCGAAATTTCATGAGACTCCACATATTTATTTGATTTTCACCCCTATCGTTTATTGTAGAAAATATTATCGAAATATGCAATTTAACTTAAATTAATTCAAATAATTTAGAATTCGTATTTTTAGACGAATCGCATAGACAGAGATATGCACAAGTTGGTGCAAATCAAAATCACCGTCGCTTCCGAAAAATACTCTACAACATTGGAAATGGACGGATTCAGAAAGATCCGAAAATCGACTGAGCGAATCATCAACAGCAAATCAAAATTATTTAGGTGGCATTGATTCATTGTGGATTTTTTCATAAAACCAATAGGACCAAGAATACGTTCAGCATAAACTGAGAGTAGAGGCAGTATGTATTGCCACAGACAACACGGTGACTTCTGGAAATATTGTAGAATTGTATGTGGCCAACAGGCTAGAACCTATTCTTTAAGCATGCAAAGAATGTCCTGTAATGCTCAGAAATAATCTTTGGAGAGGGAAACGTAAAATAGTGAAAGTAATGCTGTGTCGGCTAGGCGAATCTCCATCAAATTCGAATCCCATCGTAATAATGGTTCAGATTAACAATTTCTTTGTACCGGCGATCAACGGTTTAGTTCAAATTCCGCTGGTTAAAATCACATTTATGTTATCATCACAGTCATGCACCAAGACGCAATTCTCGATTCAAGTCGTATTTGCAGTCAACATACACAAGTCTCAAGAATTGACTTTGGATAAAGTTGTAGCTGATACCTCCGAACACGAACTCAATTTATGAATCACTTACGTAACCATATCCAAAATACATGAAGAATTCATTTTTGCTCAAGGTTTTTGATTAGACTTAACAAAATTATTCTGCATGATGATTTTGAGCATAGGAGTAGATTTTTGCGATCGATACTGAACAGATGAATGCTTTAAATTCCAATTTTTAATCATAAATAAATCAGAATAATATTAATTTTTTTGCATATTCCATTTATATTTTCTACAATAAAAGATACAGGGTGAAAAATCAAATAAATATGTGTCGTATTATTAAATTTCACATTATAATAAACTGACAGATAGAAAAATGTAAAGTGTTGTTTTCAGCTAGTGTATCAGTGCTTGCATTTTGTTGTCAGACCAAGAGTTGATGCACCAAATGTAAACTCTAAGGAAGAATACTATTAAATTGCCGGTCTCTCGTATCTCAGGAATTCTTGTTTAGTTTATGGCTGCATACACAAGTAATAACAAGCAAATATATGTACAAAATGATACAGTACAACCTAGAAGAAAAGTATCAAACAGTGGCAACGAACAGAGCTGTTGGTTTTTAAAACACACTGTACGGAGTCTGTCTATTTGCGCTACATAGTATGATTTAGTTGTTTGCTTTATTTTTGCTTATGGCTTTACAACTGATCGAGGTTGGGATGATTAGAGGCTGGGAAGGAAGTAGGTCAAGGGACGGGAAGTAATTCGGCCATGGCCTATTGAATAAACCATTCCGGCATCCGCCTGGAGTGATTTGGGGAAACTATGGAAAACCAAAATCTGGATAACCAGACGGGGATTCACACCCGCGTCCTACCTAATGTGAGGACAGAACTTTACCACTCACCCACCACGCTCGATTATTAGTTAGCATTTCACAAGACATTAATTTCCTCAGACGTCATTCCTCGTTGGTGGATCTATTTGTTATTCACTGATTTGTGTACCCACAAAATCTCCATGTCCTTGGTATTCAGTATCCAAGTCTATCGTAGATGTTTCAGAAGGCATGGAGGCAAGCGTGAGGACTTTCTTTTGTAAAGGTCCCTAATTCGAGTATATGTACGGGATGGGTGATTTTGATTTTGTTATTCGTTTATCTTTCAATGAATATACAGTGTTTAGCAGAGAAGAAATTCGATACAATATAAAAACACATTGAGACTGTGTGGATAGCCAGTTACAATTTATTTTCCTTTTTGAGGACAGAACCGTTATACAGGGCGTTTCATTTATGACGCGTCCGCGCGCACGGCAAAAATCGTCCGGGCCACACGGTTAGTCACACGGCACGTCGCCCGTGCTCAGGAACGTCTCATGCTTGCGCTGATTTCTTACCTTATAGCACGTGCTGGAAATGTTGGACATCGGCCTCAATACACGCTTGACATCTTCTAAAAATGTTTTGGCTAACTCTCTGCAGTGTTTGTGAAGAAATATTATTAATTTTAGTCCTTATGTTTTCCCTAAGTTCCTCTTCCGTATGGGGATTTGAATTATAAACATCTTTTAGGTAACCCCACAAAACGAAATCACAAGGTGTCATGTCTGGAGCACACGGAGGCCACAATCCACGACTGATAATTTGATTCTAATTGTAAACACGCTTTAAAGCACGCATAGAATTTTCGGCTGTATGAGGAGTTGCACTGTCTTGTTGAAAATGACCGTGATTTCTTTCATCTTCTGTCAGCTGTTCAAAAAAGGTATTTAAAATATTGTCCACATAGCGAGATGATGTAATTGTTTCAGTAAAAAACATTGGCCCAATAATTCGCCTCCCACTAATTGCACATCAAACTCCAACTTTCACATCGTGTCGCGGCTGTTCGTGGATAAGATGTGAATTTTCTGTACTCCAGTACCGACTGTTTTGACTATTTACGCGTCCACTTAAACAAAAATTCAGCTCATCGATGAAAAATGTCAATTGCGGTTCCAGCTCGCCATCGTGCACTGCATATAAAACAGTTCAGTTTACAAACCTCACTCGTGCAGTGTAATCTGCTTGATTTAATTCGTGCACAGTAGTTGTTCGATAAGGGCTAAAATTAATAATATTTCTTCACAAACACTGCAGAGAGTTAGCCAAAACATCCATAGAAGATGTCAAGCGTGTATTGAAGCCGAAGGCCAACATTTCCTGCACGTGCTATAAGATAAGAAATCAGCGCAAGCATGAGGCGTTCCTGAGTACGGGCGACGCGCCGTGTGACTTGCCTGCAAGCGAGGGGGCGCTGGCCGGGACGCGTCACAAATGAAACCCCGTTTAGAATCAATTATCCGTCAATCAGAGCACCGTAACTTCTACTCTTTTTACTTTAGAAATTTGTAACTGCGCACTAGCTAATAGTGAATTCAGTTAACGGAGGCGACTCAAGGTCACTTTGAACTATCCCTACTCCTCTGCCCTTATCCTACACTCAATGGCTGCTGAGTGCCTGTCTGCTTGGGCAGTGAGGTGAGGAGCAGAGCAAGGGGATCATTACACTGTGCCGTCAGGCTAGAGTGAACAGTAGTTCTTACTACCCCAAAAACAATTATAAATTTAAAAAATCGTATGGGTACAAATAATTATGGGTGTTTACTAAGAAATTTTAAGGGATTTTGTTAGATAGTCTTCATTAACTGAAAGCCAAGTCTGAAAATATTAAGGATTTTTCTTTTATATCACAATTTATAAGTTTTGGATGAGAAACCATAGGAAATATAATTCCCTCGTTGATTTTGAATCGTATTCATTAGAAAATTGTTTCTTAAGTTAGTCATATGTAGCCTCGTTAAGGCTAAAAAAAATATAGCGATTTTTAAGGAGTTTATGATGTTCACAAAATAACTAAATTAGTAATTTTAACAAATTTGATTCTTCAGTAAAATATTTTTTTTCCAACGTAAAGATGGAATATATCATCCCATAGAACTTTTAAATAATTGTATAATACTTATGCAGTAAAAATACTTTTTTAATTTAAAAAAAAAATTCTTGGTCATCTATTAGTATTTTCAACTGAATTTTTTTTTTCTTTAGTTGTGTAAACCATGTGAAATAGAATTTCGCAAAATGAATAGCGAATTAAGTTACAGATCATTTGTAATTTTTTACCAAGCTTTTTTTTTTAAAGGCAGTGAAATCAATTTAATACATTAGCCTATTACAGAACTTTCAGCACGCGACAGTAACTCAAAAAAAAGAAGGAAAAAAGTCTATCGACATTAGAACAAATCTTGAAGTGATATACGTGTCACCCGATTCCCGGATTATGGTGCTCCTAGAAAAAAAAACTAAAGATCGGAATAGAGGTATGGTTGCTAGTAACTTTCCTCCGTGTTTGTAGACTGAGGCTGCCCACGTTAAAGAGAATCATTTCCATTTCATAAACTACATATTACTCACACAAATACACATATCATACAGAATACAAGTCACACGTTCGCAGACATATAACAACACATAACTCTCCCAACTACAATAGGATCTCAAATATGTCATAGAAGCATGCCTGGTGACTAAAGTTTCACATCAATGATGATCTCTATGAATCCACAGAAGCAAGATCATTTGAAATTGAAACTAGTTAGAAAACTGTAAGTATTATATAAGATGAAATGTAGCAGAAATTATAGCAGTAATAGTAGATTAAATTTAAAAATAGTACAGGATGTCATAGGAGAAGTTAGTGGAGGGAACAGTCGAAGGGAAGAAATGTACAGGAAGGCAGAGATTATAGAATATATGAAGCAGATAATTGACGCAAGTTGTAAGGGGTATGTTGAGAGGTTAGCACAAGATAGGAAGAGATGCATGATTGCATCAATCGAGCCGAAATAATGATGAAAGGAGGGAAGGAATGAAACCATCCAGGCCTAATCTTCGGTTAAATAACAAGGGAGACCTCCAAATTTAGATTCCCTATCCTTCGGAAAAATCGCACCGAGCGTGGTGGGTGAGAGGTAATGCTCTGGCCTCGCACTCGGGAGGACACGGGTTCGAATCTCCGTCCGGCCATCCAGATTAGGGTTTTCTGTGGTTTCCCTGTAAGAGAATGATAGGATGGTTCCTTTAAAAGGCCATGGGTGAATTCCTTCCCGTTCCTTACCCCTGTCCTTTCCTGCCTCTAATGACTGTAACAAGTCGTGAATCAAAAAAAAAAGTAAAATTGCCTCCATCAATTTCTTGTGCATTCAGTGAATACCAACTGCCTTTAGTGCTTAATTTGTTGATTATGGTTTGTACACCATCACCTAGGCTAAGTTCAGAGTCTACAACACTGAGGCTCAAACAGACTAACATCATGTAAAGCGCCACACAGTGACACACTGCCCTAGACACCTCGGATAACTGCTTTTTTCCCAAATGAATTTCGAAAGATTTTATTAATTTTAATAATATCGTTTATTTAATTTTATTGTGATTGCTTATAGCTTTATGTCTCGTCTAAGTCGAGTTCATTAGACGAAGGAAAGACTGGGGCAAGTAACAGGAAGGAATTGGGTCATGGCCTTTTTGGGGAACCATCCTGGTATTCGCCTAGAGTTATTTCAGAAAACCATGGGAGACCGAAATCTCGGTCGTTGGAATGGGATTTGAGTCAGCGACCAGCCGTTGCTACTCATCCATAATGCTTAGTATCACATCGTTGTAAAGATAAACTTTCAAGACAAGGAACTTAACATTCGTAAAAAATATTAGCAGTGGAATATTTTTTCCCTTCGATTAAAACGTTACACCAGAAATCGAATGGAATAAGTTTGACGCATAGGAATTAGCTGCTGCAAATTCATCAGTGACGGCCCAAAAGAAATAGGAAATTGTGTCCTGAATTAATTACCCAGGAGATTATCCCCTAAATCGTCAAATGTTTCAATCACTTCCTACGTTGCATGGCATCATTATCTACTGCGGAAATTTGAGGCCATTCGGTATTGATTATAACAGCCGTGCATATCAGCCGGACGTTGCCTGGTTAATCTCTGAAGCTATGGACGAACCTTCATCGAAGCGACATGAAAGCAATATTTGCTGAACTATATAGATTGAAAAGATTTTTCGATTCTCCGCTAAGGAAAAAGGAAGCTCTTCTCAGTATTGCCATTACAGCAATATGCTAACAAAGGCACGGATACGGGAAACAGGCGCTATCCACTGATGAAACAGCAAACCTTCTGGGAAAAGTCGCAGAGAGATCAAAGTCAAACATCGCCTCTGCGAAGGTTTCATCGTGGAAAACAAACACTGGGTTTACAGTGTCCAGTATAAGAAAATTTGCGGTTACTGATTCACTGGCATACGTGCTTTTTAAATAACGCAAATCCGTTACCTTGTATCGAGAAAAATGTAGAATTAATTTACTTCATTATTATTTTTGTTTAAAACATCGCTTCGCTTAGACTCAATATCTTTCTGCATGAGTTGAAAATAGGTGTATATGAGTGTCATGATTGAAAAATAAAGAAATTCCTTCAGACACACTGAAAATGTTTTGCTACGTCATGCATAAGACAACATATAAGTTAGTGCTCTCTCGTTTTTTTTTTATCTTTACAACTTGTTAACGTCGAGCTAATTAGAGGCGGCAAAGGACTGGGGATAATGAGTGGAAAGGGATTCCGCCATGAACTTTTGAAGGAACCATCCCAGCATTCACCAGGAGTGATTTTGGTTAAAAATAGTTACCGAAATCTGTTGGGATTTAAACCCGCACCCTCCCGAATCCAGGCCTGGGCGTCACCACTCACCCAATGGGATTGTTCTCTTCTTCCGAAACAGAGTTAAACCTGTTCACCTATAAATTCTGAGAGACGTTTTATGGGCTTAAATAAAACTATCCGTATTGGAGAAATATTTAATTAACGCAATATTCATTGACATACCTGCCTTACCGACTTTGTCTTTAGTTGCTAATATAGATTTGAAGCACTCTCATATATGCACATATTCGCTAGGCAGGGATGTCTGACAATATACACTAGTAACCACATAATTACATTATTACGAACGATAGGATTAGAGTATACTACCAGTATAAATTATAATGGCCGAAAGCAGGAGGTTGTAAAAAGAAGTGGCCTATACTGGAAACCACTGCCGAGTAATCTTACGAATATTTTAAAATGTATAAATGAGGCGAAACTATATTTTTTTTTTCGATTGGTCCCAGCAGACATTTTAGATGTGTTAATACTTAAATGCAGTGAAAATGCGTCCGTTCATTTCCAAATTTTATGACTAACTCACCAAACCAACATAAGATCTAAGCGCAACGGAAAACTCAAACCACGTCTTACAGATGGCATAAACAGTTTGGTATATCATCGAAATAGACCTATGGTAGAATTTGTTTAAATTATTTAAGTCCTAGAGAATCTCCTGTTCCACATCGACAGCTAAACCCGCAATTCACATAATTGTGGTTGGCATAACGTGCTTTGCACTTTAAGCACCAGCAGTACCAGGGAAGATTGAAGAAAATAACAACCTTTGCCAATGGATCCGTTCGCGTGGACAACGTTGTATTTGGTTACTTTTTGTATATATCTCCATTAGTTGTTTATTAGCTTATATTTTTAGATAAATTAATTTTATTCTATTCAGTCCAAATACATTTCCTCTGTTTTATTTATTTAATATAATATTTATCTTAACGTCTCTTGATAGACAGTATTTTCAGTTAAATTAAAACCAGACTGGAGAATTTAAATAGAAATTAAAATAAACTAGATATATAACCCACCAGTGTAAATCAGGAAGGTGCAACGGGACCATGATCCAGTAATGGTCCTCGTGTACCTTCCGTCCTGATTGCAATTTTAGGCGGTTTCCCGTAATCACCTAGGCGAAAGTGAGAAAGCGTAGGTTGTTCTCGAATTTCATTAGACTCAGTCTGTGGTAATTGTTCAGCGACACTTTAGAACAAAGTTCGGTAAGGATCCCCCCCATGCTAACACCATTCGGCGTTGGCATCAACAGTTTAAAGCCACGGGATGCCTTTGTAAAGGTAAAACAACGGGTCGCCCTCCTGTGTCTGAAGAAACCGTTGGCCGGCCTCGGTAGCGTAGGGGCTAGAGTGCTAGCTCCGCGTGCCGAAGGCCGCCGGTTCGAATCCGGCCACGGGCATGGATGTTTAAGTGTTGTGTGTCTGTGTGAATGTCCTGTCCGTCCTGTGGCGTCCATACATTGGAAAATACAATATATACTGGATGATGATTTATACACTGAATACTACGAAATTACATTGAGCTGGCTGTATGGCCTTCGTTGCCAAATGCCATTAAAAAAAACAAAAAAAAGTTGAACGTGAGCGAGCCAGTTACGTTCGTAGCACACAGAAGTCTACTCCTCCAGTGAGCGGGGAATTAGGTATTCAACAGAAGACCGTTTAGAAAATCCTACGGAAGCGACTGTGTATGAAGCCTTACAGGCTTACGGGTTACAGATGCTACAAGCACTGTCACACAACGATGAAGTGCGTCGTTTTCAATTCTGTGCCCAATGTCTAGAAAAAGACTAAACATTCGCAGGAAAACTTGTGTTTAGTGATAAGGCCACTTTTCATGTGAGTGGAAAAGTGAACAGGAACAATGTGCGCATTTGGGGGACCGAAAACCCCCATGCTTATGTGCAGCACGTTCGTGACTCTCCCAAAGTGAACGTGTTTTGCGCGATCTCACGAAAGATACTTTATGGGCCTTTTTTCTTTAATGAGGTGACGATCACAGGGAAAATCTATCTTCAAATGTTGCATACCACTTTTGGAAGCTGGCAGTGAAGATTTAATTTTCCAGCAATACGGTTCTCCACCCCATTTTTTTTATAGTTGCCCGTAATTTCCTAAACACCAGGATTCTAAACAGATGGATTGGTCATGCTGGGGATGCTGATGATCAGCTGTTGTCATGGCTTCCTCGTTCCCCTGACCTATCCCCCTGCGACTTCTTTGTTTGGGGTTTCGTAAAAGACACAGTGTTCGTACCACCAGCACCAGTTGATCTGCCAGACCTGCGGGTTCGCATCACCAATGCATTTGCTCTCATTGATAGAGACATGCTGCATCGGGTTTGGGGAGAACTCAATTATAGACTTGATGTGTGCAAACTCACTAAAGGTGCACATATTGATCATCTGTAGACACACAAAAAAACTTTCACAGTTTGTTTATATAACTGTGAAATCTTGTAAGTATATGTCAAATAATAAATCTGTAGTAATTTTCTGAAATCACTGCAATCATTTTGACTAGCCCTGTATTTAGTGAATGAAAGGTGCATATGATATCTCGGCGTATCAGTTGCTTTAACTTTGAAATTTTCCGTTAGGTTCTTAAAATCACGTAAACAACAGTCGCCACTGAAGTTTCACCTCAGAAAATATTTTCTTACCAATATTTAAGATTGTTTTTCAAACGAAATGTTTGATGATTCTGCCATAACCTTTCTTGCACTGTAAAGAGACATCAGTCAACGCCATGATAAAGTCATTGCTGGTGTATTGAACCTCGTTATCCAAAGATGCAGATTCCATCAGAAGAGAGTATTATAAACTAACCGGCGATCATGAATATTTAATAAAAACACATTCACACAAAGTTTGAACAATCTCAATTTGCAGACCAAACCTGAAGTACGTTGCGATGCTACGCGCTATGTTACAATTACCGACACTAAACGGGTCAAAAAATCTCTGATTTTTGCATTACTAGTCGAAAGGCACTGTTTACCCTACTTCTTAGGTCATAGGTGCCGACCATACGCACATAACCAATGACATTGACAGATTGTTTCCAAATGACTACTTGCAAAGTGCAAAGTAATTACGTATGGCATTGCTGGCCGCGATATCCCCCAACAGTCCTACCATCTAGTGACAGAACTTTTGGTACCTCTTTTGGAGGGTACCATATATAGGGAACCTATAGTTTGACGTGGAATCTGAACCACGGAAGCGTTTTGACTTACTGCACATTACACAGCAAGCTGTGCCAGAGGTGGAGGTGAGGTTAAGGGCCATTAAAAATCCCAGCTATGGCCAGGATTCGAACCGTGGTCCTTTAGATCTCCCGTCTAAAGCCTTAACAACTGAGCCACCAGACAAATCGCAAAATGACGCGTACGTACAACAAACTGACAGGAAATCATCTTATCGAAATGACTGTTCACAGGACATATATTAAAGTAGTATAATTAATTATTATCGAAATTAATAAATTAGAGAGTCTGAAATGGCAATATTCATAATGTGGGAAACTCTCAGTATGAACTGCTCAATCATCTAGCCAATAGCATATTTTATAATGAATATCGCGCCGCTCTTGAACTTCTAAAGCCGCGTTCCCACGACGTCTTGTAAAGAAGGCGGGACGGGACGTATACTCAACAACACGCCATGGGAACAGGGCCGCCTCAGCTAGCGGGGACGAGACGCATCTACCCACTATGTGTCGGTAAACATCGCAGGCGTGCGTAGTAGAGCTCTGTTGCCATCGGTTTGCAGCAGCGGTGCGCACGCCTTCTGTTGCTGTAAAGTGCTCTGTGCCAAACGACACTTGGCAACGTGCTGGGGAGGTGGCAGTGAGGTAAGTGAGGGCTAACCTGCGGCGCGCGCTCGTCCCAACACTTCGGCTACTGAGGTCCCGTCCCGTGCCGCCTCGTTACAAGACGTCGTGGGAACGCGGATTAAGACATATTGAAACCTAAAACAAACTATCAGTAACTAAAATAAGTTGCTTAACCCGTTGGTTCAGGTAGTTACGGCACCGTGATGATGCCCGCCGCCTCACAAGGGGTCAGCGGTGGGAGAGATTTTCATCGTAAGGACTTTGCTGGCAGGAAGAAAAGGCGATGGTGCAAAATTCCTGATCATCAGATTGCACACTAAAATCTTGGGTTAAATCACAAACCTTTCCGCAGGGCGTATGAAGTTAAGGCATACGAAACTGTTGATGGTGATTCGTTTGTTGGATGAGGACGCAAAGCTTGTCGGCTCCTGTTGTATCTTTTGGAAGAGTAGGCCAGAATGGACCGGCGCGTTTCTCCGTCTCCCTTCTTCCATCACTCATTCAGTCACAACACAAAGAACACAATACACTGACCATACACACATCACAGCCATCCACACAAAACAGTAACAAAATCCAACCAATCACACAGTTGAAAATAAGAAGGAAAATGTAAAACTGTCTATCCAAAAATCAAGAAATAATTCCGTGTAGTCGTAATGACCTGGTGACGGGGTTTCTATTGGCTGCGCATTCTGCCCCTGTCTTAGCCACCTTAACCTGTAGTGCTACCGGGTACAGGGGACCTACAGTTTAACGCGGAAGCCGAACCACGGAAGCGTTCTGGCGTACTTCAAATTACACAGCACGCTGTGCCAGAGGTGAAGGTCGGGTTAATGGTCTATAAAAACCCCCGCCGTGACAGGGATTTGAATCGGGGACCTTTTGTTCACCAGTCAGACACCTTATCCACTAAGCCACCAGACCACAATCAATAAATGATTAAAGAATAATAGTAACACTACGCTTGACCCATTTAAATGCAAATTATCAGACCTTGATTAACGTCCGATATGTGGTAAAGTTACATTACTTTATATTTGCATCGACAAACCAGACACTTTACTGTGAAATATTCTATGCTTAATATGTCTTTCATATCCTTCATTGCATTATATCTGACGGTTTACGTCAGGTATGAAAAAAAAACTGTATTACGTCAGTTTAATAAAATCGACGCTATTAAATGCTTCATTTATGTAACGTGACGATATATACTTACACTGAAGTCTAAATGGAGAGTGAGTCTACAAGATAAAAACAGGCAACTGCATTTAGAGTTCCGTTTGCTAACGACCTAAACACATTTCTTGTGTGTGGTTGCCCGACACAGTTTCAGCTTAGATGACTCCACTCCACGATTATCCAACACAGCAACACGTTGTTGTGCACTGCTAATGACATAATTCAGCCGATATAAAATTAATCAAAAATACTTTAGAATTAAATGCACCCCGACCTTAGAGCAATTTGTTTAAAACTATGTTAATACACGGTAAAGTAACCTTAAAATAAAACTTTACTCGATCTGTTTTTAGTAAGTATCTTAAAGATAGGCTGTAATCGATATTGGGTACAAATTTCAACTTTATAGGTAATATCGATTTTGAGACAGATCGTGCAACGGAGATGGGTGATGGGGCGTCCATTAATTACGCGATCTCAAAGTAGGGGGGGGGGGGTGGGGGGCCGGTAAAATTTCACCAAATCTCATTTAAATGGAGGAGGGTCGATTGCCTCGCTTCAAAGAGGAGTAGAGCTAAAAAAAATTACCAGGTCAACCTTACGATAGGGGGATGGGGATCCCACCAGATCTCAACAAGGGGAGGGGGGAGTCCAAATAAAGAAAAAACACCTCACTTAATTAATGGATGCGCGACTAACAGCATTATTCATTGTGACCATTGTGGAATGTGTAGTTTATGAGGCGGATTTGGGGGATCGTTTCGGCATTGGCCTTCATGGCTTCCGGAAACCGCAGTAAGGACGGCCGATACATGGGGCGATGGGCTCGTGCCAGGTCCCGTTGCATCTCTCCCGATTCAGTGTCCAACGCCAGAACGCCATACTGGCGTGATTAATTAATTCAGTCACTCAATCATATTTTGAAGGAAGGTAGTGTTTCTGCTTGAATACAGTAAGTATTAGCTCGATCATCCGAGATTTATCAGAAGGTTTTAGTTCAGTAATAGATTGCATTAATACGTCATGTGCTCTCATTCAAATATTGTAGCCAGAAGTTCAACATCTCATACTGCGAGTTAGGTGAAGAAATATTATTTCGTTGGTGAAGCTGTTGAAAGAATAATTCCCACGAGTCGAGAAGTGTTTTCAGGGCACATTAAAAGCCTATAGAAGCAGAAGTAAAGCGAGCAAGGGGAAAAGAAGCGATCAGTTTAGTGGGTAGAAGCAATTAAAACATCGCGGAATACTGTTCTGAGAACCCGAAACTAATTTAAAGAGTGGCTACGAATGAAAGAAAACTGTTTAGCGAACGATTAATGTCTGAAAGTGGACGGATAGCATGCATGGGTGGCTATTTTCTCATTATTCTTATACGTTTAACTTGTTGTAACCTATCACCGTTTTCTATGTGTGATGAAATTCTTGGTGGGTAGAAACATTTTAAATTCAATACTACTTCATACTTTCCCAATTCCCTATTATTCTATTGATCACCACTCGGATCCCAGCTTTGGACTTTTAAACAATGTCTATAAATAAGTTTACGTCTTATTGAACTGTAGTTTCAGTAAAGTCTATACTAGTATCTTATCTTCGTCTCGCTCCTTAAGGTTTTCCACCAGGAAGGATTACGTTTTCTGCTGTCTTTTTTCACACAAGACGGATTTCAACGCCTGCGGTTATAACTCATTATTCTCCTTTTGGATGTCTCAAATATAACTGTATACTCTACCTGGAATCTCTCATTAATATCTTCTTTCAGAAACAACCCTATAAACTCTGCATGCAATATTTCGTATAATTCACTGCTCATTACAACACTGTGAAATTAATGCAACTCAACTTCAATTGAAACAATATTATCTCTGGCCGCAGCCGTTACTATTTTTCACAAGTCAACATCTTCAGTGTTGTATGCTGTATCATCTGCCGTCATCCATTATTCAGACCAGTCTCTCCATACAATTAAATCAGTATTCTCCTCCATCATTTAATTATTTATTCTCCTTGGTCAACGCCCCATTTTCTCTGTGCTGTCAGAGATTCTCCAAGACACGCGATTAATATCTTTATTGACAATTCATATTTAATATACATAAAATAAACATTTTTATATTCTTATTTTTTCATTTATAACGTAACGTGACGATGGCCGTTACAATTTACACGAACTTTTATTTGAGGTTAAGAAGTTACAATTAAACATACTTAACAATGTATTGGTAGTATGGTCAAATCCACATAATTCAGAAATAATAATTTCGTGTGATCTTTTTGACAGAGTTACTTACCGACTGCACGATCCGCATATATTAATCCGGTTACAGCGCCGAGTAAAGGGGAGGGATTAGAACCAGGCAATTAACATTTTATTTATATCAGATATGTTTTATACACTAAGCATTTTTCTTAATATTTAATATTACTGATACGATTTTCAATGATATTGTTTTCTCATTTCATTTTCTTTTGGCATCACCCACTCACATACACAATACAAGCTATGCCACAGATGAAGGTCTGGTAAAGCGTCTTTCCATACCATTCCGAGACCGGGATTCGAATAGCGCATATATCGATCTCAGGTGAGGCGCCATGACCACTGAGCCACCAGACCGCTATTTATTTGAAGTGACATTTAGTGAAAATTTTTTTTTTTTTTTACTTATTGCTTTACGCCTCGTCGACGGCTAAGATCATTAGAGGTGGGATGGGACTGGAAACATGGAACGGGAAGGAATTCGGCCATGGTTGAAGGAAGCATCCCGGAATTCGCCTGGAGTGATTTGGGGAAACCATGGGAAACCCAAATCTGGATGCCCGGAAGGGGATTCGAACCCGCGGCTTCCCGAATGCGAGGCCAGAACGTTAACCGTTCACCACCACGCTCGGTTTAAAAATTGTGTTTAAAAATTAATTTCAACAAACTGTTTTCAGGAACTGTTCTTAGTTGAAGTCTGAGTGGTGTCCAACAGTTGTGATCTATTCAGTTAGTTTCAAGTGACTAGCTAAATATTAAATATCAATTGAATACTTGTATAACCATCAGAAATAAGTGCATCTAAGCCCACGGTTCTGTTGTACTGTGATTCTGACGCTTATGGGTTGAAGTGAGAATGATTTCGTTGCTGTCGTAAAACTTGACGTTTTCATATTAGCTAGTAAATTCAGGAGTAAAGTACTTCATATGTCTATCAAATTACCCCATCGCAGCCTCTGTACAGATATCTTTTACTATTTTCCAAATTATAGTTGCAAGAGCTTTACGGTTCCTGAAGAGCTACGTCATACGAGCTGGATGGGGTTGGATATAGGGAACGGGAACAAAATCAACTATAGCGTTGTAACTCCTGAAACTTTTCCAGGAATCAATTATAATCATGATTTGAACGCTCAGAACTGCAATCGATCCTGTATCCTCACTGAACGGTAATGCTCTGGATTCTCATTCGCGAGGACGCTGGTTCGAATCCCATCAGGCCATCAAGATTTTCGTTTTCCATGGATTCCACAAGTCACCCCATGTAAATGCCAGGATAGCTCCTTCAAAAGGCCATAGCCGAATTCCTTCTGTGACACTTTCCTAAGGTATGTGACCAATGGTTACAAAAAGCATGGCTTATCTCTGTGATTTATTGAAAGTGCTAATCATTCCTACACTGTGTACCCCCTATAAGAGTGCCGAGCTTTAACATGCTATTTAGTGCCCATACACACGTTTCAGGTCTTCTAATTTCGACAAAAAAAATTCATTCTGTTTGACCGACTTTGTGAGCTCATCCTAGTTCATGTTGCTTTGTATTGTACCACCAAGATACTTCAGGGAATTAACATTGTTTAAGAATTGAACAACTTACTTTGTAATTTTGGGAAGTGATTTCTTTTTATTGTTTTGCTCGATACATTGTACATTTTATAGCATCATGCTGAAATGTCTGTCTTAAGATGGACCTTCAATCAATCAGGAAAGCTGTTTGCTTCCTTATAGTCAACTATATCGTCAGCAAACATTCTTATACTGTTACCAACGTTATATAGAAGTTCATTAATAAAATTTACAAAAGAGGAGACCACAACTTACATTCCAGCAGGATGCCCCATGTACTGCATTGACATTCTGCAACTTTTGCATTGCCGAGAGAAGAGCTTATCGAGAATGTATTCTTAATGGGGTTAAGAAGCGCCTCACTTTTAGTCTGGCAAAGTTTGGAAGGTATTTAAGAAGTTTTTTATTTAATTAACGACGAGCCTTTGTGTCGAGTGTTATGGACAAGCCATGAAAGATTGAAAATTAAACGAACTTCTTTTCTTAAAGTTGGAATTTTGTTGATCGTTAATCTAGTAGACACCCATCAGTTTGGCGATGCGTGTTAAAGCGACGCAGTAGTGAATTCGGGGAATTAAATCTCCGCGACGTTCGAACCTCGACCTTGCGAATCGACCTATCTGAAAATGATTTTTAGGTGTTTACATGTAATCATCTACAAAATTATTGGGAAGCTCCTCAATTACCTCCTTAAAAGTTAAAAAGGAAAATTAATTCTTACCACCCAGAACTGAGATAACACTTTCCCAACAAACACACTGCCAGCGTTGAAGGGATTACACAAGACATCCCTGAATGCGAAGCATTCTCCATGTAAAACAAATATAAATCAACTATACCCTACGTCCACCTGAATGAGTGTATGAGAGTAATAACTGGCACCCTAAAATCCACCCCAGTCCCCTGGTTGCACCTGATCAGCAAAATACCACCTCCAGAGTTAAGACGCCAAGAAGCAACGGCACGTCAGTGGATAAAACTACAACATCCTGATCATCCACAGGATCTCCCAATCCACGAGGTTCTAAATAACTTACCACCCACTCGTCTTAAATCCAGAAATCCGGTATGGCAAGATGTATTTGACTTTGATGTCATGGAAAAATGGCGACAAAGCTGGAACTTCGCATCTGTAAAACATCCAGATATTAAAGATCCCACAACTGGACTTCCAGGATTCCATTTAAATAGAGACCAGTGGGTCAAACCAAATCGCCTAAGAACAGGCCATGCGAAATGCAACGCCATGTTGTATAAGTGGGGTCTTCAGGATTCTTCTGCATGTGACTGCGGGGAGAGTGTGGAGCATATTATCAGGGAATGCCCTCTACGGAAGTATGATGGACCATATGAAGATGTTTTTGGAGCTACAAGTTCCTTCGTAGAATGGCTGGAAGAACTGGACATCAGCTTGTGAACGCTACCAACGTTCTTGTCATTGTATATATTTATTATTGTATTAGTTGCTTGCCATACGACAAATAAATAAATATAAATAACTATACCCTATTCACTAGTGGCTCAAGGTTATGTTCTCCCTGTCCGCTCACCTCAGTCTCCCTTTTCTAACTCTACGAGCTGACCGCTGTGTCCAGGTATACGAGTGGCAAAGTTTTTCGTTCGCATGTAGGGGTGAGAGAAATGGAGTGGGGATAAAGCAGCCTGACCTTGACCTCGCCTCTATTAACTGAACGGGCTACAGGCGCCAAAAGAAATACAAAACAGGGGCAAGAACGAATCGAGCCTCACGCAATCAGGGTTCCACACTCTAATGACCTTAACAGATATCTTGCATGTGGTACGTCAGAAGATAACTGCTTGGCACAAAAAATCAGTGCTTGACAGGTAATCAGATTAGGCAACGCGCTCAGCTCCACAGCTACAAACGCCACACTAAGTTGCCGTCCGCACTGCTATTTTAAACTGTCGATTCCAATAAAATTCATGATACGTATATTAGGATGCTACACAGTCTGAACTAAAAGCACTTTCATCAAAATTGTCTTGATAGTAACCCCAAAATAAAACCGTTTGCTTGTATTACTCGCAATTTTGAAACTATACTAGGAGTAACTGCTATCAGTATTTGCCGTTTAAATACAGGATATCATAGATATTGAGGGATAAATTTCAAATTCCTATGTAATAGCATTTTTTGAGATAGGACTGGAAACAATAGTAGTCTATTACTGATTGCTTTGAAGGACACTTACACCTTTATTTTCAAATTTAAAAATAAAATTTCAAAAATATTTCAGTCCCTGAATTAATGAACTCTCAACTAAGCTACCCAACACGCTCATTTGACCCTCTAGAATACATTTTTTTATAAAATTAATTACAGTATGCGCAAATTTGTTGCCTGCATCTTATTCCGTTTTCGAACTCGAGGCCTGTGTCATATGGAGAGTCAGAGGAAACCATAAAAACTATGGAAATAATATGATCTTTGCTATGCTGAAATTTAAAGTTGACGGGGACATTATTTATAACAAAAAATTTACCAGAACAAGTAATTACATCAATGTCATACAATTGGTGACCATGATATTACAAACTGAATGAATTTGTCTTGGAGCAAAAGTAAAAATGACGTCTGATTCAACCTTGCAATAAGTTTCTTTTAATGTGGCAATATGCCAATCAATACGCCTTGTCGCCGTTGAGGTCATTAGAGTTGGTAAAGGACTGGGGGCAAGGAACGCGACGGAAATGGGCCAAGGCCTGTTGCAGAAACTATCGCGGGATTCGTCTGGATTGATTTTTGGCTAACCACAGAAGACCGAAATTTGGATGGTCGGACGGGGATTTGAACCTGTGTTCTCCGCTCACCCACATCGCTAGGTTTGCTGGACCTGACGTTAATGTCACAGGTAGACCTGCTAAACAGGAGCAGCAGAGTATTGAGTTCCATGCTTTTTCGTGCTGTCTTCTTATTGGGCTAAGACCTACGCTTCTGTGACGCGTTCCAAAAGGAGGTACCAAATTTTTTATTTTGCATTTTATGTTTTGCCAATGAAGAAGCTGGATTGAAGTTAATCAAGCTAAGGAAGAAAGACCGACCGTCACGGGTTAGCAGTAACGTTCTGGTCTCACATTCGGGAGGACTCTGGTTCCAATCCCCGTCGACGCATCCAGATCTGGGTTTTCCATGGTTTCCCCAAATCACTACAGGCAAATGCCGGGATGCTTCCTTCAAAAAGGTCATGGCCGAATTTTTCTCCCCGTTCCCCTTTCCCCAGATCTTTTCCGCCTCTAATCATCTCAACGTCGATGAGGCTTAAATATTTAAGGAAGGAAGCAAGCGTTGGAATGGCACTGCGAACAGTGTACATTTTATACTGACGATATATTCTTCACGGGGTAATAGGGTTTGGGAGAGGCTATACTAGCCTTTTCCAACCAAATGTCAACCTCTCCTTCAAGTGGTGCACCCTGTATGCACGGACGAGGCTCTGGCGACTGAAAGATTCCCGGTATAAAGAGTCGCCCACTGCTTGCCAACGGCCTCCGAAAGGAGGACGGAAGAGAGGGTAGCGGTTCAGGGCACCCTCTTGCCCTTGGGGTTGGAAACGACCCCTAAAGGCGGATAAATCAGAAATGATAAACGGCATGGGGAATCCACTGTCCATTCCAAGAATTCCCCAAGCATTTGGCGTCAGAGTATAATGACCATACATTTTATGCTGAAGGAAGATGCAACTTTTAAAAAGAGGGTTTCTTTTGAATCAAGAAATACCCCTATCTTTATATGCAAGCAAGTCAAAAAAATATCCCACGGTTTGAAGACGTGAAGCTGGTCTACGAATTAGCGTTTCTAGCAGCCTCTTGAATAACCTGAACATTCATCTGCAACACAAAAACCAACTGGTTTACAATGTGGCTCATCTTGTTACGTTTCAGATGAAACTTGGGCTAGGGGAACAGCAGTTCAAAAATGAAGATTTCACTCACTTATTACACCGTCATTATAAGTAGACGTGGCGCAGGCGTCAGTGAATAAATGCGGTTCATTGATATCAAACTTGAACCTTGAGTTTGAAAATCGATTGGTAGATTTCCAACACTACAACTTAAGCCGAGTTAAAACCAATATTTCGTGTTCTTTTATCTGGATTTTCAATGCCATTCTATGTGGAGGTAAATAAACTGCAAGAAATTTTGCAAATGAAAAATAATTAAATGCAGTGAGACGCACAGGTTAAGGAGAAATTTCACTAGGTTGGCTTGAAAGACTTCTACAAAAAATATCTGAACAAGGAGAAATATCCTGCGTTCTACAAACATGGTTTGAGGTTGATTTAGCCTTTTGCAAACACTTATTTGTGTGAATAGGTTTTCGGTCGGATGAAGAATGTTAAGCTCCAACATAGAAAACGAATCACTGATGCTCATTCGGAGCACTTCTTTCTACATCAATATTGATACACTTAATTATGTCAAAAAAAAATTCAAAAGTCGTATTAGACTAATTATACTTTTAATACTTCATTAAATGTCTATGTTACATTTTTTCACTCATAAAAAATATTTACGTATTTTTTTATTCCAAGAAAGTAGTACGTGCGGCTCGCTGGAAAATACTACTTCTAAAATTTGGCCCGGCTGTTGAAAAGGTTGGCCACCACTGACTTAGGAGATCCTGTTTTGAGGACAGAATTTAATAAAGCTCCGAAGGGCTTGAAAGCAAATAAAGCAGTTGGAATTGATGAGATCCTTGTAGAACTTCTTAAATATCATCTTCACACTTCCAATGAAAGCACAAGCCGACAAATGTGAGAATTATCGCACCATTAGTCTAACATCACTTGCTTCAAAATTACTGGCTAGAATAATATACAGAAGGATAGAGAGGGTAGTAGAAAAGATAGTAGGTGAAGATCAGTTTGGGTTTAGGAAAAATCGCGGTACAAGGGAAGCAATTCTGTTTTTAAGATTAATACTTGAAGGGCGGATCAAGAAAAACAAAGATACTTTTATGGCATTTGTTGATTTAGAAAAAGCTTTTGATAATGTTAGGTGGGACAAGATGTTCAAAATGTTAAAGAAGTCAGGTTTAAAATATCGAGATAGAAGAATACTCTATATTGATATATTGATATAAGAATCAAGTGGCTATAATAAAAGTAGAGAATCACGAGAGACATGCATCAGTTAAAAGGGGTGTGAGACAAGGTTGTAGTCTATCTCCGTTAATTTTCAACATGTATGTAGAAGAAGCAATGAAGAATGTCAAAGAAAAATTTGAATGTAGCATACGTTTTCAGGGAGAAAATATTAGTATGCTACGATTTGCTGATGACATTATCTTGTTAGCAGAGAGGGCTGAGGATATTGAGTAGTTACTGAATGGCATGAACAAAATATTGAAGGAAGATTTTGGACTGAATAGAAATCAAATCAAGACAAAAGTGGTGAAATGTAGCAGAAATGATATCAATACTAGAAGATTAAATATAAAAATAGGATCCGATGCATTAGGAGAAGTAATTGAATTCTGTTACTTGGGAAGTAAAATTACAACCGATGGCAGAAGCAGGAATGATGTTAAAAGCAGAATAGCACTAGCAAAAAGAGCCTCCATGAAAAAGAGAAACCTTTTAGTTTCAAATATTGATCTAGGAATTTAAAAGAACTTTTTAAAACTCATTGTGTGGAGCACAGAAATTTATGGTAGTGAAACATGCACTATAGGAATATCGGAAATAATGAAAATTGAAGAATTTGAAATTTGGTGCTACAGAAGAATGCTGAAAATTAAGTGGACAGACAAAGTAAGAAATGAACGAGTTTTGGAAATGATGGGTGAGAAAAGAAGTTTGTGGAAGAAGGTTACGGAAAGAAGAGACAGGGTGGTAGGTCATATTTTGAGACATTCTGGATTGGTTAATTTGTTAGTGGAGGGAACAGTCGAAGGTAAGAACTGTAGAGATAGACAGAGATTAGAATATATGAAGCAGATAATTTAGGACGTAGGCTGTAAGGGGTATGTAGAAATGAAGAGGTTAATACAGGATAGGAAAGGATGGAGGATTGCATCAAACCAGTCGAAAGACTGACGACAGCAAAGATAATAATATTCTTCACGGGAAAGTAACCGAGTCAAAACGTTGTTTACGCACAATATTTCGACGGCTGTTCTATTTTGTCATCTTCAGTTGAAATATGAACAAGCCTGGCAGTATATCGCCCACCAGCAATCTCAGATGTCATTAGCATCCAGTGGAGCACAAAACACGGAACGTTGAAAACGAGCAGTCTTAATAACCGGCATCCAAGCATCACTAATTTGAAAATCACAATCCCGTTCTACAACATCAGACTCCAGGCGAATTTCAACCGCTTCTGTAAGAACGCTGTCCCAAACGTTGCTACAAGCCGACTCAGCATCGCCTTGTCAGCAACAGGTTCCCGGCAAGCTCAGATTTTCCGACTTATTTCTATTTAACCTGACGACGAAGAATACAGTTTTCGAAATATTATGTGCAAATATTATTCTTACTCGGATTTTTTCCCGTTAAGAATATATCAATACGCAACGCCAAGAAATTTATGTACTAACATTTTTGTGCTATTCTGCTTGTAAGACGTTTGATTGTTTGATTTTGAGTAACCAAATAAGTGACTAGGTCAACACGCTCCCCTATGTTTGCAACTTGAGAAAAGTATGGTCGGCATTCGGGAGGACGCGGGTTCGAATCCCCGTCCGGGCATCCAGATTTGTTTATTCCATGGTTTCCCCAAATCACTCCAGGCGAATGCCGGAATGCTTCCGTCAAAAGGACATGGCCGAATTCCTTCCCGTTCCTTGTCCCCCAATCCCATCCCGCTTCTAGTGAACTCGACGTCGACGAGGCGTAAAGCCAACGTAAAAAAAAAAGGATGGTCGGTAGGAATTCGTGATAGATTTTGCACTGCGGTAACCCAATCAGCTAAGAAGCTGAGTACGGCTTAAATTGTTTAGAATGGTAAACGCACTTGTAAATGGAATAGGTGGTTCTTTTGTTAATGACAGAGGTCGATAGGAGAGCTGCAATGTTCATGCTTCGCACTCTCAAAGACACTGGTTCGGTTCTCCTTTCGACCATCCAGATTTCAACTTTTTTTTTTTTGTAACAGTTTAACGTCCCTTTTTAACAACGTGGTCTTTAGAGACGGGAAAGGATGGGGGCAAGGAATGGGAAGGAATTCGGCCATGGCCTTTTGAAGGAAGCATCCCGGCATTCGCCTGGAGTGATTTGGGAAAACCATAAAACCCAAATCTGGATGCCCGGACGGGGATTCGAACCGCCGTCCTCCCGAATGCGAGGCCAGAACGCTATCCGTTACACCACCACGCTCGGTCAGATTTCAACTGTCGGGTTAGTGCTTATGTTTGATGTTGTGCGATCTTTGGTGGGTATCTGTTCAGGTAAGAATGTAGTGTTCATCCTTTGATGCAGTGTGATCTTTGGCTTATATCTGTTCAAGTTACGAACAGTTTATCATTTTAAGCTTCCTTCAGCCATCGTGTACAGCCATAAGACATACCACGTTTAAGTTGGTCATAAGGTTTCAAAATGCGAAAATCCTATCCAGATTGGTTCTGTAGTTTTTTGCATGATACAGTAACACAGAAATCTCTATGAAACGGCCGCTTAAAGTTTTATACATGTACGCAACTAATAAGTTATTCCTTAGCGAATTGTTGTGCACCTAATTCAATTGCGGTGACAGGGATCAATGACAGCCCCAGTATGGCTGGACGTGTTGACGTCCTTTGTACCTGGATACAAGAAGTAAGATCAAAGCAGTTTCATTTTCTACCACTAAAGTGCTGCCCACCGTGACCACGGCTACTGTTAAGATTCATAACCACCGAGATTATGTTTAGGATGATTCTTCATTACAACCTAAAAAAAAATGCGCTTTCATATCCAAACTCCAGTCATGTCTACTTTTCATCGTTTTAGACACGATGTTTCGCATAGGAAAAGTAACGTTAGTTTATATTTTTATACACTATTATTACTGCGTCAGTTGAACAACGCATCCACATCACTATTGCTTCAGCTGAAGACTATTAATGCTACATTTATCTAAATTAATAACAACTGTAAGGTATCATTACAAGGTGCTATAATATCGCCTACTCTATAATACATAAGACAGTTCTTATCCTGAGAGTACTTAATGTAAACGTCTAGTAATCGTGAGACCATTTGCAAATATGAAAAGTAACACAGATATCCTCAATGTACCAAAAGCAGTAACTGGTTATCAACGTGAAATGTTATTTACCAAAACTGTTCACCTCCTGCATGAAGGAAACAATGACAATGCTGATAGATGTACAGTTAGTACTGTAGCTGCACCCAAAACGTTACGTGGAAAAATTCACTGATAAGATTGAAAAATTTTACTGTAACTTCATTGCGATAGAACATATGTTCTGGTGGTGATTCTCCTACATACCTGTCTTCCCATTTCTTGTTTTCAATCGTAAATTCTTTAAGTGTAATTTTCCCACCATCCTTTACAAGTCTTAAATTAATTCAGTGGTTGTGGTAATTTTTCAGCACTTGGCTTGGTAATTTATTCCAATCCTGACTCACCGTAGCTCAAATGAAAATTTTATAACCCCCTTATGCCTGAAATCGAGTGCCAGCTGGTGGCCACATTCATCTTTTACCTTTCATGAAATAATTCAATTTCTTCCACCAATTTCCTGCCAAGCCTCATCACCAGTAACCACCCTATACGTTCCCAACACACTCTTCACCCTCCTTCTGTCTTCCAACAACTCCCAATTTAACACTTGCTGTTCACGTTCTGTAATAATTAGCACAAGAAAATCTAACTGCCCTTCTTTGCACTCCTGTATTTAAAGCTTTCATTAACACCAAAGACATAAATTATTCATTTCCGCAGATTTAATCGTTCAATTAATAACGTTATTCATCTAAGTACTTCTTCTTCCTATACAAGGATTAGGCCTGTTGAACTGTTCCGCCTTCAGGTACTATTCCCAACTCTTCCTTGGTCTATCTATACTTCGTCTACCTTTCGATCTATATTGGTTTACTTCTTTTAGGTGTATCACTCTTTCTATGCAGATGGTCTCTCTAGTTATTCCTGTGTTCTTCTCTCTTTTCATTTATACTAAAACAAAGTAAAATTTAAGGCTTTGGTTAAACTTGCTTGCCTCTATATAATATAGAAATCTCAAGTTTATAGCTACATCCGGAGCAAAGTAATTAAGCCGCAAATATGTGCCAGAATTTTTCACGTTTGGGGAAAAACTCCAATATCAGATTTTTCTTATGATTTATGGATGAAACCATATATGTGCACCAAATTACTTGTTTCTAGGATTGCTGGAAGTACAGTGGAATTTTGATGTTGGAGGGGTTGTGCCGAAATAAAATTTTGAATTTCCAAAGTAAGAAAAGAAGTATAATTAAACACATTAGTTAAACATAATAAGCTTACTCTACAGTGAAAATCTGAGGTTTATATAGTAATTTAGGGTAGAAAGCGATTTCACGTTAAGGGTAGCTAAGGGGGTAGGTATATGGAAAAGGTTTAGCGGAATAAGACAATGAAAAGTGCCCCTGGCCCATCCCGTTCATGGGGCATACCAGTTCATAGATCTTGGTTAGCATAGCCTTCGGACCGATTTTTATTTCAATGCCGCCACTCTAGGGGGCGATACGGGGTGCTACGGGGATGAATGTGCCATTGGGGCCTAAATACATAACTCGTGAAATCAATGCGGGAAAATTTTGAAAAATAATCGGGGGCGTGCACATTGCTACAGGAAATATCTAGTATTTTTGTGGAATTTTTTGGCGCATTTTACAGATGTTTTATCGCAATTTGTTTATATCGAGTTCCTAGTAAACAAAGTCATTTCCTTGAGTGACAACGTTTAGATTTTTAGTGTAGAATCATCTATGTGCACTATATCTGCGGTTCAGATTTCAGACCTGTCCGAGTGGTGCAACATAGCAAAAAAAAGATAATCACTTAATTTGAAGCCGCCGGGTTGCCTACCACATAGGGGCCCTTACGGTGGGTATGCTCGTCATAATTATAATTCTGAGACGGGTGTGGATTTCTAAGTTATTTGTTTGTCAAATGAAAGGAGCGGCTTATAAGACTGATAAAAGCTGCTAAATAATCCACGAAAATGAAGAACATAATATATTTTTCAGGCATTTGTTGCTAAGAAAGTCTTTTTGCAGTGCAAAGCACTCAAAACAAAAATCACAGTGCGTAACAACATTCCTTCCCCCCTTAAGTTTAATTTTCGTTGCTATCCGTTTCTATAACAGGATTTGCATGAACGTTGTCAAAAAGCCTGCTTAGAACTTGAGACGGTCAAACAATTTAGGATAAGTATCGAGCATTTGAAAGATAATAATTTACCGCAGCTACATGAGAACAGTATCCTATCGTTCTGCTGCCGTTAGCGCATTCGCAGCAGTATCGCTGGATACCCGCGTAACCCGTGGATTCGGCGAATTATCGATATAGCATCTGTACGTCTTGGCGTTAATATGGCGTGATCGAACTTCGAATTTGGCGATGTTGCCCTTCTCTTTCAAATAGCGGAGATTAATTGTGTTATCATCGTTTAACATTTCTGCCAAATATGAAACAGCCTGAGACAATTGGTATGATTGTTTATCTTTTTTCGCTATATTGCACCACTCGGACAGGTCTGAAATCTGAACCGTACATATAGTGCCCATAGATTATTCTACACTAAAAATCTAAACGTTGTCACTCAAGAAAATGACTGTTACTGGGAACTCAATATAAACAAACTGCGATAAAACATCTGTAAAATGCGCCAAAAAATTCCACAAAAATACTAGATATTTCCTGTAGCAATGTGCACGTCCCTGATATTTTTTTTTCCGAATTTTCCCGCATTGATTTCACGAGTTATGCATTTAGGCCCCAATGCCACATTCACCCCCGTAACGCCCCCTAGAGTGGCGGCATTGAAATAAAAATCGGTCCGAAGGCTATGCTAACCAAGATCTATGGACTGGTATGCCCCATGAACAGGATGGGCCAGGGGCACTTTTCACTGTCTTATTCCGCTAGACCCTTTAAGAGTTTCAGACTTTTCTTATCATATGTGTGTAAAATATTATATGTGTACCAAATTTCAGCTTTCTACGGCTACGGGAAGTGCCTTAGAATTTTGATGATCATCAGTCGGTCAGTCAGTGACAAAATCTCTGAAGTTTGCATCCGAATAACATACGAACTAAGAACAGTAACAACATAAAATTTAGTAGGTTTGCTAAGATTGCTTATATCTATGCACAACAGAAATTTGAGACATGTAGCATAGATACGACTGAAGAAATTGAGGTTCAAAAATGGCCCGAATCGTTTCTAGAAACGGGTAGGCAGTGCCGCCGTTGACTCGACTTGGCGGGTGCACTGCCGTGCACCCAAATATTTTCAACTCCTCTGTTATTATCTCGGTTCTTATTAGATGTAGACTTGTACATTCCTTTACAGACCTTAGGAACTTAATCTCCGATGCTTGTATGCTGCTTTTACCACTATCTCTTCTCTTCATTACCTATGACTCTCTTCCAAAGAGATACGTAAATATCTTCAGGTTCTAGTGCTCTAAACACACTTGTAATTTGTGTAAGGCAGTTTTTAATCTACTTTAAGTATCCTCTTTTACCCGTAGCAAATAAAAGTACATTTAGATATATACATTGTCCTTAGTCTACATCCCTCGTTCCTGACGATTAATTGTCATTTCTGTTCAACAGATAAGTCGTCGGGTGGCCGACTGATGGGAAGAACTGCTGTCATCATCGCTGTGGTCCTGACAGCAGCTCTCACAGCAGTGGTCATATTCGTCATAATTAGAAGAAGACTACGGACCAAGAGACAGAACAACATGGCTGAGGATTCCGACGTACGCTACCTCACTTCTGACGAGATATTAGACTTCAATATGGCTCGACCTGCCGATGATGATGTGTGACGCTTGCAAGTTTTAACTGGTGAATACAAAAATGAATTAAGGTTATGTGATCGGTGCCCGATCGTACAGATTTTTACTCAGACTTTTCGAATGAATGCTGCTGTTCCAATTTCTGGTAAGAGGAGAAGGTCATGCGTTTAATCATCAGTTACTGTGCGACAATATTCAGCTGCTTATAAACAAATCAAGATTTTAACGTGTACAAATTAAAAGTTGAATTTTTGTCTTGAATGTTTCCTTTGTTTGTAATGAATGCCTCTTGTAGCTGGATACAGAAGAAGTTGTATAATACCTGTAAAAAGTGGAATACGTTATTAAGCTTCAAAACTCTTCCTACACCAGCAAATCGTAGGTTGTCCAAATCTGTAAGCTAAGGTTTTATTCACTAGTTGTATAGTATAATAAGTATCTTCCGTCTTCTAGTATTAATTTTTAATGACTATTGTAATACTGAAATAAAGTTATTTCTAAGAATAATGTTTCATCACGATCTTTCAGTACATAATCTGCCCTTAAAGAATTGTGTGATAACCATTACACGCTGCAAATATTAGTCTTGTAGACTAAAAATGACAGATGGGTACAATAGACGAAATATTAGCTAACGTACAAAGAATAGGAAATCCATTACACAAAAATAAAAGCGCATTTAAAATATCTAATAAATTCTCGACCTCTCACAGGTATTGCATTGGTATCAATTCATTTTTTGTGATGTTGGTACACGTGCTGTAATAATAAACGTCAAGTTTCATCTGTAAGGTAGTTTTTTTTTACAAAGCTTTTTGAAGTATACATATTGTGTGTGCCTCGTTGATTTCGATAAAATGCAATGTCATGCAGTCACACACTACAAGCTGAGAATTTTTCACCTTACCCTAGTAGATTAATGATACAAGAAAACTAGTTGCACGATAAAAATAAACTGTTTTCTATGTATTCCATCAGCACATTTTTAGATAAATGCTTCTATTAAATTAAAGAAAAAAAGATTCGCAAAACCATGGGTAGCAGAGGGAGCTTTGACCAAAACTATTTTCTGCACTGAGTAGTGTTGTACCTACTGGTACACGGAAACATAATTATCTATCCAGTATGGAGCAGTAGGCCTATTTCACCAGAGTTGCAGACAGAGGAAGATGTTTTCTTGTTTAGCAATAAATTTAATGTGAAAGTGTCTTCCTGTCTGTCAAGTTATTTCGCCTAACCACTGCACCAAGACTGTTGCGGAGAAAAGACGTTACGTGATCGATTCAGACAGTCCATAAGAAACTGAACTTTGGCGATAACATTAACTAACCTGATTCACCCCTCCACTACTACAGATAATGACGCGCAAGAGTTTCTCATGCTGTCTCCTCTGGATACTCGCATTTCTTCAACCATTAAATTAGATTTCCCTACGATCTTTGTACTACTTTCTCTGTACTCATAGATAAGAGACTTCTTTAAGTTCGTTAGGCGCATTACGTCGAACTTCATGCAATTCAATTTGAAATTTTTGCAGCATGTTGCAACAACTTAGAGTCAACATTAGTGCTTTAAAGAATCAGCAGAACTTTTTTTGTAATTTTTAGCTAACGCTATCATCTGCAAAAAAATTTAATCTCGAATTAAAATCATTCATAAAACTTAAGTTGTGGGACCTTGTATCTAACGAGGTTTCTCTACAATTTTATGCTTCCACCATCCACCTAGCATACCATTTATTCAGTTGCTTACAAATTAAATTCGAAATATTTAAGCCAAAATATCAAAAACATTTCCCACCACTACTCTCGCACGGCATAACCAGTAGATAAAATTTTTACCTCTTGATCTTTTTGCGATTTCAAAATCTGGATTAAACCTGAACTGTCATCTTTTTGACCCTATTCTCTTCATCCAAAATCAGTGCGATTTTAATTAACGTTAGCGTAGAGAGTAGCATCGTTTGCTGTGAGCAACTCATATGAAATGGGCATCGTCTACGACTTGATCTGATCTGACCTGACCTAAGCTGACCTGACCGCTAATGTGAATGCCATCCTGTATGGTGAACTGAGCTGACCTGAGTTGAGCTGAGCTGACCTGACCGCTAGTGTGAATGCTATCCTGGATGGTGAGCTGAGCTGACCAGAGTTGAGCTGAGCTGACCTGACCGCTAGTGTGAATGCTATCCTGGATGATGAGCTGAGCTGACCTGAGTTGAGCTGAGCTGACCTGACCGCTAGTGTGAATGCTATCCTGGATGGTGAGCTGAGCTGACCTGAGCTGAGCGGAGCTGAGCTGAGCTGAGCTGAGCTGACCGCTAGTGTGAATGCTATCCTGGATGGTAAGCTGAGTGACCTGAGCTGAGCTGAGCTGACCGCTAGTGCAAATTAACCATTAGCGTCTTCTTCTGTGTAATAGTCCTTTTATACACATATCTCCATATAGGAATAAGAGTAGAAAGCTACAAAATTTCGATTAGAAAAAGACACATTAAATCTGTCCCCTATGTTGTCTTCCACGAAGGAAGCCATTACTTAATGATTGGTTAAATCTGACATTCTAGCTATTTGTCTCACTTCTGTTTGTGCTCCTGTATATATCTGGAATGCTCTTTTGGAACGCAAACTTCACTTTTGTGACTGGGAAGATGACTTTCCAATACCCATTTCGGCTCATGAACTGGACTGCATGGAGGCAGCAGCCATTGTGGCTTGATGTAGCTTACAACACTGCGGAGATGTTGCGGCCAATGCTTCATATCACCTGGCCATCCTCCACGCCTCTGCGGCCAGTAAGACGCAGTATTGCGCAGCATAGCATCACCATTCGCCGCTCTCACAACCTACACAAAAGCCCATGGATATGGTAAAAAACAAACTACATTTATTGAAACTACCACCTGTATTCTATCACAAGCCACTCCTTATGATTACTTGAGAAATAATTTCATGCCGACTGAAGTTTCTAGTCGCAATTTAAATAAATGATTAATATCTTACATATTCAGCTGTTTAAACAATGTAAATCCGTTGTTCATATAAAAATCGTTATAACCTCCGATTATTTTAGAACGGACAATTTAACAACTTCATTTCCCGCTTGATTATTTCCAGACGTGATATTCGAACAGCTGTGGTGCTTCCAAAGATCAATTGATATTTAACACGTTTTACAGATGATATTACAATGTAGAGGAACAAACAAATTTTAGTGGAACATAAAATCAGCCGTGTTTTACTTTCAGTGTGTTGTGAGGGTTTCATTTGCTGTTTACCGTCGTTACCCTTGGTATCCTACACGTTGCGGCCCCAATCAAATCAGCAATTCAGCCAGCAACGATAGTAGAATATATATTTCAACAATTCCCTCTGATAGCACCAGTATGAATCTAATTTTAAACATACGATACTCATCGTATTTCTAACTGAATAAACCATTTATTTTATATTCCATTGTATTCACTTCGTATGAAAAAAAATAACATTTATGTACCACCAATCAAATTTATACATTATGATACGCTATTTCTACATTTGTGCGGCTGCAGATCTCAATGTCAGACCAACTTCTACTCACTACTGTGTAGTCAAGAATCCCTTCTCGCTCTCGAGCGGGGGACGTCCACCGATCCATCTCTCCAGAATTCATGCCTATACATGACTTCCTGTTGACTCGCCACATAGGTGAGTCGCTCTGCCGCTGGAAATATTTATTCTTATGTCAACTAAACAAAATACACCAAACGTGAAACCTCAAATACAAAATTATATATAAGTTTTTATTAACCGACTTCAAAAAAGGAGGAGGTTCTCAATTCTCCTGAATTTTTTTTTTTTTTTTGATGTATGTTCAGCGATATCTTCGCCAATTTTGAACCGATTTAAATGAAATTTTTATAGTGGATAGAGTATAACTCCAAAGTGGTCCCATATGAATTTCATTGGGAAACCACCCCTTCTACCCCTTTACACCCCTTAACTTTTATACAAACCCACACTTTTTATCCGATTTTGATGGAACTTTTGAAATGTATATTAAAAAACAAACAGAAAAATACTGTCAACTTTTGGTTTAAAAAAAACCGAACCCCTCTCCCCCTATCCACCCCTTAATTTTTGCCAATGTTCTTTATACAAAGCTAAAGTCGACACCATTTAACTGATCTCCATTAAAGTTGGCATGTACATGTAATTTTTCATGGAAAAGGTTCTGACCCAAAAAAATAAAAACAACACCCCTCTCTCCCTTTACACCCATTAATTATTATACAAACCCACATTTTTTATCCGATTTCAATGGAACTTTGGACATGTATAGTTAAAAATAAAGAGAAAAATGCTGTCAACATTTGGTTTGAAAAAACTGAGCCCCTCTCACCCTATCCACCCCTTAATTTTTGCCAATGTTCTTTATACAAAACTATAGTCGACATCATTTAACTGATCTCCATTAAAGTTGTCATATACATGTAATACTTCATGGAGAAAATTTCTGACCAAAAAATAAATAAAAGCCACCCCATGTCCCCCTTTACACCCCTTAATTTTATAGAAACCTATATTTCATATCTGATTTTGATTGAACTTTGTCAATGTATACTTTCAAACAAACAGAAAAATCTTGTCAACATTTGGTCTGCCAAAGCTCAACCCCTCTCTTTCCTACCAACCCCTTAATTTTTGTCAATGTTTTTTCTTATATATATAAAAAGCTATAGTCGCCACCATTTGACCTATTATCATGAAAGTTGGCGCTTATATGTATTTTTTCACGAGGAAGGTTTCTGACCAAAAAATATAAAAACCACCCCCCAATCCTCATTAAAACCGTTTAATTTTTATACAAACCCACAGTTTTTATACAGTTTAGATAGAACTTAGCAAACTTTTACTCTTAAACAAAGAGAAACATAATTTCAGCTTTTGGTTTGCAAAAACTGACCCCTTTCCCCCATTTCCACCCCTTCACTTTTGTCAATTTTCTTTTTGATAAGCTATAGTTGACCCATTTGACCGATCTTTATGAAAGTTGGCACATATATGTATTTTTTTATGGAGAAGATTTCTGACCAAAAATGAAATAAACTACCCTAGCTCCCCGTTTACATCCCTTAATGTTTGTACAAACCCACATTTTAATCCGATTTCGGTGAAACTTAGCATGTGTATACTTTAAAGCAAATAGAAACAGAAACATACTACTCACATTAATTTGACAAAAACACAAACCCTATTCCTCTTTCTACCCCTTTAATTACTGTTAATGTTCACTATATAAAGCTACCATTTCTACCTGATTTTGAAGGAAGTATGCACATGTATACTTCAAAACAAACAGAAAAATACTGTCTGCATTTGGTTTAGAGAAGCCAAACCTCTCTCCCCCTTTCCACCCCTTTCCACCCCTTTAATCTACACAAAGCACAGTTTCTATCTGATTCTGAAGAAAATTTGCACACGTATACTTTAAAAAATACATAACAATTGTGTTTAAATTAGGTTGAAGAAGCCCAACCCCTCTTCCCTTCTACACCCACCCCTCCTCATTTCCAATGTTCTTTATAGATACCTACCGTTTTTATCATATTTCGATGGAACACTGCAAATGTATACTTAAGAACAAAGAGAAACTTTCTGTTTACAAAACCCAACCGCTCACTCCCTTACACCATTTAATTTTTATAAATGTTCTTTACACAAAGCTACAGTTTTTATCTGGTTTCGATGGAACTTTGCACATGTATACTTTAAAACAAAGAGAAAAATGCTGTCCACACTACCTTAACAAAAATCAAACTACTCTTCACCTCCACACCCCCTAATTATTTTTTTATACACACCTAAAACTTTTATATGATATCAATAGAAATGTACAAATGTATACTTTAAATCAATCAGAAAAGACAGTCTACATTTGGTATACAAAAGCCCAATCCATCTTCTCCTTTACCCCCATCGTTTATAATTTCCAATGTTCTTTACAAAATCCACAGTTTTAAGTACCGTCAAAATCAATTAAGCTATTTTTAAGTCATTGCAGAATATTATAAAATGTATGTGTCCTAATGTCTCAACATGTACTTCAGATTTCAACTTGGACCCCAACCTTTTACGCTGTGAAAACCAATTAAATATCTATATTTTCTGTGTGATGCTGGAACGAACAGATATATTCCAGAGACAGATTTGTGTATGTAGTATGTATTAATGTCCAGATGTTATATGTTTCGATTATCGAGCAGCAGCTTTAGCAGATGTTATGATTAGAACGAAACACAGCCTGGATCAAAATGTAAACTAACATTCCTTAACACCTCATCCAATTCTCCCCATTCTGAAAGTTGTTGTAAAGACAGATTTTTTTAAAAAGCTTTCGCTTTAACCACTGAGCTACCAGGAAGTTCACAAAATGAGAATTGCTGCGGCATATTTAAATACAAATTAACTATAATACCACTAAAAATTTAAAAATAAAATAATTGTTTAAAAAACATAAAAACCGCCTTCAAAAAATGGTACTAAAAATTTTAAAATAACTTTATACAATGCTTAGAAGAAAGTAAATCTAAATGGACAATATTTTACATTACTGTTATTGAAATTTTTACATTAATTAGTTATTTTTGGAGTCGGTGCCAGCCAAAACCAGAAAAATAAAAAGATAAAAACAATAATAAATAACAATTATACATAAAAAAATCATGTTACTACTTACCTACAATTAATTCTAGAAACATTTTTCAACAAAACTGAAACATTTAGATGATACACCGATATTATACTAACTATAAAGTATTTACTGCATGATGCAGCCTACCAACTGACACTATAGCGCCAGAGATATGCCTGGATGACTAATGAGGCCGAGCCACAGATAACATGCCATTAATTTGTTTCCCTAAGCTGTCTCCCGCAATAAAACTATCTTCCTCACGACATGCTGTAAAATATTTGGAATTTTTGTTCGTACTCTCGGTTCGCCTCGAACACCAAATAAAGTTCAGTAATTCGATCTGCGCGATCTGACAGCTGGCACCGACTCCAAAAATAACTAATTAATGTAAAAATTTCAATAACAGTAATGTAAAATATTGTCCATTTAGATTTACTTTCTTCTAAGCATTGTATAAAGTTATTTTAAAATTTTTAGTACCATTTTTTGAAGGCGGTTTTTATGTTTTTTAAACAATTATTTTATAGATGTTATTAATACATCTACATCACAATATCATTCCCACTATCATATTTCAGTCGTTGATTTGGAATTTCATGTTTGGAACAAAATAAAGCTAGTAGCGTACTCGTACACTCCTTGTAGCTTTAAATTTTTTTGCGGTTGAAAATTTTTTCCTAAACTAATGAGCAGTCACTATGTCATCGGTTTGTCGAGTAGTTTGATGCCATCTTCCATTCCTTTTTATTTTGCGCTAACCTTTCCATCTAAACACACTCCTTGCAACCTATGTCTTCAATTATCTGCTTCAGATATTCTAATATTTGTCTACCTCTACTTTCATTCCACTGTTCTCTCCATTAACAAATTAACCAATCCCTCATGTCATAAAATGTGACCCACCTTCTTTCTCTAATATTCTTCCATAAGCATCATTTCCGAAACACCTCCATTTCGTACTTCATCTGTCTACTTAATTTTCAACATTCTTCTGTAACACCACATTTCAGATGCTTCAATTTTCCTTTCTCCTGGTATTCCTAAAGTCAATGCTTCCACACAATCAAGTGCTGTGCTCCACTCATGGAGTTTAAAAAACTTCTTTCGTTGTCTTAGATCAATATTTGAAACTAAAAGATTTATCTTTTTCATGGAAGCTCTTTTCGCTGGTGCTATTCTGCTTTTAAATTTTTTTTTTTTTTTTACTTATTGCTTTACGCCTCGTCGACGGTTAAGGTCATTAGAGGCGGGATGGAACTGGGGAAAAGGAGCGGGAATGAATTCGATGATGGCCTTTTTGAAGGAAGCATCCCTGCATTCGCCTGGAGTGATTTGGGGAAACCATGGAAAACCCAAATCTGGATGCCCGGACAGGGATTCGAACCCGCGTCTTCCCGAATGCGACTTCTAACTTCATTCCTGCTTGGGCCATCATGTGTAATTTTACTTCCTAAATTACATAATTCATTTATTTCCTCTATCGCATCGATCCTATTTTTATATTTAATCGACTATTACTACTATCATTCATTTCTACTACATTTCATCACTTTTGTCTTGCTTTGGTTTATACTTAGATTAAAATCCTCCTTCAGTATTTTATTCATGACATTCAGCAACTTCTCAATATCTTCAGTCTGTTCTGTCAACAGGACACTGTCATCATGAAATCGTAGCATACTGATTTTTTTCCTTCGCGGTTCGGATTCCACGTTAAACTATAGGTCCCCACTCCCCAGTACCCGGCAGGATTATCGGGCTAGGTTAAGGTGGCTACGACAGGGGCGGAATGCGTAGCCAATAAAAACCCTGTCAACAGGTCATTATGACCACACGGAATTATTATTATAACTTCTATATTCCCCGTATTAAAAAATATCACAAATATTTTCACCACATACGCTAAGAAGCCACCAGTCAGCGTTGACAAGGAGTTTAGGATACGATCTCTGGACCAACAACATACGAGAAAGTTATTACACAAAATCTGTCTTACACCGTGTAAAATTTCATCATACTTCAAAGCTTTATTCCAGGTGACATTTTACTTCGGCATGTAGCGAAAACTTGAAGAACAAATCTCAAAGAAGCAGTTAGCCAAAATTTAAACAGGACAGTGTCATTCTTCCATTGTTGGCATAAGACACACTACACCAGGTATCAATATTTCAACACTGAATTGTGGAATAAACCACTACCATAGAAGCTACTGTTTCGAAAAAGCGACAAGAGAACATTCTCTGTTGTACCCAGTACTTGAAGCAGAAAAAGGAGACATTGAAAACAAATAATAGCGTATACAGTTTATGTGGCTGTCTTATTTAAGGCGCTTCTGCTTCAATTATTTCAAAATTATTTTTGTATTCGTAACATTGTGTTTCCGTGATGATATCTGTTTCTGAGATGATGGAGAAGGACAAATGTGTCGATATTTGGTAAGAGACAGTGCGCAATACGGATACAGATGAATAGCAAGTTATAAACCAGCATTGATTTGGGATACCTGTAAAGGTGAAATAATTCTATATATATGCACTACACGGTGATTCTTAAGTCTCTCAGAGATTTTCAACTTTTATTGTGCAGTGGCTATGACAGATTCAACGAAGACGGTCAACATCTATAGATCAGAATCTTTCCAAGTTTCAGTTCATAATAGGTGCCTTGTCGTATTCCTGATTTAGCCACTAGAATTCATTTAAAACATGGCACTCAGTAGTGAACGGAAATGGTTCTGCGTCTTAGAAGTCGCTATATGTAAGTCAGGTGCAAAGTAAATTTCGTATGAAATATCCAACAGAAACACCTACAGACAAAGCAGTCCGTGTAGATTTGTGTACACCACTGAATGCCATGTTGTTTGACTGCACTTTGCTGGCTAAATCAGCTAATATGCTTAGGAGTTTATTATAAACTGAAACCTGAGGAGATTTTGTATCCATAAATGCGATCGTTTTTGCAGTATCTGTTACAGCAATTGCGCAATAAGTTTAGAAATCCCAAAGGTCCTTAAGAATCACACTGTACTTTCAGAAGCAGGGTGGTCTGCCGGCGTCGATATAGACATGACAAGTTCTGTCGTACCGGATGTAACACAACGGTATGTAAGCTCCTTAGCGATTCTTATAGGTTCTTCCTTGCGTATTTGGGGTTACATCCGAACTTCCGAATGTGGGCGACTACGCTCACTTCCCTACTATTCGTAAGTGTTTCCCCTGCGGCGTGTAACTAAAATTGCTGGTTTCTGTCCAACAAGTTACTTAGCGACTTTCTCACAGGTATAGAACGTTGTATTTCCACTTGCGATAGCCAGAATTCCTTAAGTGCAACAAAGCGTGATGGCTGGTAGTTGTAGTAAGACGTTCTTGAGGCAAAAAGTATATAGATTGCTCAGGTTTATTAGACAGTAACTTTCCTGCCACCGCCATTTATTTAATACTATATTGTTTATAAGTCGTCATGCACGCATTCAAATGGATTTATTCAACCATTACGTCTCTAAACACCATTACAAAGCTTTATGTTTCGCGCGTTGAGTTAACAGAGGCGGCTCAAGGTCACTCTGCTCTATCCCCACTCCACCGCACTTACCCCTACATGCAAAGGGGAAAGGGTTCCCGCTGACAAATTAGCCAATCGCCAGCCTGGACACAACGGTCTAGACGAAGAGGGAAAACAAAGGAAGAGGGATGGTAAAGTGAGGAGCGGAGTAAGGGGAACATTACCTTGAGCCGCCAGTAGAGCGTGAACGGGGTATAGTTAGTGAGCACAATACAACTCGCACGCACGACAGCTGTTGGTCACGTCCGTCTCCAAAGACCATTGTAGCCTGACTGTTGGCATTTCATGTTTACTCGCGAGCTAGCACGAGGGTTGCGACCTCAATAAGACCTTGCTCAAACCCCCCGCCTAGCAATGTTATGCGGGAGTAAAATAATTACGTCAAAGGCAGCGAGATCTTTCTCATCTGATCGAATGTACTAACACGGACTGCAGTCTAGAAATTTGTACATCAGAACTGACCGAGTCATATACTATAAATCACGCAATCTTCAGTACATTATTTAAGTTTAAAACTCACGCCATCTATATTGTGCTAGTGGAGTGGCCTTTCCAACCTTTCATGATATACTGTACTCCTGCATATCGCGTTCAACCTACGTAGAAAGGCTTTGGCTTTTAACTTGTGGGTAAAGCGTTCTCGGATCGAGGTTCCTAACATGAGATTGAAAGATTTTCCATCATATATATTAGTATCATCATCACCTTCCGTCTTTCTTCGAAATTTAGTTAAATCACCACTACTATAATAACTAGCAAAGTGTAAATTCAAACGTTGCAACAACGTTTTTGCCAGCACCGCTAACATACTAATTCATCGTTATGGTACACAAGTGCCAGTGTGGACACTCCAAGTCCAAAAAGGCAATTCGAAGTTTGGGTAATCAACACCTTTGGTGAACTGGGTCGGGAGACAGATGAGAACGCGTCCTGCTTCATCCGCAGAAACTACTTTCTCCGGCCAAGTCCTTAACGGCGGAAGGATACCCAACGCAACGCCCAACGTGGCTAAATTAAACCTTCTATTCTTCTTTGAGCTTTAACAACTTTATTCAATTAGAGGGGAAACTTCGAAGGTTATTGATATAGTAAAAAATAGACAATACTGAAATTATCTGACGCGAGACAAACGACTCTCCAATTCACAGGAAATAAAATGAAATTCGTGTTGTTTTACGACCTGGTGACAGAGTTTCAAGCTACTGCGAACCACGGAGTGTCACATGACCAAAGCTAAGCCGTTGCTTCAGATAAACTGACCGTAACCATTCCTACCACGAATATTTAATTCAGCCGTCTTAACCACTGAGGTAAAACTTGAAATTCGCTCATAACTGAATTACATATCATTATTAATTCAGAATTACAGTAAAACAGGTAACATTTGTAGTTTAGTGTCTCAGTATAGTCGTCTACATCTGCATTGCATTGCATTTTTCCTATGACTTACGTGTTTCTTTGGAAAAACATTTTTGTGCATTCGAATTTTCAGAACATCTAGAATAAAGTCAACGCTTTGCAGCAATTTTTTAAACCCTTATTCCGTTTACGAACGTCGGACAATATTTCGTCATTGTGTCATTTTAATCTTTCACAAAAATCTGATGGTTCTGAATTTTATTTCGTAAACAATTTAATAATAATTCCTTGCTTGGAAACCCTTCTTCTTCTCTCATACAAGTCGCAAATAACACTGAACGATGGTTACCGAAATCCCTGCATGAGACACTGCTATCAAATGCGCCGTTTGTTTCCTTTATCAGAAGTAAAATTCAGATATGATTTTAAACTACCCTAGTTTTATGACACTGTATACACAGTAATGATAAAAAATAGTAATCACATCATACATTACCCACCTCCAGACAGGCAGGTATATGTATGACACTTTCTCACCTGGCTATATCCGTTCATCAATCTTGCTATACAGTTGCGTTTCAATCTACATCGGTTCCTTCATTGTTTACTGAATCATCCAACTTGCTCTGGGTCTGCTTCTTTCCTTCAATGATCTGTTCGCTTTTCCATGGTTTTCCAAAATCACCGTCAAGTACTTTCTGCCTCTAATGTCCTGGATGTTGACGAGACATAATCCAGTGATCAAAAAAATTAATCTTTCTTGGCACTCGACCATTTTAACTTATTCTCCTCGGATCTTCCATTCCTCTAAGCTCCAATCTCCTTTCTCATATCCTCGTCATTCTTATTAGGCTTTTAAAGAACTTCTCAACTCAATGACGATTTGTTACACAAGACAGTTGGGTAAAAAGCACATTTTTTACATTATTTCCATACACTTTATCCAGTCTGCCTTCTTCACTACAAGATTCATTATATACTGACTTAATAATTTTACATACATATAATTAAAATCATTTACCATCGAAAACAATGTTTAGAACATATGAAACATTGAAAAAATTCTTTTGCTATATGACGAGATTACTAAATTGTCTATGAGGAATTCTAAAATCGGATTTTGGGAAAATAAATTTTTTAATTCTGATCTGTTAGAGGGCCATTTTTTCATATCTACAGCGGTGTAACGTAGTTGTATTACCGTTGAGCATCAATAGAGGGAAGACAGGATTTTTCACAAGGACCAAGTTCAGAATCGGCCCCAGGTTACATTAAGGAAATTTCCCAGCGAATGTCTTGTGAAATTTATGCAAAACATCGGAAACTTGAATCTGTGTAGGACGGAAGTTCCTGGAGATTAGAAGCTGTTTCATGTGCTGTCTGCTAGTTAGATCATACGCCACTGTACATGGTCGAGTGGGGACACTAAGCTCGGCAGCCCCAGCAGGAGTGATCAGGATGGCACACTCTCCCGTCTTCCGTTTGTATGCACATATAAACAAATAACAAAAATTACACACCACTCGTCTAGTGACGCCAAGGATTTAGTGCCTCGGAGATGTTGAAGAGAACATTATGATTAAATTGGAAGCTCTTCATTAAAATCGTTATTGTTGTGACCACTGTTTACATTTAACTCTGTAACATACTCTAGGTTTAGTGCTATATCTTTATGTGATGGAAAAATTATTTTTAGGAGTTCGTTATTTGAATCTAAAAAGTTAAATGCTATCAATTAAATTGCGCTTTCGCTGCTGAACAGTTGATAAGATCGCGCATTGCACTTTTTTTGTTATTATAACCGAAAGCCTTTCTGCACTTCACACATATGCTAATCTTGAATTCAGTTGCAATATTATTATTTATTTATTATTACTCCGCGATTCACTAAAAGTGTGTGGCGGAGGGTGCATTGCACCTATCCGAAAGGGTAATAGCTTGGAAGGGATATACAGGATATGGCAGGAGGCGCCCATAGGCTAATGTGAGGAACCATCCCAGCATTCGTCTGGAGTGATCCGGGAAAACCACGGAAAAACCAGATCAGGACGGCCTGAGTG
This sequence comes from Vandiemenella viatica, assembly GCA_031002005.1. Classification (NCBI taxonomy): domain Eukaryota; kingdom Metazoa; phylum Arthropoda; class Insecta; order Orthoptera; family Morabidae; genus Vandiemenella; species Vandiemenella viatica. The sequence goes on along the minus strand of CM061921.1, from coordinate 231,864,591 downwards.
CTTTATTGAAAGCTACTCCTTTCGGATTTTAAGTTTACTCGCCCGGTAAATCCTTTCTATTCCATTCCCTAATCGCTCGTAGGAAAAATGAGTACAAAAATTAATCGGTTCTGGCCCTGATTTCTCTTATCTTATTTTCGCGGTCATTCCGAGATATGAATGTTGCTGGTAGCAATATTTGTTTGCTGTAATTCCGAAATACGTCAGTCGTGAATTTTTCAATTAGCTTCTGTCGAGAGCAACGCCTTCGGTGTTCCAGGTCTACCCAACCTAACTTCTTCAACATCGCACTTACGCTTTTCCTCCAACTATATATACCTGTCACGAATCGGGCAGCTCTTCTTTGGACCTTCTCTAATGCCTCCATTAAATATCTCCGTAAATACTTTGTGCTAACACCTGACGATAGCCACTAAAATGGGATTTGTAGGTGTATTCCACCGAGATATGACTTTGCACATCAGTGAAGTTTCAATTTGAAAATTGAGTTTTAACTAACCCTGGAATTTCAGTCGTCAACTCGACGAGTTGATGCTTTGTGCAGCCGCCTCCCGCTTTATTACAAAGATAATGAAAAATACGTTTAATTATTACCTGCTAACTGTTTAAGAAAACTTTTTTCTCACAAAGTTTTAATTTAAGCTAATAGCTTTCATGATTATTTCACTTGTAAAATATCGTGTTATATTTTTTTAAATAGATGAAATAAAAGATATATTTTTGTGTCAAAAACCTCCATTGTTCCGCGACCCACAAAAACACACGCCGCGACCCACCAGCGGGTCGCAACCAATAGTTTGGGTACCGCTGATCTAGGCGAAAACTTGGATGGTCCCCATCTCCGCCTGTTTCACAAACAAAAATGCACCTATTATAAAGAACACAAAAAATTCCACGTTTTTCAGACACAGACTTTCACACACCAACACAGACTTTCCTACCATATGTTAACTTAGCAGAGTTTAACAAACCCGGTTTCAATTCGGGCAGAACACGTGTTCTCACCCTCTCTCATGATTCACACTGACCACCTGTTTAAAATAGGAGGCAGTCTCACGTGGTTCTTAGCTGGCCGCATTGAGAAAATTAGCAGCTGTTTCAGTGCTAATAACACATGAACAGGTATCATCAAAGAGACCGAAGAACCACAATAGTGAAAAAAACATTAATGATAAACCAAAGCTACTTTCATTTTAATTATTGATATTCCCTTACACATGCTCATATTACCAGACAATAAGTCTATTATGCAAGTAGATACGTCGATATAACTGCCCACGAACGCTTAAACAATAATACAAATTTAAAAGTGATATATGTTTTAAAAATACAACGCAAAACTCAATGAATATTTGAGTGAAATATCCAGATCATCATAGATCTAATTAAATTACAGCAGAAATCCCGAACATCAAGTTTTAAAAACTTTTACTGCTTTACATTTTGAATATTTGTTAATGTATCGCAACAGAAAAAAATTAAACATAAATGAAAAATTTATAAACGTTTCTCGGGAAACAAACCGAGTAATATTATTATTGATGCACAATATTTCGGCGAATTTGCTCCGTCGCCATCTTCAGGTGCAGTTGTAAGTCTTGAAGTCTCCCTTGAGCGTGTTGTTTGAAAACTGGCATGGCAACGACAGACGTTGTTATGTTGCCTAGCAGCATCTCAGACGTCAATAGACGCCCGCGGAACACAAAAAGCAAAGCGTTGGTGAAGAGCAGCCTCAATAACAGGAATCCATGCACCACTTATCTGGAGCCCACAATCCTTGTTAACCAAATCAGAAGCGAGGCGAATTTCAAACGCTTCTTTAATGACGCTGTCCCAGAAGCCTCTCGCATGTGTAAGCACCTTAGTCGCTTCGAAATCGAAACCATGTCCTTCTGCCAAACTATGTTCCGCCACTGCTGATTTGTCTTTTTGCCCCAGGCGAACATGTCGGGCGTGTTCCAAACAACGTTGTTTTACACACCGTATCGTCTGGCCGATGTATTTCTTTCCACATTCACACGGGATGCAATAAACTCCGGGTGTACGAAAGGCAGGGTCATCTTTTGGAGAGCGCAAAATGTTTCTCAATTTTGGTGGTGGTAGGAAAATGATCTTAATGCCATTTCTTGCCAGGACCCTTCCGACCCTAGATGTTGTGGCGCCAGAGTACGGCAAGAAGGCTAATTTATCGTGTGGACCATTATCGTGGTTACTAGACCTACGTTTGATTTCCCGGAATGCCAACTGTATCTGATGTTCATTGTACCCATTCTTTCTGAATCTATCACGTAGATGTTTCAACTCACTAGGAAGGCTGTCTTTATCACATATTGCCCGCGCTCTGTGGACAAGAGTAGTTAGTACTGTCTTGCGCTGTGCCGGATGATGATGACTGTGCGCGTTTAGGTACAGGTCCGTGTGCGTTGGCTTTCTATACACCGTGTGTCCTAAAGTTCCATCGGCTTTCTTTATAATAAGAATGTCCAAAAAGGGCAGGCAGCCTTCCTTTTCAACCTGCATCGTGAACTGGATGTTTTTGTTGACACTGTTCAAGTGAAGGAGAAACTTTTCTAGGTTGTCTCTACCATGGGGCCAAACAACAAATTTGTCATCCACGTACCGAAAGAAGACACTGGGCTTCATGGGGGCACTTTCCAACGCTTTCTCCTCAAAATGTTCCATAAAGAAATTAGCTATAACAGGTGGGGACTGCCCATTGCAACTCCCTCGATCTGTTCATAGTAGTGCCCGTCATACAAGAAGTACGATGATTTTAATGTGTGGCGGAACAGCTCAACTAGCCTGGGCTCGAAGTGCTGTTGTAGTATAGCCAGCGTATCAGTCAGAGGAACCCTGGTGAAGAGGGAAACCACATCGAAGCTCACCATGAAATCCTGTTGACGCAGGTGAAGTTCTTTAACAATATTAATAAATTCCGCCGAGTTTTTCACATGGTGAACACATTTTCCCACAATTGGTGATAACAGCCCGGTCAAGTATCGAGCCAGATAATAAGTGACCGATCCAATAGTACACACTATTTGCCATAATGGTGTTCCTTGTTTATGGATTTTAGGTAATCCATAAAGTCTGGGCGGAACAGCTGCGGAAGGTTGTAACTGTTTAATAGTGTCTTCTGGTAGCCCTGAACATTTCAGCAGAGCTTTTGTTTTCTTCGCTACCGCATTGGTTGGATCTTTCGACACCTTTCGGTAAGATGCGTCCACCAAAAGTTCTTCTACTTTCAGTTTTATAATCTGCCATCGTAAGAACCACCGAAGCGTTCCCCTTGTCTGCTGGTAAGACGATAATATCTTGGTTGTGACGCAATGACAAAAGTGCTTTACGCTCAGCAGCTGTGGTGTTGGGCCGAGGCGGTTTGGCCTTGCTTAAGATCCAGCTGGTTTCTCGCCTTATCTCTTCAGCAGCCCTCACAGGCAAACCACGAACGGCCAGCTCGACGCCAGTGAGAATTTCCCTGTATGGGTACTGGCGCAAAATTTAGCCCTTTAGATAGAACTGAAAAGGTGGCAGTTTCTAATTCACCACCACTCAGATTAATTACTGTCCTTCTATCAGGTGCAGAAGAGGCATTAACTTTGCTGGCAAGTCGGGCAAATTTCCCGCATTGCCGTGCCGTCGCACGGCGCTGAACTCTGTGGCTTTCAGCGACGGTACAGATAGACAAAAACATGTGGCAAGCAAGAAGAGACTGAAAAACAGAGTCTAACTCACGCCTGGGGTACTGAATCCTCTCCCTCATCAGAGACAAACTCGCTTTCCGTAGAATTTTCTTCGCCGCAAAAGACGAATCTCGGCAAAACAAGGTACAATGTTTTGATCCCGGCATCGTTGAAGAAAAGCAAGAGCACTAAGAAGTCTTGGCCTCTTCTTGCAAAGCTTCTCCAGTCGCTTAACGTTTGTAAATAAACAACGCCGAGAAAAATTGCATTCATTTATAAATGAAATAGTTGTTCATTTTGACAATTAATAAAAACCACCCTAATCCATGAAAAATACAAAAAGGTACAAAGGTAATTCCAGTTATAATCTTGGTCAGAATACTAAGGAGAAATCTCAACGATCTTAGTAACCAATTTTTTTGAGGAAAAATAGTTTCTTCCTTGAGGGAAAATATCATCGTGAGGACTATCTTTAGCAATTAAAACAAAAACAAAAAAATTTCTTTACTTTTGGATTTACGCCTTGTCAACGTTGAGGTCATTAGAGACAAGAAAGTATTGGGGACAAGGAATGGGAATGAATTCGACCATGGCCTTCTGAGGAAACCATCCCGGTATTCAGCTGGAGTTGTTTGGGGTAACCATGAATACACAAATCTGTATGGCCGGATGGGGCTTCGAACCGGCCTCCTCCCAAATACGAAGCCAGAACATGAGGGTTCACCCATCACGCTAGGTAAAACAGATAAACCAGTGCCATTAACAAGTGTTTCGGTCTAAGTGCTCAAGAAAATTGTGTTCCATATTTAGTGTCTTTCCTTAAGGGAATAAAGTTCATTCCTCAAAATACCTTTAGCTTAAGAAAAACCACTCATACAAAACGCAATTATAACTCTGTGTATCCAACGTTATTAAAGTAATGGATATAGATCGTAAATTGATGCCATATTTGTGACCTTCTAAAAGCACTACGACATCGCGTAATCGCGTTTTAATGACGTTCAACTCGTACTGGAGCGAATTTTGTGGCTGGACACAGACTTCTTATCAGGAGAATCCCAGGGAAGGGGACAGGCTCATCGAGCGTGCCGAGCGATAATTTTATGGACGCATTACCCTTCTTAATCTTCATAAACGTTCTTGGCGAAAATGTGACGACCAAGATTAGATGACGCAGCAACATAGCAAAAAGTGAAGAACACTTTACACCATGGAGTTATATTACGTCACCCAATTCTATTTCTCCAAATTGTATGAGGAATGGTAGCTTGAATTAAATAGAATAGAATAGTGTGAACGACGATAAAGCAATGCCTGCAATTGGTTTTCATATTGTTAGAGAGAGGAAACGCAGCTAAAATCTAACAGTCACGTACCAGAAAAATTTGAATGTTTTTCTAGTATTACGCAAAAATACATCGTGTATTGAAAAGCTACAGTAAATGAACAGAAATAGTGTAGAGAACCTGTGACTTTACAGAATGCCTGTCACTAATATCAGACTACTAGTGATGTAAAATATCCAATGCTAAGCCACGGAAATACTACAGAAAACATAATTCCTGTTTGCCGCAATCACCTAAGCAAATACTGGGACGGTACCGAATCTTCGCCCCATAAACTATACATTTCACAAACAAAAATACACTTATCATACTGAAAACATGTTTTATTGCTAACGGCTTTAGCATCATCGGGGTCATTACATAGGGGAAGGGACTGGGAGCAAGTAATAGGAAGGAATTTGGTGATGGTCTTTTGAAGGAACCATTTTGGCATGCGCCTGGAATGATTTTGGGAAACCATAGAAATCCGACATCTTAATGGCCTAGCGCGGATTCGAACCCACGCCCTCCCGAATACAAGGCCAGACGGTTAGGGAGCGTGCATAAACCACGTAGCTCCAATTTGGCCTCCTGTGAACACCTCCCTCCCCTCCCACCCTCCCCCCACCCCCCACACTTAGCACGTTGCTTTTTTCCTTTAGATTCCAGAAGACATTTTGTGCTGTTTTCTCTTGTCAGACTATTGTAAATTGCATACGGTGATAATTAACTGAGGAAAATAAATATATACATACTGTTGTGTGTTCTGTTCCTCATTTTAACAGTAAAAATTGTTATGAAAGGAAAGCTATGTGGCCTGGCTTGGAAACCCCCCTCCCCCCACGTAGCCCAGCCTAGCCTTCCAGCCACCCCCCCCCCCCCTGGACGGAGCCACGTAATTTGTGCACGCTCCCTTACCATAAAACATATTTCACGTTTCACAGACACATGGCAAAACAAATATAATGTAGTGTGACGCGATGCACACTCTAGATATTATAATATTTAATTTAAAAAATGAAGGATATAGACAGCACTCCCTATGTTAGAATCCACTTCACAATAGTTACTGGTGCAAACAAGTGTCTACATAGTCAACAAGGGAAATAATCTGGAGGCACCAATTTGTTCCCAGATTAACTTCAACATCAAATCAACACACCCCATTCGTTCAAGTCGTTGTTGCGCAACAATGGTATCCAGTACCCTGACACGGAGATGCTGATTCGATTCCTGGTGGAACTTAGCCGGCGGGATAGAAGTGGTGTTTCATCACCAGGTTGTATATCATAATTTTCCGCTACATCCCAAACCACTGTTGATGGTGATTAGTCAATCATATGGGGCGGATAACTTCGTAGACGACTAGGTGACGTTTGGATGAGTAGGCCTGTATAGGCCGGCACCAGGATTCATCTTCTCCCTTCTTTCATTCCTTACCTTCAACATAAAGAAAACACTCTGCACTGTATACACGTAACATCACTCTTACAACACTTCACACTGGGAATACAACGGGAAATCAACCTAGTTCATCTTACACCCGGTTAACAGGTAGGCCAAAGGCTCACACCTTTTACCATAATTCAGAAATTCCTACACCGATATAACAATGAAATGCAATGAAAATACGAATCAGTCAGAGAAGCATTTACTGGAATCTACAACTAGCTGTTTTGATCATAACCTATCCAGGAAATAAGTTTTTGGGGATAACTCTAAAGAGAGTGAGTAACTTCGATTTCGGATAAAAAAAAATTAACAGTTTAACACGTTCAGCGTAATTACATGTTCACTGCTGGTGGAGTAACTGCGTGAACTTATAGATTAACATTTCACTGCCATTAATAGGGCTGAATAGATGAACGTACGGATAATCCACGTTCTTCAGACAGCACTGTTTTGCGAAAAGCTACAAGACTGCCTTTTAGTGAGAGCTCAATGCAACTTCTAGCAACTAATTTTTGTGGAGTAATTTCAGCAATAAGTAAGATGAAAATAAAGGCCACTAAAAAGAAAATTCAGTGACCAAGTAAGCATGATAAATCGCAGTAACGCAGTTTTATTGACTCATCTTAACGGGCCTTATGACCTAGCTAAGGCCGTTAATGATTACCAGCTTCTACTACTAATCGCTCCAAGTTTCTGTCTCACACTACAACAGAACACCCAAACTGAATTTATAGCTACGAAAATCCCTGCTTTTGAAAAAAAGATACTTTTGTTAAATTGTCTCTCACATAATTGAACAGTAACCTCAATTCAGCGACCGAGCGTGGTGGGTGAACGGTTAACGTTCTGGCCTCGCTTTCGGGAGGACGCGGGTTCGAATCCCCGTCCGGGCATCCAGATTTGGGTTTTCCATGGTTTCCCCAAATCACTCCAGGCGAATGCCGGAATGCTTCCTTAAAAAAGGCCATGGCCGAATTCCTTCCCGTTCCTTGTCCCCAGTCCCATTCCGCCTCTAATGACCTTAGCCGTCGACGAGGCGTAAAGCAATAAGTAAAAAAAAAAAAAAAAAAAAAAAAAACAATTCGATGACTCCATACAGAACGCCATTCCTTCAGGCTCTCTCAAAATACCCTGTCAAAAAAAAAAAAAAAAACAAAAAAAAAAAAAAAAAAATCGATCTCTTTCATCCATAAACGAGGACACTTGACATAATGCTAACAGAACATTTATATGAAACATTGCTTATTAAGTTATTACTATTGAGCCTAAACCTAGTTGCTATTATTTCTCCCAATTACAGATAAGCAGCTCTTTTTTTAGGCCTGAAGCTTCGTTGACGTCGATATCATTAGAGGTGGGAGAGGATAGGGAGCCAGGAATCTGGAAGTAATTCGGCAATGGCCTTTTGCAGGAATCATCCCGTCATTTTCTTGGAATGATTTCGGAAAAAACACAGTAAACTGAATGTTGGATGGTCGGACGGGGATTCGAACCTTCGTCGTCCTGAATGCCAGACCTCAGCGTTACCGCTAACATTAGAACCCAGAGCAGAGAGCAGGTCCCAACCAAACTGAACATGCAGATCATCCGTTAGCTGAGGCTGCGTCTCTCCATAACCAACCAACCGATGTGCCATAGTCAACAAATTAACGAGAAAGAACGTCTGTTTATGTTGCTGCTTTGTACATCGTTTCCTTTCACTTTTATAAAAAAGCGAGAGACATTTATATCTTGCTGAAATGAGAGCTTCAGAAGCACTCAGATAATTTGAAAACAGCTCTTCAAGACTTTGGCGCTACAGCCCTTAGTTAGGTTTTGCCTCATTAGCAACATACTTCTCTATCCTCAACAATTCTTCTCTACTCTCGGTATCCCATGCTAACAAGGTTGACCCGTATTTACACATCAAACCCAAACTTTGTCGACCCTCCGTTTATACTTCCATTCAGAACATTCTTTAGCATCCTGTATTCTGTCGTTCCCTGACAAATTTTAGTGAATCTGTTCCTTGTATTACTTTCTACATTCTTTAATAATGGTCATATACTGTTTCGACGTCGATTTCCAGATTATAATGTGGCCCATTCCTTACGCCTCAGGTAGTAAGAAGAGGCACGCAGTGCGGTGAGAGGTGGGGGTGATGAAACGGAGTACCAGCTTTGAAACGCATATATCTCAACAAACTGAGAGTTTTAGCGCTTTAAGCGTCGTTTTGGGTATTCCTTTCTGGAATCTATCAGTTTTGCTCCTGAAGTCGAAAGTATTAAAAACAGATACGTCTCTACAACAACTATATAAAATACGTAATAGCCTACCCACACTACAGATGTTGAAGGACGTGGAATCCGATGAAGGGTGCAGACAATCAAAGTTGTCAGGCTGAGAAGAAAAGCTGTGTGAAACTTGATTGAAATCAGTGAAACGGTTTATGGAAAACAAAAATCCAGACTTTGGGTTTTATATATATATATATATACACTGGCCCTTTCCTGTAGAGGTTCCTCTTTTATGATGCATCTAATCACTTCATTCCTTATTCTGTCCATTTTAGTGACTCCCATTCTACCTCTCAAAAACTTCATTTCGCTTGCTTGTACTCTACATATGCCGCGCTTTATCATTGTCCACGTTTCAGCAGCATAAGTCAAGATAGGCACATAGTATGTGAGATAGATTACTCTCTTGCTTCTCTGTGACATCTCTTTATTCCATATCAGGCTTCTATGGAATAAATAGGTGCCATAGAGAAGCAAGAGAGTAATCTATCATACATAATATGTGCGTATCTTGAATTGTGCTGCTGAAACTTGGACAATGAAAAAGCGAAACATCAGCAGAGTACATGGAAGTGAAATGAAGTTTTTAAGAGGTAGAATGGGAGTCACTAAAATATACAGAATACGGAATGAAGCGATTAGACGCACCATAAAAGAGGAACCTCTACAGGAAAGGGTTGAGAGGACCAGACTGAGATGGTATGGACATGTAAAGAGAATGGAGGCTCAGAGAATCTCAAGAAAAATCTATGAAATTAAGATGCATGGTACACGACCCAGAGGAAGACCAAGAGATGGATAGCTGAAAGGAGTCAAGGAGGGTGTACGGAAGAGAGGAGAGGACTGGAACAAAGTGGTGACAGAGAGGTGGTGGGAAGAAAGAAGGAAATGGAGAGGCTTGTGCATGAAGCAGACCCGGCCAGAGGCTGGAAACTGTTGAGGATGATGATGACATTGGCGGAAATTAAAACGCGCAACACCCAGACGAAGTTGTGATAAACGAATTAAATTTGGTCCCACGTATCCCCATATGAAGATTATTAAACTATTAAAAATTGAAAGGTTTACATGTAATAGTATGTGAATTATGGGACTATTTTCTATGCAAAATTGCTATGTTTTTTAGCGTATGAATGGTGAACAGCGTGGTTTAATGACACATTTTTGTCCAGACGTTCTTGTTGGTCAAGTATGCCAAGGCGAAGAGTGACGACTCTGTACGCCCAAATGTATAAACAGTGAGAAGTTGAAATATTGGCGTGTATGAAATTGGTACATCATATCGTGAAATCTTCCGAAGGATTGGCCGTAATGCAATGTCAGTATACAGACTTGTTACGCAGTGGATGGAAAAAGGCTCTAGTACTCATAGAGCAGGTACAGGTCTATACAGAAGGACAATAGCAGGCGAAGACCGCCAAATGTTTTGGGTAGCTGTTGCTGGCAGAGGGGTAACTGCAGGCCAGATCCAAGCAGTGGTTACAGAGAGTCACCCACAGGGCGACTGTAAATCAATTGCTTGAAACTGGGTTACACTCTCTGGGCCATATGCAATGTGTTCCACAAACCTGATTTCATTGCCAGTATCGTCTAATCTAGTGTAATGCAAAACTCAAATAGATACGAGAATGGCGTACATTTGTGTTTAGAGATGAGTCTCGATTCTGTTTGTGGCAAAGGGATAATCGAGAACATTTACTCAGGCTTAGTGGAGAAACGGCTTACCCTGCTGTGATTTCAGAATGTCCTACAGGTCCGACGACTGGTGTCATGGTTTGGGGGCAGTCAGTTTCGACTGCAGGACTGAATTTGTTGTTTTTGAAGGTACAATGACAGTCCACCACTATGTGGACGGGGTGCTCCACCCTATTGTGATACCCTTCATGTCCATCATCCAGATCGCATCTTCCAACAGAATAATAATGTCGGTCCTCATACTGCGATCATCACAACAAAAGCGTTGCAAGAGATTAGAATCACAATTTTGACCGCACGGTCACCAGATTTGTTCCCCATAGAGCATATCTGGGATGCCAGGTGTAGACACATTAGGTCATATGGTCACCCAGCACAAACAGTGCAACAACTGACTGCACAAGACATGCAGGCGTAGAGAGACATACCCCAAGAACACATCCGAATACTTATTGATTCAAAGTCGTCAAGGATACACGAATGTATAGGTGCTCAATGTGGGTGCACTTCTTACTGTCAATTGTATATAATGGTAATAAACTTAGCCTGATCTATTTAAATTTGTTATTATTTCTTCTGGGTATGACCCTGATTAAATATAGAAAGTTTCCTCAAATTCCACCAGTCTGGGAGTTGAGCTTTAAATTTATTATCTATATATATAAAGATTAATGTATGTATGTTTGTTTGTTCTTCATACAAATCCACAGTTTTCAACCGATTTCGATGAAAGTATGAACACTTATCCTTTGAAACAAGGAGAAAAGTACTGTGTACATTTGGTTGAAAAATTTTCTTTATAAATAATACATGTTGTCTTATAATTTCGAAAAATTACTGAACGGTGATACACAGACGCTTAAGATGTGTAGGTCTCTCTACTGTTTTCCCATATAGTGGTGCTGTTTGGATCATGGTCTCCGGTTCAAATCTCCGTGCAGACAAAGATTTTTAAAAATTGTTTTTGATCGTAAGAGTCACGGCTGGACCGTCGGTTATTCAGATTGAATGTTAAACTGTAGATATCACAAATTTAGTGGTTCACTGCGAGGCAAATCGTAGGTAGTCTCGCAATGCAGTAGGTGTACACTTTTTTAAGTTATAATGATCCCTCAAGGGTTGTTCGCAGTCAGTGTGTGTGTGTGTATGTGTGATCTGCAGTAATAATACTATAAATGCGGAATTAAGTCTGTCTTTTTGTTACGTTTTAACGACTAAATGGCTTTATCGATATTGATGGAATTTGACAAAAAATCTGTAGGAAGGGTACAGGACATTTTTTTCCGGTATGATTAACAGATGTAGTCACGAAATTTTGAGAACTTATCGAATGGTGACAGAAATATGTTGGTGATTGATTCTCTTCAAGAGACAGGTTCGACGGTAGAATGATATAGTGATAGCTTTCCTGTCATATTATGCCGATTCGGTGTTGTTTGGGACCCATCCTTCGTTACCAACGACTTTCTATATTCAATTCTGGCAAAGAAAATCTTAATCCACGCTTACGAAGTCGCGGGTATCAGCTAGTATATATATATATATATATATTATGGGTCAGTCTCCAATTTCCTTCGCCTTTCAAACTTCTGTAAGCTATTAGTTCTAATGAGCCTATTTTCATTATTATTTATATAGTGTACTTGGACATAAAGCAATGTGAAAGATGTTATGTTTTAAAAATAATTGGATGGTTCTCCTTGACTATCCACTCAGAATCCCACCTAGAAACCATCACACAGTATCTGTCTGCGTGACGACCTGGAGGGTACGTTACATGTCACTTCTACTTTAATAGTATTCTACTAGGTAAATTAGACCACTATGGAGATAGTGGTAAGCCAGGACTTTGGTTTAAATCATAGTTGGAAAATAGAAAGCAATGTGTATCACTGAAAGATGCTAATACAGGAGATGTTATAAACTCAGAATGGGGTGTACGTCAGTGTTCAATTCTTGGCCCTCTGCTGTTCTTAATCTATATAAATGATCTCCCAAACATACTAGGTGACAATGAACACATGGTGCTCTTTGCACATGATACTAGCATATCGTTGAAAGCCCCATCAGTACAAAACCTTGAAAACACAGCAAATGATGCTATAAAGAAAATTAACATGTGGTTTAATGTCAACAAACTAATACTTAATGTATAAAAGACACAGTTACTTCAGTTTGTTACAAAAAATGAAACAAAAGACAGCTATAATGTGATACCAGAAGTAAAGCAATCAATGAAAGCATTTTCACAAAATTCGTGGGTGTGTATATAGATAACAAATTGAACTGGAAACAACAACTTTAAAAAAAAACTGAATTCTGCAACATTTTCACTGAGGGTAATATCTATAATAGCTCATATAGAAACCAGAAAGTTAGTATATTTTGCATATTTTCACTCCCTGCTCACTTATGGCATCTCATTCTGGGGAAACTCGTCACAAGCACAGATTGTATTTAAATTGCAAAAGCGTGCTGTAAGAACTATGTGTGGAGCAAGCCTACGGACTTCGTGCAGAAATCTATATAAAAACCTAGGTGTACTAACAATGCCAGCACAGTATGTATACTCCGTACTATCATTTGTAGTGGAAAATCCTGAAAACTTCAATCTTAATGCTGACATACATAGCCATGATAGTAGGAATAAATATAATATTCACAAGGATTACAAATCACTGTCAATTGTACAGAAAGGGATAACATTTACTAGAGCTTCCTTATTCAATGTCTAACCAACAGAAATTAAACGTTACCTACGAAAACCCAACTACTTTAAGTCCAAACTGAAAGAGTTTCTGCTTCAGAAACCATTTTATTCTGTGTAAGAATTTTCTTCTTGGAATTTGGTAACTAAGAAAGACTGATAAAATAGTATATATGGTGTATGGAAGGGGAAGGAGAAAAAGGTTTCCACAATTTCTAAAATGATATATGGTTTTTCTCTCTATTGAAACTTTTGACAAATGAAGTAATTACACTGTTTACAAAATTTCACTCATATATAGTAACTAACATGGGATAGCATGCACTCAAAAATTGCTGTGAAAAATTATCATGCTAACAGGTTTGACTGCTTATGGGTTGTTGGTAGTATAATTGATATTGTTAATAAGTGTGTGTACTGTTCCACATACATAGCAACAAATACGATATAATATGTAGTTGTAGATTACAGTGAAACTTATTGCGGTAACTGGTTGGTAAGAAAATAACTGGCTATTAGATGCTGGTAACAAGTGTATACACCGTTCCACATAAAAAGTAGTAAAAACCTCGGTATTGTATTTGTAGATTACAGGAAATATTGATTATACTAATGAGTTGTAGCCAATTTGTTGTCAATATATAATAATATTATCAATTATATAGTAATATTGACATTATTAATAAGTGTATGTACTGTTCCACATCCCCGAGATTGTTCTCACATGGGATCAAAGTGAACATATCTATCTATCTAGTAAACATTCAACAAAAGTGGCGCAGTAGTACCGGAAAACAAATAAACCTAGCCAGAAGCGTAACCACTGCAATAAAAGCAAAGCTTACCGATATGCTGTTATTATTTAAGCTGATTAATGAAAAACACAATGTGGCTTCAGTGAACAGAGTTCTAATGCAGTTAGCGCAACAGAAAGTAAAATAACAATATTCACCAATGAACCGTTGTGTAACGTCTTCCTCCATGAACACATCTAAAAAACTTACACAAAATAAAATGAACCTCTCAGAAAAAAACTGCTATATTTTAGTGTCTCATAGGGTGTATAATGTTTCCTTATGTTAAACCTTTAGGTATTAATGAGCGTGATACAGCTTGAGTGGGTGAACGATTAACGTTCTGCTCTCGCATTCGGGAGGACGCGGGTTCGAAACCCCGTCCGGGTACCAGATTTGGGTTTCCATGGTTTCCCCATATCACTCCAGGCGAATTCCGGTATGCTTCCTTCTAAAAGACCATTGCCGAATTCCTTCCCGTTCCTTGTCCCCAGTCCCATCCCTAATGACTTTAGCCGTCAACGAGGCGTAAAGCAATACAAAAGATACAGCTTGAATCTTGGGATAATTGAGAATGATTATTGGGACTGAGAGAAATGACAAGCACAAACAAATATGGCATAGCTAAGCAGTGATAATATTTATGAACCACTCAAAGTCAATTTCATTATTTAACACGTATGGTATATTACAATGAAACTTGATGAAACAACAAAATTTGTTTAATATAGATTTTGAGGAAATTCTAACAGGATGTAGATTTCGGGCTAGTGGGCTCTGATTTGATGCGGCGAATGGTGTTTGCAGTTGTGTCCTGTTTGGTGGACTTGTGGTAACAATGCCTCCCCGTGACCTCGGCAAGACAGATTTTGTGTTGTGCGTGTAGTCGTCGTTTCTTCTTGACAGAATCCATTAACCTCCTCAGTCAGTTTTGAGGCACCAATGTGGAACCAGCAGCCCCAGAATCAAAAACAGAAGAAACGCTTTCTGCTTTTACAACAGGTCGCCTCGGCTTTTCTCCTCGATGTCGCGCTGTCCCGGTCCGCCTACTCATTCTAACTTCACAAATTACAAAAATCACAACATCCAAGTTTAATCTAATTATTATATCTTTGTTTGCAAATGCAATCAGCTACTGATTTACATAAGAACGCAGTTTCTCTCGGCATTGATAATTTATTAAATTCTCTCGGGTGACTAGCCGAGTTAACGAAGGGTTATCACACAATATTTCGGCTATCACTTTCTCTCACCATCTTCTGGTGAACTAGAAAAAAGAAAAAAAAAAAAGCTATTGATTTAATAACTATGTCCAACAAGGGAGGTGACAGCGTTGTGGGTTCTGAGTCTGCTCTTGTGAACGAAACATCAATATCATAGTTTATGTGCAGACTGTTTTTCGAGATAAAAAGTTGAATGTTCCAAAATTTTCTCTTATAAATACACTTTCTGCTAGCTGCGTAACACAAGAAATTCTATCACTTTCACGGTTTGCAGTTAGGCAGCAACACAAACGTTTATTCTTTATCAGAAATCCTGCAATGGCCTAGTTATCGATAAAAACTGCACAAATAATAAAACAATCCTACAGCGGATTATCTGTGTCTCTGTAATCGTATTGGCTTGGTCACAGCATTCATCTGCTAGCACCATTTTTCACAGCCTTTAGTTTTCCGGACATTACTCCTTCATGGCAAAAAAGTGACATCCAAAATTTGATCCAACTATAACGTTTTCCATAAAATTTGCTGGGCCTATCTGTTTCTCCAGCTTGTCATCCTTCCTCCACATAATATGATAGAAAAACTGTAATACAGTATTTTCCGGTTCCACAAGGATACATAGGCGGTTTTTAATCGCGATTTCAGCAGCCGAATGTGGTTTTGTGAGCGGCTCTGATCTCGCATGTGGGAGAACGCAGGTTCGAATCCCCGTCCAGCCATCCAGATTTAGGTTTTCCATGGCTTCCCGAAATTATTCCAGGCTATTACTGGAATTAATCATTCAAAAGGTCACTGCTGAATTCCTACCCGTTCCTTACCCCCAATACAATCCCACGGGTAAAATCCAAGAAGCTCTCATTGCCCAAGTTTAACAGCCACAAAGGAAGGTCGAGAAGATAAGTGATTACACAACGCGGTTTTACACGTAACCGCATTTTTTGAAGCAAATGTCCCGGCATTCGTACAGAGTGATTTCAGGAAATTATGGAAAATCAAAATTTGTATCACCCGATTCTCTCTCTTCTTTCCGATTAGTACTTCCTCTTTTTTTTGCTGTCATCAGTATTTCTACAGGTTTGAAGCAATTTTACATCTCTTCCTATCTTGGGCTAACCTCTTCATCTCAACTAACCCCTTACAACTTCATCTAAACATACCCCTTATAACCTATGTCCTCCGTTATCTGCTTTATATTTCATATATTCTAATTTCTGTCTTCCTCTAAAATTCTCACTTCGGCTGTTCCCACTACTAACAACGCCTTAAAATGTAACCCACCAACTTGTCTCTTTTTTCTGTAGGATTCTTCCGCAAACTTCTTTCCTCACCTATCATTTCCGAAACATGTTAATTTCGTACTTTATCTGTCCACTTAATTACCGAGCGTGGTGGGTGAACGGCTAACGTTCTGGCCTTGCATTTGGGAGGACGCGGGTTCGAATCGCCGTCCGGGCATCCGGATTTGGGTTTTCCATGGTTTCTCCAAATCACTCCAGGCGAATGCCGGGATGCTTCGATCAAAAAGGCCATAGCGGAATTCATTCCCGTTCCTTGTTCCCAGTCCCATCCCGCCTCTAATGGCATTAGCCGTCAACGAGGCGTAAAGCCCTAAGTAAAAATTTTCAGCACCACGTTTCAAATGCTTCAGTTTTCCGACGTCCTACTGTTCCTAAAGTCCAAGCTTCGCTACCATAAAATGCTGTGCTCTATATATAGAAATTTAAAGAGTTCTTTCTGAGCACTAGATCGATAGTTTGAAACTAAAAGATTCCTCTTCTCATAAAAGCTCTTTTCGCTAGTGCTATTCTACTTTTAACATCATTCCTGCTTCGGCTATCAGTTGTAATTTTACTTCCCAAGTAACATAATTCACTTACTTCTATTGCATTCGATCCGACTACGCCTCGAGAAATTCCCGTCTGGTCAACATTTTCAAAGCGACAGAAGAATTATGATGGTTGTCAAACAGCGGTTCAATGACATAGGCCTACGTATCAGAAAGTTGGTCGCACCATTTAAAAAATTTATGTATCGACAAGAATTATGCTGAAAAACAACTGTGTACCCGTTGCAGTAAATCCTGACATACAGTTATGTGTACTTTCTGAAAACGGATCCAGAGAAACTTTCTTTCTGGATGCACCTCGTAATTCAGCAACACGCGAAGGATTTAAATTGTGTCAGTAACGAGTCCCATAGCTCCAGGTATACATTTAGACAATGTTTTTTAAATGCAGATTTCCTTATTGTTTATCTGTACTAAGTGAGGTGAGAGATTGATGATACAGTATGTGATGTACCGACCGTTTAGAAACTTGCAATGCGATCATTGACGAAAAAATACAGATAAGTTACAAACTGCAGGAAGAATAAATTTTGAATGTGGATTGTTACTCAATTGGCTTTGAACTCGATATTCAGCTTTGCGGCGGTGTTCATTCGACGAAGCTTGTTCGTATGTCGACAATAGCGGTGACGATCCAGAATGCCGCCATGTGTGAATTTCGATTCGTCAAACGGTTTCTGAACACAAAAGCTAAACGCTCAGAGGACATTCGCACACAAATAGCTGGTTTTTACGGGAACGTTCTGAATTGACAAAATGTAATGAAGAGACGCCATCAATTGCTGCGCAGCCAGGTGTGGTGTTCTTTGTGGTAGATCTTCTGTGGTATCTGAGGCATCATTCACAGATCGGCGCGTTGTAATAAGTTCCACACAATCAGACAGAAACACCATAACCGAGCCCGCTATGTGAATGGCGTTATCGTTGCCTGGTAGTCGAGAGGAACTGTGTTCGAATCCCGGGCCAGCTATCCAGATTTCAATTTTCTATGACTATCGAAATCACTCCAGGCGAAACAGAGATGGTTCCTTTACGCAGATTTCGGCCGATTCCATTTCACTGCCTGTAAACAGTTCTACCGCGGCTATTAAAATGCTTTTGAAGTGATTCAAGGACTATAGTAATTGCAATAAGGAGATTATTCAGGTTTTTTTTTACAATAAGTTTCATGGGGTGCGTGCGGGGCTCAATGTCAGATTCACACCGAGAGGAATTCATTACAACAGAAGTGTTCCGTGTAAGAACCGCAATTTGGATTTTTTTTCTGTCATCAGTCTTTCGACTGGTTTGATGCAATCCTCCATCCTTTCCTATCCTGTGCTAACCTCTTCATCTCTACATATCCCCTACAACCCACGTCCTCAATTATTTTTGCTTCACCGAACTCTGTCTTCCTCTACAGTTCTAACCTTCGAATGTTCCCTCCACCAGCAAATTAACCAATCCAGCATGTCTCAAAATATGACCTACCAGCCTGTCTCTTCTTTCTGAAAGCTTCTTCCACAAACTCACCAATCATTTTAAAAACTCGTTCATTTCTTACTTTGTCAGTCCACTTAATTTTCAGCATTCTTCTGTAGCACCACATTTCAAATGCTTCAATTTTCTTTCTTTCCGGTATTCCTAAAGTCCATGTTTCGCTACCATAAAGTGCTGTGCTCCACACATAGAGTTTTAATTTTTTTTTTTTTTTTTTTTTTTTTTTTTTTTTTTTTTTTTTTTTTTTTTTTTAATTCCTCGATCAATATTTGAAACTGAAAGGTTTCTCTTTTTCATGAAGGCACTTTTAGCTAGTGCTATTCTGCTTTTAACGTCATTCCTGCTTCGGCCATCGGTTGTAATTTTGCTTCCCAAGTAAGTGAATTCACTTACTTCTCCTATTGCATCCGATCCTATTTTTATATTTAACCTACTAGTATTGGCATCATTTCTGCTACATTTCATCACTTTTGTCTTGCTTTGATTTATCTTCAGTCCAAAATCTTCCTTCAGTATTTTGTTCATGCGATACCCGTCGGTAAAATTTCGTCCCACTGAAATATTCAGACGGAAGTGTCGGCTTAGGGAAGTACGTTCGTTTGAATGTTAGCTGAATTATGTGAGTGTTTTAAGAATTTGACTAAGAATAAGTGTTGGTCTTTCGCCGTTTTCTTTCTTCGTAAGTGAAAGCTTATAGTAGTCGCTCCAGGTAAGGTTAGTTCACAGTGACAAATTAAAGTGCCGTGTCATGTGAGATCAGAAGAAGACCGTCTGTTAGGGAAGTGAAAGCACCAAGGATAACTCTTCATCGCTAATAAATTTCAGTTATAAATAACATCCAATATTCCACTGTTTATAGAAAGTTATCGATAAATCTGCTTAGGTTACAAGCAGTAAATAGGCCACTACCTGCTTTAAAGTAGAAATTCTTTAATCGTTATCGTGCAACATAAGCTGAAACTGTTAGGAATTTTTACTAATGGAAAACTCTTGATTATCATCATTGTGCAACGTAACACGTAGATGCAAGAGGATTTTTAATGACATTCAGCTAGGGAATATTCTAGAATCATTAAGATTTTAATGATCGTGACAAAAGTGTGCGTTGTTTAAAAGAAACAATTACCTGGTAAAATTCTGCTGTGGTAGAATCTTTTAAGAAAAATTAATTATTATACCGGTCGGTAGGTCTTAATAAAGAAAAACTGTGCATTAAACTTCAAGTTGATGTAAATTTATCTGGAAGTCATATACTATTTTAATAATTAGTATTGAGATCTTTTTGACTTTCGTAAGTTTCAGAGAATGGTTGGAAGATACCATCGATTGAGGCACAGGACTTCACGCTTCGCGCGTGAGCCCACTTCAAGAAGAGCTGTGCTAACTGATTGTTTTGTGTTGTTTTATACAGTTCATAGTCCGAATTCTGTTCTCTACCGGAATTTTTACTCGTCCTTAACTGATCTTCTGCTATATTATTTTCTTTGTTCAGGTGGCCCAAGCCTGCGGTGTGGAATCTACGTAATACTGCAGGTCCAGATTTACCGGAAGAGTAACCGGGTTAGGATAAAGGTGCCACAACAAAAGTAGACTGCACTTCAATTGGAATTATCTCACGTCTCCGGTCGAATTAATCTTGCTGTTAGCATTTACTATTACTGTATGTCGGTTATCCATAAGGGTTCCATCATCGATGAAGACATGACTAAAGATCTGAGTTAAGGAAAATTTTGTTCTCGATTAGGTACAATAAATGTCAATTAACAAACACAGAATTTTTTAGCACTCGATTTTCTCACATTATAGGCAAGAGAAGTACCCAGTTGTGACCAGTAATGAAATGTGAGTCTGTCATCACGCGCCTGAATCTAACTGATGTCGCTACACGCATTTCATTAAAACAAATAAATTCAAAACTCCTAATTCAAAGCAAATTTAGTTTCCGCTTTATTGCATTCTCCTGTTGACTGCAAGACTCCTGGGATAAGAATAGTAATAGCGTTAGAAATGGAGAATTGTCTATTTGTAAACACAGAGAATATGCAAATTAGTTGACCTACGTGGAATTGGTACGAGCAGATTCCCCCCCCCCCCCAGTTATTTAATTGTTGTAACTACCTTATACCTATATTACAGCTTGCATTTTTGTTGTCAATATACCTTAAACAATTTAACTTATAGTTTTTGTCATTCTTATGTGCGATTTCTCTGAATCACTTGCTTTGAATTTATATATAAATGATTCTTAAATTGAAGTTTTTACGTTTTTAAGCTCCGCAGAATAAAAGTACGGGGTTGCTTTTAAAGTAAACCGAACACATGAAGGCGTCTATTATGGTATTTTTCAACTGTAAGCTTCTGCAAAATTGTTTCTCTATTTCTTATTCAAACTAAAATTCATTAATAACAAGAAATAGTCCAACTGAAAACCTGAAATATAGGGAACACCCCTCTCGCAGCTGCAGCGTTTACTGGCACGTGACGTCACAAAAGGAACCGCCAATCGTAGAGCGACTTCTGTCATGTGCCCAAGGTAAGAAATTAACGAATTTAGTTTTATGTTTTTATAAAAAATATAATCCTTACTTTGTAGATTTAAGAACGGAGACTTTCCCGGCGTATGCTTGAAAGGAAATCTTCACGGGTGTACCACCGGATAGTGTTTTGGAAACACAATATTTCGACGACTAGCTCCGTCGTCTTCATAAGGTGTCTAGACATCTGCACAGGTCGGCTGACCGTCGGATACTGAAACAGCCCAGGTGCCGCACCTCCTTATACAGGGTGTTACAAAGAGGTACGGCCAAACTTTCAGGAAACATTCCTCACACACAAACAAAGAAAATATGTTATGTGGACATGTGTCCGGAAACGCTTACTTTCCATGTTAGAGCTCATTTTAGTTTCGTTAGTATGTTAGTACGCTCTCCTGACCTCAACCCTCTTGACTTCCATTTAAGGGGGCATTTGAAAGCCCTTGTCTACGCAACCCCGGTACCAAATGTAGAGACTTTTCGTGCTCGTATTGTGGACGGCTGTGATACAATACGCCATTCTCCAGGGCTGCATCAGCGCATCAGGGATTCCATGCGACGGAGGGTGGATGCATGTATTCTCGCTAGCGGAGGACATTTTGAACATTTCCTGTAACAAAGTGTTTGAAGTCACGCTGGTACGTTCTGTTGCTGTGTGTTTCCATTCCATGTTTAATGTGATTTGAAGAGAAGTAATAAAATGAGCTCTAACATGGAAAGTAAGCGTTTCCGGACACATGTCCACTTAACATATTTTCTTTGTTTGTGTGTGAGGAATGTTTCCTGAAAGTTTGGCAGTACCTTTTTGTAACACCCTGTATAGGCCAACGGCTCTCTCCGACGCCCGCGCGCCGCCACAAAACGGCCCAATATTAACTTCCTCGGCCCGCAACGAACAACTGTAGCACCGCCCACTCACTGCCAGCCGCCGGGCGCGGGTGTCGGAGAGATCCGTTGGCCTATATAAAAAGGTGCGGCGTCTGGGCTGTGTCAGTATCCGACGGTCAGCCGACCTATGCAGATGTCTTGACACCTGATGAAGACGACGGAGCTAGTCTTCGAAATATCGTGTTTTCAGAACACTATCCGGCGGTACACCCGTGAAGACTTCATTTTAATCCTTACTTTGTTTCAAAATTATATTAACAAAATGAATTCCTTAAGAATCAATCTATGCTCATAACAACAGTTTGTAATATATTTTCAACAATCAAATAGCCTATTGAAGAGCCAGCGTTTGCTCCAGGGAAAACATATAATGGAAATTCGGATAGTTCCGTAGGTCCATAACTGCTATAGGAAATTTTTTGTTTTGGGTTGGAATATTTTACTTGTATCGTTCTTGACGGCTTTACCTCTTACTTTGTTTGTATGAGGTATTCTGGGATAGATTCGTGACTCTGATAATCTGTACAAGAAAGGAAATTTCCGTCGTACCACTGACATTCAGGTTCATTTCGCTTGCTTTTTGGTACCCAAACTGCGAACATATTTAAGCTTTTAAGCAATACGATTCAGCTAGGCGAAACGGTTATGGGCAACAGTTCATTCACGATGACGAGAGGTGGCGATGTGGTACCACAGGCAGGGGACAGTCTGTGACTACCCACATGGTCAAAAGCAACGCCTGTCCCTACTCGTGAATTGTTGTGGACATTTTATCAAATGAATATTATGTGCAATGGAGTTTCCTTGGTATCTCTATTTTCCTGAAACGCCTCGTGTTATTCTCCTTGTGTAACATGCATCATTCGCACAGATAACTGCAGGCAACGGCAGTAGGTTTCGTTTGTCAGCGGTTCGCGCCAGGCTCTTGTTTTATTATTCTATACACTTCTCATTGACTTCCACCCACGTCACCTACGGTTTAGACTCATGAAGCTGACGAGCCGGAGTTCGATGCTTTGTCTGGCATCCAGACTGCTGTTTTCTCTGGTTCCCTGAACTCACTTCACGTGAAAGCGAGGATGGTTCTTTCAGAAGGTTATGTCCGGATTCCTGCCCGTTCCTTCAACTAATTACTCTGATGTCAGTGAGCCGCAAAACCCTAACAAAAAAATCTTTCGTAATTTGTGCCTTCTTTAACCTCTTCTACTAACACTCCTTTGTAACAACCGTTACAAGTGCAAATTTTACATAATCAGGTGCTGGACGAGGAGAGGTGGGTGTTTGTAAACCAAATGGAAACAGTATTTTCCCCCTTATTTTAAAGTATATATGTGCAAAATTTCATCTATATTGGGTAAGAACTGTGAATTTGTATAAAGAACATACAAACATACCAACATCCATTTTTGTAGATGTATAGATATATAGATGTGAAATTTTGCTTAATAAAACTGCTCGCGATGAAGTTAAATGTTCATTTATTTGATTAATGCTCAGATTCAGTCAGGTCTACAGCGGGTAACTTTACTTTACACAAAGTTCTACGTGCGCGGAAAACTAAGCATTTAACGAGTCCAACAAATTATTCACTTCAGCGGCAAATCGGCTGCTACTCACCACTCCTGACTTATCATGCTTACGCTTCCGTGGCTTCTTTGATAAATTAACGCATTAACTGAGCTAGCACCGACAGAAGGTCTACAACTCAGGAGATCATATTAGTGACGAAATAAAACAGTATTAATAGCAGTTCAAATCTATCCTTTAAATAATCAGATACATTAAATATCTTTCGGTCAGTGAAATGTCTTCTGATTCGAGCCATTCAATACCAAAGCTCAGACGTTAGATCCTTCAAGAAAACAATATCCTCGCGTTATCAACATTGAAAAAAAGAGAGAATGGACGCGCGAAAGAAGTGATAACGTCCTCTCTCTTTCTTTTTGCAGGGATGCTCCACTTGTATTTGTACGTAACTTTCTTTCTAAGATTTATCCGTTACAAGCACTTTTTCATTACTCATCACATGTAATATCTTCTCTGCCGTTACGAGTGTAACGTTTAGCTGTCACCACACAAATCAAAAGTATGAAAGTGACAACAGATGTATTTCATATATACAAATATCCACACGTACAAATACACGCATCTAATAAACTGCACAAAACTATAACGTACGTAAAATACATTTTGAAGTAAAATTATTGCGCCATTTCGTCAATCGCTAAGCAGTAATTCGATTGCATAACAATGTCTATCCGTTATTGTGTATAATTAACCAGTAGTTTGTACTAAAAACCGATAAATGTACTTAAAATACAAGCATAGCAACAGCATTTGACATAAAAAAACATGCTAGAACCACAAGGTGCATGCGGAATTGCGAGTCGCACCAACCTGAAGCACTCATCTGTCACTGCAGCTAGTTTACACAGCAATCCAGGAACCGCCAGAAACAAAACTAGAAAAATAACTGCGTTAACTTGGGAATTACTAATGAAATGAAATAAATATACAATGTGTCGAGGAATGAAAGGATAATCCTGCAACCGCAAATAGGTCACATCATTTTGTATCATATAACAAAATTTTATTTTAGTAAAAGTAACACCATTTTCGAGATATTGATTTTTTTTAAAAATATTTTTTCGAAACGTGTCTTTGTTCAGTTAATTCTATGCCATTTCTGCAAATTAAGACTTTTTGAACACCGTTTTTTTAAATTTACTCAAAGATATTTGAGTCATCTAAATCAATGTTCTTTTCTTCGTAAAAAGTTAAAAAAAAAAAACTTATAAAAATCTTAAATGGTATAAATATTTTATACTTCTTTTAAAATGATTGTTTTATGGTAGTTCAATCTGCTAACGAGACCATATTGCTTTTTAAACATGTAGTTAAAACAATGATGACAATGATTTTTTTTTTAAGTTTTTGCTATGATGTGCATAAAAATAACAGACAGAATAAATACAAGTAATGTTTTTTATTTCTTTAATTATAAAAAGGGTTAAAAAGCCGCCATTTGCTCTTGTGCACGCTCTAAATGTTTTGATTCATGATATTTTTAATCGGCGAGAATAACCTTTGCCGTTAATGTGTTCCGCAGCTATTTTTATTTTCTCTCGCAGCTGTGTAATCGAAGTTCCTCCATCGCCTAAACTAAATCTTTCAGGCAGCCGCAATAAAAAAAAAAAGAAAAAAAAAACAAGGGCTTCATGTCCGGCGATGTTGGTGGCGATAAGAAAGGGCCTAGGCGCCCGATCCACCTTTCATTAAGGTGATCGCTCGATCCTAGTGTGCTGGGCAGCTATCGTTTGCAACCACATTTCTTCCCTAGTTGCAAGCGGCACATCCTCCAAAAGACTAGACAGCTGATTTTGTAAATTTCTCTTGTTACGTTTGTGGCAGCTCATAGAGGCCTATCACTTGCCCGTTTAATACCCCAGTCCAAATGTTGACTTGAAATTGTGTCTCAAAAATGGTGAGACTTTTACTGAAATAAAATTTTGTCATATAGTAGGACATGATGTGCCCTATCTGCGGTTGCACAAGTGCACTGCAACATGTTACGCGCTCCATAGAAGTGAAACTTCTTTTCTTTTTCTTTATCTATATAAGAAGGTCATGTATAATGTTTTGGTTTTATTATTATTATTACTAGCTGACCAGGTCACGCGTTGCAGTGGCTCAGTAGTTATAGTACTTTGGGTCAATGTTATTCTAAACTGCCTAATGTAGTCAAATTAATATGCACTAATAAAGACAAAAAAGTTTTAGTCGATTTGAAAATTGAAAAGTAATTGGTAAAGAGTTTCTGATAGTTGAAATTAAGAACAAACGAACATATAAAAATTTAATTACATTTTATTACAAATTACTTAATTGATAATATATAAAAATTGATATTTATAAAAAACAAATAAATTATTTTTTATTTATTTATAAATTGAAATTTCAGTTTTATAAATGAGGTAGATAAAATTGATTTTTAAACATTTTTAACAATTATTTCAATTATTATAAATTATTACAGTTTATAATTTTAATTTATCTAAGCGCTATTTGGTGTACAATATTTTTGGTTAGCCTGTCTTTTGCAAATAAAAATAGATTTGATGGTTTCCCCGCACGTGAGCAGGCGACATATAGCTAGCTGCCCATGGCAGAAACACGTGTTTTCCAAGTCCAAGCCGCAAACGGACATTGTTTGGCATTGAGACTTATTTATGGTCTTAGCGAAAGCCAAACGAATCGGAAATTGAAGCCTTTTAAATGGTATTGCAGATTCTGACGGTATCACTGGAATACATGGCAAAAGAACGATTTCTCCTTTAAACTTTCCAGTCAAAATAGTTACTTCAAGAGCATTTCCGGTGATCCTTTTGATGACCAAACGTGTACCGTTACATAATCTAGGTGGATTCAAATTACGAAGTAGAATAATCGGTGAACCAATCTTTAACCGAAGATTGTGTGGTGGCATTCCTGATATATCCAAAGAATTTAAAAACTCAGTTGGAAAATTTACGGCTTCGTTTTCATCTACAATAGTGTCTATTGATTTAAAAGACATCAGATCACCTGACATCAACATTTTTTGCTGCCAAAATAGCACGATTGCTGAACCAATTATGATCTGAGTAATTAATTGATATATCCGGCAACACACTCTCAATTAGTTAATTTTTTGAGTGAAAAACAGTGCAGAATTTGTCTGGCAATTTGATGTATTGAGTATTGTGATGCAGTTATATTTCACCGTTTCCAATATCCAGCAATTGCTGACAAAATACTTGTGCCGATGGATCATATTGCAATTGTACTCGCATGTTCATGTTTAATCGAAGTGTTTCGACATTCCGCCATAAAAACGATTGTTTTTAAACATGCATTAATTAGTAGAGCGAGTAATCACTGGTAATGTCTGTCGGAAGTCACCAGACAGTAGTAGAACAGTACCACCGAAAAGTTTATCGTTGCCTTTCAAATCTTGCACAATTCTATAAATGCTTCGAGCGAATGATTATGAGCCACAGTGCACTCATCCCAAATTATAATTGAACTCTTTTGCAACACTGCAGCTATTCAGATTTTTTTTTTTAATGTTACACATTGCGTTTAGTTTGTTATGAATGTCTAGTAGCAGCTTAAATACTGAATGTGCGGATCGCCCACCATCAAACAAAGTGGCAACAATGCCTGCCGATGCAATTGCCAATGCAATTTTCCGTTGCGACCGTACCTTCGCAAGGATCAACGATATTAAAAATGTTTTACCGGTTCCACCTGGTGCGTCCCAGAAAAAAAAACGCCTTGTTCAGCATCAACAGTCAGCGTAATCCGATTATAAATATTTTTTTGTTCTGCTGTCAGTAATGGCTTTTTATTAGCAATAATTGTAGCTAAGTCCACATTGTTATACCGTTGTTCTCGTTGCAAATCACTGTTAACTAAGTCGGTGGCCGGGCGATCAGGTGATGGCATACCATAATGATTAAGTGGTAAATTTGAAATTAAAGTACATAAATCTTGAATTAACACTAATGCTTCATTATACATCTCTGGTGTGAAATCTAGATTTGGGCATAGATTTGTTTGTTTAACTTGAAATAGTATGTCTTCAGCCATACTGTTTTTATATTTTTCCCACAAAATCGATGACCGTGTTGGATAACATGTTGTCAAAATAATTGCAAACAGTTGACGAATACTATTCGGCGTGGATGTCAACGCTGCATCAGCAAGTGTCAAGTCCCAATGATTGTAGTCCACCAGCAACTTCAACTCGCGATCTGCAGCTTGATATGTATTGAACACTCGACCATTAACTGATCGTAAAAATTCGAAAGAAGTTGGTCCTGGAAACAATCACCAACAACAAACGCAAAAAGAAGCATTCACGTTGTTTCGGATGTACTATGAATATGCCTGCTATAAAAGGATGTGGTTTTCCTTGTTTACGTGGATCCCATTTTTTACCTAATTTGTTCCATATAAAATAGCGTGGAACATCGGTATATAATAATGTTTTTGAGAATTGGCGGAACACATCAGATTTTTGATACAATGTGAAAAATTCAGCTAATGTCGTTTTTGGTGGCTCAAGTGTTCTTTTTAGATTATTTTGTGCGGTAAAATATACACGTTGACTGTTTTCAAGATGTACTGCACGATCCGTGGATCATGTGACTGGTAACAATATCAAACAATTCTTAATCAATTACCGGGTCCGGAATTTCAGCTGAAATTATTTGATCAATTTCTTCTGGACGGATTTTAAATTCAAGCCAAATCAAAATGTGAGAATGAGGCAAACATCGCTTTTGCCACTCAGTCTAATACAGATAGCAACGTGTGTTACCGCAAAACCGAATGTTTTACGATTAAATCGATCAATGGTATTAATTTTTGTTTGAACACACGTGCAGTGATACCATGACGATGGATTGATTGTTGCCCTGGTAATAGCAAAGTTTGTATTTCCTCCCAATTCGGATTACATGTAAATGTAATAAAAAAAAATCTGGACGACCATAATGACGTACGTAAGTCATCGCTTCTCGTATATGTTCCTGCATGTTCCGTAGACTGCCGATGTAGCTTGAAGGTAAAATAAATGCATTACCGATATCATTGGCATTTAAATTTTCATCTGTATTGCCGATAATAGCATATCGTATGTGGATGTATTCCTCAGATCGTAATTTAGCCTGGTTGTATCGAATAAATCGCAAACGTTCGTTTCAATCTTGGCGTACATATCCACAACGTATTGATGGTACAGTTGACGATATCGAAGGATATAGCTTTCCTGATTACGTCTAATCATCAATAGGTGGGCGTAGTACTTCATTGAAGTAACTTTTTTATTTGTTTCATTACCTGAAATAATAAGAAATTAAATAGTAAAAAAAATTAGAAGTATAAGAAATTAATATAGTGGGCCCGCGATAATCCGCCCTCTGTTCGGAATACCGCGGGTCTACTGTATTAATAAAATATGTAATTAAATAGTTGAATATTAAATTTACCAGTAACTGGATCACACTGTTTGATGTTGATGTGATATTCATCCTGCCCTTGCCAGAGTATCAGTGGATACTGGAGTGCGTCATACGAACGGTGTAGATCCGAAATTATACTAACAGTGCTATCTCGACGTGCGATTTTAATAGCTTTATTGTCAATTGGATAACCAACTATATTTTTTGGGATTCAAGAGGTTAAAATAGATTTGAAACGGAATAATATTGTGAACAGTATGGAAAGAAAATATTTTCGAAAGCAGATTTGGAATATGGCAGGATTCCAAGGTAGAGAGGAGAAGAAAACGGGTGCAAAATGGTCTCAAGAGAAAAAGAGCAATAAAGAAGGCGTACTGGAGAGGAAGAAAGAAAAACACAACAGGGAAGGAATTTAAATTGACACGTAGTCCCTAGCTGGCTATAAAGTAAAGAAGAAGAAAAATGAGAAGCAAGCAACAAATACTTACACGTTTTTGAATTTATCGTAACGTTTTCTTCAATGTTATATTCATGTGTGTAATTACTTTGTCGTTAAATATTATACCACACAAACGATACACAACACAATATACAGTACAATTATAAAAATGGTACTACACGAAAAATTCACGAAACTGGGTTGTCATACATAAACACATATGACGTGGAGTAGACTGTAACATAAATAAATCGAAACACAACGCCATCTACTGGATGGTTACCCAACCTAGATAACCAATTGTTGTGCCGATAAATTAATACACCGCCATCTGTTAGAAACCTACGGAACTATAATAATAATTTTGTGTGGTCGTAATGACCTGGTGACAGGGTTTCTATTGGCTGGACCGAGCGTGGTGGTGTAACGGCTAGCGTTCTGGCCTCGCATTCGGGAGGACGGCGGTTTGAATCCCCGTCCGAGCATCCAGATTTGGGTTTTCCATGGTTTCCCCAAATCACTCCAGGTGAATGCCGGGATGCTTCCTTCAAAAGGCCATGGCCGAATTCCTTCCCATTCCTTGCCCCCCATCCTTTCCCGTCTCTAAAGACCTAGTTGTTATAGGAGACGTTAAGCAGTTTAAAAAAAAAGTCTATTGGCTGTGCATTACACCCCTGCGCCGGAGGTGAAGGCCGAGTTAAGTGCATATAAAAATCACCGCCGGTACAGGGATTCGAACCTGAGCCACCAGAACGCTCAAACTTACGGCACTTACAAATAATTACAAACCATTGTCCCATGACAAACATTGAACAAACATTCGCAATAATAAATATTAAGGTCAATAATCGAGATAAAAGCTATCCTATCTTTTAAGTTGGCCCAAATTACACACAGTAAGCCAAATTTCATCAAAATCAGTTAAGTTGTTTCTTAGTTCATCTCGGACAAACATCGTGACGCGAGATTTTTATATATATAAATATTTGCGATTATTACCCTTTATGGGAGCGATTGAACTTGAAGTCTTCAGCTGTTTTTCCTCTTTTCTTCCAAAAATCTCTTCATCCTCGCGGAGTGCTCTCTCTTCCGTTTATCTGTCCATTTCTTTTCAGGTTGTCGTGTTGTTCTTTGCTACAAATTAGCATTTGTGATCTTTTTATGACACTCAATGCGGTCTTCGAGATTTTCTATGTTGATCCGTTGTAGATTCCTCTGGACCTCTTTCAGCCAGTCCGTACCGCATTTACCCTTTGTTATGATGTCAAGTAATTTCTTTGCTATTTTAGTGTTTTCCATCCTGTAGATGTGAGTGTAGAACTTAGCTCGACACTTTCTGATTTCTTCTGTTATTCTGTTGATCTTTTGATAGAGTTAATTCCGTGGCCTCTTCATCCAAATGCCATTTCTATTTATTGACCCATATATCTTTCTCAGAATTTTTCGTTCATGTTTTTCTATTTCTTTAATTCTGGAATGACCATCAATTACTATTTTTTCTGCTGCATAGGTTGCTTCTGGAAGAATCACTGTTTTATAATGCCTTAATTTTGCATCTACTGAAATGCATTTCTTGTTGTAGTAGTTCCACGTTAGCCTGTAGGCCCTTTGAAGCTTGGTGACTCTTTGTTCATTGGCGATTCGGTTTAGTCCTGAGGATTGTATAATTGCGCCCAGATATTTAAAATGGGCGACTTGAGCAATTTTGCCGTATTTCGTAACTAAGGGAGATTTATTTTCTGATCGTCTTTCCAAATACTGGGTTTTTTCATAAGATATTTGCAATCCGGCTTTTTGTGCTATTTCATGTAGTTTTTCCACTGCATGCAGTTCTGTCGTCTGTGATTATTGCAATATCGTCTGCGAATGCAAGGCACTTAAGTCTAATTCGGTTTTCTTTCTTGATATCAATTTGGATGCCTTTCATGTGAGGTTCCCATTCCCTGATAATCTTTTCCAGAACAATATTGAAGAGGATTGGGGATAGCCCATCCCTCTGTCGGACTCCATTTTTAATTTTGAAGGGCTCTGAGACTTCGCCATGAATATCGCTTTGGACGTTGTTCCTGTAAGTGTCTGCTCTATTATTTTTCGGGTCTTGCGGTCAATCCCGAATTCTTCCATGATTTTAAAGAGGATTTTACAGTCTATTGAATTATATGCTTTTTTGAAGTCGATGAATGTAATTACCGTATTTCTGCACTTTTTCATTTGTAATATTGTATTTGCGCTCCAGATCTGTTCAGCATATGATCGACTTTCCTGAATCCGGCCAATCAGTGGATCCGCTTGAGGTTCTAACCTGTTTAAGAGTGCTTTAGAGATAATTTTATAAGCAAGTGGGAGCAGAGAGATTCCTCTGTAGTTGTTGATGTCCATCTTGTCGCCCTTTTTGTTTAACGGGTGGATCAGAGCGCATTTCCAGTCATCTGTTGTTTGTTGTTGTTTTTCGGGTTTTAGGGCGCGTCGACAACTGGGTCATTAGCGCCCTTCCAGTCATCTGGTATTAGTTCTGTTGTCCATGTGTCTGAAATTAAATGGTGAAGTTTTGGCGTTAATGTAGGATCATTCAGTTTCCAGAGTTCAGCGATGATCCCATCTTTTCCTGGTGCTTTGTTGTTTTTGAGCTGTTTGATTAACTCAGTAATTTCTTTAAGATCTGGGGTCTTTGAGTCCGGGTATGTGAATACCGGGACGGTGACATCCAGTTTTTTCTTGGGGTAACTTGCAATTAAGAAGGGTGTTGAAATACTGAGATCAAAGTTTGCAATTATTCATTTTATTGGTTTCCAGTGAGCCATCAGACCTTTTAAAGCACAAGGATGGAGCTTGGTATGCCTGTAGGTTTTCTCCAAACCTATAGGTCTTATAGAAATCTCTTGTATAATTTTTTGTGAAATCCTGCTGAATTTCGTGTAGTTTTTTGTTGATTATTTTATTATAAACAATATAATATTATGTGGCCCATGTGAAAATTTCGCGAATGAGACAGGTTGAATAAAGAGGTTGGTGGTTTTATTAGATTGATAGGAGAACCGGCTCATTTGGCGCAGTTGTTTATCAACTGAAATAGGTACGTATAAAACATATAATGTCTTAAAAAACAATTAGAAATGGTGAAATGTTTCACTAACATAAACTAAAATATCCGAAAAGCTCCTTACTCTAGAAAACACACGCAGTTTATCAATATCTTGTGCTGCTATCTAGCGGTAATGCGATCACTCCTTATCGACGCTAGCAACGCCCAGCAGCTTGATTCGGGAATACCGCGTACCTGAGACCTTGATTGTTCTTAATTTTACCATTTAGGGGTTGAACATCTAAAAATTCGTTTCTTAATCAAACATGTTATCAAACTGGAGAACTCAATCTCTAACATAAACTCAATAGTCTTACAATGACTTCTCAGTATATATATTCTATCATGTGCTTTGTCATAGATCATATTAACCTGTTTACTTCTAATTCACAGGTACACAATTTATATACTAGAAACAGAAATAACTTGCACAAAACACAAACATCTCTGTCATTAGTACAAAGAGGAGCTAATTATTCTCGTATACATCTGTTTAATAAACTTCCAGAGATTATCTTATTGGTAACTCCTTCTACTCCATTCAAGAATTTGAACAAGTTAATTAATTGTATTCAATACGACATTTCAAAATTCAGTTGTAAAAATTAATGTTTATTGTTATTCTCTTTATTTGTTTTTGGAACGTATAATTATTTTTACTATGATTATGACTCATATTGTATGTATTTGTATTAACTATGACATGTTTCACATCCCAGAGGTCCTTCCTCAGCGGGGATCCATGAAACAAGATTGATAAATACATAAATAAATTATAACTCATTAATCGATTTTGGTTATGTATGAAGGTAAAAAATGACTGGTTACAAAAAAACCAACTGTGTGGTTTTATGAAACCATGAAGCAAGTGAATCTTTTTTAAGCATTTAACTGAAAATTTTCGGAAAATTGTTCGATTTAGGGTATTAAAATTGCATTCATAATCTTAACTTAATAATTGGAAAATGGGAAATCAATAGTAAACAAGATATCCAACTATAAATTTTAATTTCAATCTATGTATTAGAGTACGGAATACATAATAAATACAATCGCATGAATAAGTGAGAATGTAAATGCTAACCGGTCAACTTATGCGAGCTATGGGCGCCGCCATATTTGCCTTGGCTGCTCTGCCGAGCGCCTTTCACTTTATCCGCACTCCGCGGCCGACTGTAATGCGACATGCGATAGATGGACGAAGAAATAACACTTCCTGTTTTCGGTAGAGAAGATTAGAAAGCACCCGTCAGTTGCCGATTACCTTGCTTCAGTTCAACTATAGTCGACGCCAGACAGATCTCAACTGACTAGGAGAGGTTTTCAGTGTGGAAATTGCAATGGTAAAACGAACAAGTCTGGTAAATAGTACGTCACCTCCGGTTTCTTGCCCTAAATCAGTTCTGCCTGAAGGGCCTCCGTTTAAGAGAAATCGGGGATTAAAAAAAAGTGCTTAAATTGAATGTAAATCACCTATACTTTTAAGGAAGACTGTTAGTTCATAAAGTCTATTTAGCCGTCGTCGTTAAGGTGGAGTGATCATATGCGAGGGGTTCGAAGTTGAATCCCACCAACCGCGAGATTTTTTCCGATTTTTTTTATTGCCATACCATCTTGTATCATTAAAAATTTGTTTAGAAACAAAATCTACAAAATTTTTATTTTCCTTTGACAAATACTCAAATATTAGGATGGTATAAATCATAAAAACATTTGAAACAAAAATTATGTGCACATCAGGAACATTTTATGAAGGATATGTTTCGATAGTCACATACAGTATTTATTATTGATTTAGGAAAGCAGGTTTCGTTAACATTTGTAAATTTTGGCCTTTTATTCGTTAATTTTGAACCATACCAGGAATATTTTACCATGTCATAAAATACAGGCGCTCGAAAAATGTGGTGAATAAGAGAATATATCTTAACAGCATCTTCACGAGAAGATATTGCACGGTTATCTTATAACAGTTTCGGCGCATTTTGATTTTTTTTTATTAGTATTTTAGTATAGAAATACACATCACATGGCTTACATAAATGCGTACATTTTGGTGGTACCATCCTAATATTTGCGTATTTTTCAAAGGAAAATAAAAAAATTTGTAGAATTTGTTTCAAAACAATTTTTAATGCTACAACATAGAATAGCAATAGTAAAAATACAAACAGAAAAAAAAACTTCGCGGATGGAGGGATCACACCTCCTCAACGAGCACGGATAAATAAACATTATAAACTAAGTGTCTTCCGTACAAGTATAGCTCATTTACGTATAATTTAAGCACTTTTTAATCCCCGATTTCTCTTGAACGGAGGCCCGCCAGGCAGAACTTCTTTAGGGCGAGAAACCAGAGGTGACGTACTATTTCCCAGACATGAGGCCTCCGCACTAGGTCACGTCATACCAGCGCGCATGCGCCTGGCCGGCTGTAATGCGACCTGCAATAGATGGATGGAAAAATTTGAGGCGATAGAATAAAAGTTTCACTTTAAAAGCCTTTTAGAAATAGTATATATGATAGGAGATCTAATTTTGTCAGCACTCATTTGAGTTAAATCATTTGCAAAGTAACTTATAGGAAAACCAACAATATTTACCACATTGTTCGTTAAATGATCAGCATTTAAATAAGACATGAATGCCAATATTGACGACAGTTCGTTGGATGTCATTTATTCGCACTGAACGTTATCTCCATTTCAACACTTGTCTTTCATGTATTGTCCTGGTGCCATTTTCCCGGCTTGGTAACATCGCCTCCCTCAATAACCACTGTTACTTTGCTACTCTAGGGACACGTATCGCTCTTAAAGACACACTACTACAAACTCGTAGACAACAAAAGAGAAATGGCTTTACGACAGCGTCAAAAGTGAGTAAAATGTAGTGTAATTAATTCACAGCATCTCAACGGAGCAAAAGAATTTTCAATACACAGCGAAAATTGTATATTTACAAACTACAGAGGTTGGACAAAATAATACGAACACCATGCGATATATTATAGGTGTTGCACGTTGGCACCACTACTTCCGTGTGAATACTGCGATGCGCATGTACGGCATAGTTGACGTGGCAGGTCTTGTAGGTTATGTGTCAGTGTATTATACGCTTTGTTCTGTGGTGGTTTTAACAAGCGATGACGTTCTTACTATGACTAGAATACTGCTGCCAAACACTGCTATCCTCCAAGATGATAATGCGCCCATACACAAAGCCCAAAAGGTTCTGTCCTGGTTCGAGGGGCATCAGGATATCATCAAGCATCTTCCCTGGCCAGCACAATACTGAAAACTATTCAGTCACTCTACAAATTTATTCCGTGAAGAACTGCAGCTGTTCTGCAAGCAAAGGGTGGCCCAACACCATTTTAATAAATCAATAGTATGTAAATGTCAGGTGTTCATATTATTTTGTTCAACCCCTGTACCTCTGGCTCAGATGTTTTCTTGGCGCAGTTACCACACTGACAACGAGTTTTAGAGAATTTTGTTTTTCTAGCAAGAGGAGATGTTCTCAACCTGGGGGGCGTAGTAGATTTTAAAGAGAGTCGTGACTTGTTAAGTAGTGAAATATACGTAAGCTTAGTAAACATATAAATGTTTCAAAAGAAAGGATAAAAAATGAAATTGTTGTATTTGTACACTAATATTTTAATAAAACCTTTTGAAACACATTTTAAGTTGGGTTTTTTAACCTAAAAGACAAAATTATCTTGTTTTTCAATATAATATAATGGGATGGAGATGCGTTATCTCAAACGTTAATCCAGAAGGGGGGCGCGTGCGCTTAAAGGTTGAGAGGCCTGGCATTTCCATCCACGTCCTGAATAAAACAATAAACCTCAACAGACAGCACACGAGACTTACGGACAGAGTGAGGTAATCACTTCCCTCCATTAGTACATTAAAAAATTATTAACATTACAGCCATCGAGACTCATGCAGACTTCTTTGTGCCGCATCAGAGTATCTGACTTTGGCGCCCATTTCGAAAGAACTTATCGGCATATTCCATGAATTATGTAAGCTTTATTTTCTTTACTTTCCTATGGCCTTACGCTGGTCTGTAGGCAAGGAATGATAAGGTCATGGCCTTTTGTAGGAACCATCCCGGAATTCGCCTGAAATGACTTCGGGAAACCATAGAAAACTGAAATCTGGATGGGCGAAAGGGAATTTGAAGCCGCGTCCACCTGAAGATAGGGCCCGAGCGTTACCACTCACTCACTTTCCCAGTGATGCAAGTGTATTTCCGTGTTTTATTGCTCAGTGTGGTGTATTGGTTGCGTTGGGAATAAATGAATGATGAAAGAAGTGATAGTGTGAACTCCGACTCCAGCGAGAGTGGTGGGTGAACGGTTAACGTTCTGACCTCGTATTCGGGGGACGCGGGTTCGAATCCCCGTCCGGGCATCTTGATTTGGGTTTTCCATGGTTTCCCCAAATCAATCCAGGTGAATGCCAGGATGCTTCCTTCAAAAAGGCCATGGCTGAATTCCTTCCCGTTCCTTGTCCCCAGTCCCAATAGGTAAAAAAAAATCTCCGCTGCCAGCCATTTAGACATACGTTTCTGAAGGACAATATAGGGGCCGCCAGGCTTAATCTCCCCATTCGATTTACGAATCACCATCAACAGTGCCCTCTACTCCATACTCACTGTGGAAAAGTTTGGACTTTGGTACACAATATAGTGGTTACGAACTGTGAACCATCGCCTCTGCTATCCTGCCGGCCAAGTTGTGATAGTAAAAATTTCTCCCACCATCAGGACTAGAACCAGCTAACCACGTGACCGGTGCAAGACACCATCACGGTGCCACAACCAAATGAGATAGCGGGTAGGGCTACGTTATTTATGGTGTAATTTTGAGATTTCTGAGGTGGGACATCGGAACCACACAAACATTGCGCTGCGATGATTATGGAAACTTTCTAATAATCCTGATCGAACAACCTGTACGCAGATTTGAACCTATGCCGTTTGTAGCACCTCCCGGAATCCAGTGTGGCGCCGATTTTAACGAACTTGCTGGTTTATGTTGTAAACGTAATTTGAATCCAAGTCGTTCGGAATTTTATAACAAAGGATACTTCATCTCAGAACAGAGATTTTCCCGGTGTATAGTTACAATGAATTTTGTTGTGAAAACGCGATATTTTTACGACTGTCTCTGCCGTAATCTGTACGGGTTGACATTCCTACAGCTTCTCCCTTCGCCCAGTACAGAAGGAGTTACACTTGAAGAAGACGTCAGAGATAGCTGTCGAAATATCACAATACATTCCGGCACATGCTGGTGAAGGGCTTCATTGCAAGGGGTACTTTCGCTGTTCAGGAGGTATTGATTGATGCCCAGACGATGGCATAGGACCACGATGATAACGGCCACCTCAGGAATCAACGTGAATGAATGGAGGGAGCGATGGGGAGAAATAACTTCCTGCCCGAAGTTCAACCGGGCCTGTTAGACCGGATGTAAGCCTACCTAATTTGATGGACGAAATTCTTATGTTGCCATCTCTCTGCAGAACGTGTAATATAGTGTTTTGTGTATGATGAGTGTGTTTTTTGTGTGTGAAATGTGTAGTTCATGAGGCGGAGTTTGGGACCATCCCAGAATTTACCTAGAGGACTGCAGGAAACCGTCTAAAAACTCAATCAGGTATGCGTGGACCAGGAGTCGCGAGAAGGCGCCGGTTCGAATCCCCGTCCGGACATACAGATTTGGGTTTTCCATGGTTTCCACAAATCACTCCAGGCGAATGCCGGGATGCTTCCCTTAAAAGACCATGGCCGAATTCCTTCCCGTTCCTTGTCCAGTGTCCCATTCCGCCTCTAATGACCTCAACGTTGACGAGGCGTAAAGCCTTATTTTTAAAAAAAAAAGCAGGACTTGAACCCGGTCCCGTTGTACCTCGACGATCCATTGTGAGGCCTTAACGCAATGAGCCACACTGGCGGGTTATTACCACCTAATATTACAGTCCAATTGCTGCAAGATCATTCAAGGGAAAGGATGACACAGAACGAACAAAATCGGAATCGAACCGGGGATTGTCAGCATGTGTAATCAGCACTGTAGTCCCTCTGTTACATAGGCCAGCACAACGCACCCTATTCGAATCCCGGGCCTATACACTGGCAGTCCTTTTAGCAGATAGCCATAACCACCTAGGGAGATGCTGGTACAGTCCCCAGTTTCCACCTCAGAAACTGTAAAGTTCTCAAACAAATTATTCTGTAACTCAGGAAAAATCTGCAAATGTATACAGACTGATATCTAAACTGACTCTCGTACAGATTAATTATAAAAAATTTTGTTGCTTTCGCAGCCATCATATTAATATAATGTAATTTGCTTACGGGATTAATGCTGCGTTGAAGTACACCTGCTTCTTCTTCTTCTTGACGTTTCGACCAGGGCTTAGGTCATCATCAGAGGCCGTCTACCAAATCTGATACCGGCTGTGATATGCTGGAAACTGGCGTGTTGGTTGTTTACGTATTTTTACTGTCGATTGTTTGACAATATCGATTACCCAGAGATATGGTTTTTACTGTGGACCCACAGATATTAAATCGCAGTCTGTAACAGATTCGGTAGACGGCCCCTGACGAAGACCTAAGCCCTAGACGAAACGTCGGGAAGAAGAAGAAGTAGGAGTATTTCAACGCAGCATTAATCCCGTAAGCAAATTATATTATATTAAACTGACCTTTCGTTACCCTCTCCCTGCTATAGTGTTCAGAGATTGTTCCTGGCGATTGGCCATCACTGAAACAGTCATTGTCATCAAATTTCATATCCTCAAGCGGAATCCTGTATAAGATTATATTGTTAAAAGGCCACAAAATTTAATGATGTAATTGGCTGATAGTGAGTGTCACATAGTTGAAAATATTACAAAGACATTATAGAGAAAATGTATTTAGGCCTATATGTATAAAGATGAATGTATGTATGTTTGTTTATTTGCTTAATTGTTTGTTCTTCATACCAATCCACAGTTTTCATCCGATCTCGATGAAACGGTGCACACTTATCCTTTGAAACAAGGAGAAAAATACTGTCTACATTTGGTTGAAAAATTATCTGTATAAATAATATATGTTGTGTCATAATTTCGAAAAATTACTGAACGGCGATAGACAGACGCGTTGGATGTGGAGGTCTCTGTACTGTTTTTCCGTGTAGTGGTCAGGTAGCTCAGTGGTTAAAGCGGTTGCTTACTAATGTTTGAGTCGTGGTCTCCGGTTCAAATGTCCGTGGAAGCTAAGATTTAAAAAAATTGTTTTTGATCTTAAGAGTCACGCCTGGGCCATTGGTTATTCGGATTGAATGTTAAACTGTAGATATCAAAAAGTTAATGGTGCAATGAGAGGCAAATCATAGGTAGTCTTGCAATGTTGTAGGCGTACACTTTTTTACGTTATATTGATCCCTCAGGGGTGATTCGCAGTCAGTGTGTATGTGATCTGCAGTAATAATACTATAAATGCGGAAGTAAGTCTCTGTCTTTTGTTACGTTTTGACGACTAAATGCCTATACCGATATTGACAGAATTTGACAAGAAAATCTGTAGGGAGGGCACAGGACTGTTTTTTCGATATGATTAACAGTTGTAATCACGAAGTTTTTAGAACTTATCAAATGATGACAGAGAGACGGATGTGTGTGTTAGTCTGTAATGTTACGTCGCTTACTGAAGCTATGCTTCTTGCGCATTATGTTAGTGTATAATTTGTTAGTAAGTCTCGTTTAGATAAAATATTTTTTTTAGTATAGATGTCGATTTTCTCTGTCCTGTTACTTTGTGTCTGCTTAAATGTTTCTGGCACCAGTTTATTTTGCCTTCTTTTTTGACATGCCTTTCGCGCGTAAACTGGCCTAAGTTGTAGCTCTAGCAGAGCACGAGCAGCTAAAGTTATTAGAACCCAAGAATCTGATGCTCATGCTGAATAAAGAAGAAAAGACCAAGCTGAAATAAAGCTGCCCTTAATTAACAGATACTGTGACCAATGATTACATTATGAGTCTCAGTAAGAAAACAACGTAATGCTTTCGAAGCAAACAGGAAATTTTTAAATTTTGCAGGGTGAACTTTAAGGGTGAAATACAAGTCAAGTTTGTATTTAAGCAAGTTCGAGTATACGACCTTTGAAACAATTATAGGATTGTACGATCTTACCTGTCCGTGTTTAATACCTACGTTTAATAATACTTAAAGAGATTTTATTCACCCTAAGGGTGAAACACAGGTCACGTTATATTTTGTCAGATCATGTCTACCTGTTATAATCTTTGACCCTAAAAATTGAAAGTATTCTAGACCCGTGACAATACGCAAAAGACGGTCATGGGATTACACTAGTTAATACATAATTATGGTAGTGATTTTTTAGTAACCTCAAGACGAATAGGATCCCTGGCTGTAACTGTAAAAGAGATTTTCCCAATAATTGATCATTTGCAGGAGTGGTTAGTGTCACCATTTGATTCAGGATATTTATAATCATAAAAAAGTAAACAAAGAAAATATTAGTAGTGTTAATTATATAAGCAATAATTTTAATGATAGGCTGGTAAGAGAAAATAGCACAAAATGTCTTCAGGAATTAATAGTGAAAAAACTATATTTATGTAGTAATTTTTACTCAAATGAAATGCCTAATACTCGTATTTTATTTATTCTGCGACTTGTCAAAACCCGAAAGACGAGGGAAATCTTTGTGTATTTTTAAGACTAATAATGCAACACATTTAAAGAATTTACATAGGTTTGCTAAAACACGGCATCAAGACTAACTCACCAGAATTTACTTTTATTTTAAATCCACGATTTACAACACCCAGAGCAATCATTCTGTTTTATAAAATATAGTGAATACAAACTGTTTCAGGACAAGATCTCATAACTTTTTGTCACTTTTTGGCCTATGTTTACAAGAATTGTTTTTGTGGAATACGTATTTGAAGTAATACAAATCATAAGTGAAGTGAACTACACTTAATGGTTACTTGAGGTTTATTACAATGTACACAAAACAACTGGTAAACAATAAACAAATGTGGTTACAGTTATCGGATGACCGTCGAGAAATTTAGCCTGGTCCTGATCCGGGGTAGAGCGAGACGGCTTCTACTTCTCGCGAACTTCCGGTGGTCTTCTGTAGTTGACGCTGGTTCCGCAGTTAGGCCGGAACTGTCGGTGGAGCTGCCGGCTACGCTTATATAGGCGGCCTGGCGCAGGAATACAGTTGTGTGGTAGTACGGCGACCTCTGTAAGAAAAGGTCCCACTTAGCCTCTAGATGATTCTATTTATTTTCCTGGTTTGTTTTGATGCCTCTGCGCCTGTTTGGAGTCGTATATGTGTCCCGGCGTGCAGGCGTGTTGTGTGTGAGGTCTGCCTGGCAGGGGCCTTTACTGGCAGACTGAACAATAAGCATTGGTGATTTGAAGTATAATAATAATTCCATATGGTCGTAATGACCTAGTGACAGCGTTTCTATTGGTTGCGCATTCCGCTCCTGTCCTAGCCTCCTTAACCTAATCCGGTAGTCCTACCGGGTACAGAGGACCTTCAGTTTAACGTGGATACGAACCACGGAACTGTTCTGGCGTACTTCACATTACACAACAAGCTATGCCAGTGGTGAATGTAGGGTTAAGGGCCTTTCAAAATCCACGCTCAGACTAGGATTCGAACTGGGGAACTGCCGATCCCCAAACACCTCAATCACTGATGCACCAGACCGCTCGGTGATCTGAAGTGGGGAACTTGTATGAATTACAGCTAAGAGTAATAAAGAAAAATCGGTTTAGAATTTTACGAGAGTATTTTTCTGAAAGTGACTGAAAAAGTAATTATTTAGCATGAGAATAATCTACAGATAAAATAACTGTGAAGCAAGAGGTTTTTTTTTTCGCCTCGGTATCAAGAAATTGGTAAGCATTAAAACAAAGCTGAAGGAACCAATTCCAGGAAGCAAATATTTATATAATGCCTACCGCAACATTAATTGCGGGATCATGACAGAAGAGATGAGGGGGTAGATATTTACTTGCGCGAAACACGTAAATATTTACTCACGTTTATGGTTGTATTATATTTGAAGATAAATCGTGGGACCACGCAAGAAACAATGTGGACGACCCACGCCGGTCGTAACGTGTTGGATGTGGTGATAACCTGCTGACTGTTGCGTTTCGCCACTTTTTAATCCACTTATGGTCCGAATAAGTAAACACCACATCCCTGAGAACGGCTCTATTTTGTTATTATTAATTGATTTGTTCCTGTCTCAACCATTGCAAAGGCAAATACATACAACATACGCAAACATGAAATCAGGTGTCGCTTTCAAAGAATTAAACATGTGTATTGCTAGAAAAGAACACATCTTCCTGCCTTTTGACTGACCTGGTACTGGTCTGCGACAGTGCATTCCTCTGACAGAATGCGACAGATGAGTAGATAAGCTACGCTATTTTACTTTTAAACATGTCAAAGTGCGTCTTCAAAGTTTGGCTCTAAAATGAATGGCAGAAACATGTTTACAATGAAAAAAAGCCA
Source organism: Vandiemenella viatica (assembly GCA_031002005.1). NCBI lineage: Eukaryota > Metazoa > Arthropoda > Insecta > Orthoptera > Morabidae > Vandiemenella > Vandiemenella viatica. The sequence continues at coordinate 231,821,576 of CM061921.1, read as the reverse complement.
TTGAGGATCGTCTCAGTTTTTCCTGGGTGATGTATAAGTACTACGTTTCATACTAATAAGGGTCCATAAAAGTTGTAGTAACGGATAAAGTTGTATACTACTAAGTGTGAACATTTCATCACGTAAAAGGAGACACGTGATTACAATGACATTTTTTTCACAAACTAAGATCATGACATCATACAATGGTTAGAATTACAGAACTGTACATCCGCTATGACTGTGAACATCCAGTACCGTGTGAAACTGCCTCTAGACGTCGTGGCATGGAATCAGAGAGAACCTGGATATGCTGCTGGGGAACACACTGCTATGTGGTTTGTAGGCTACATTAAATGATTCATAGTCAACAGCTAATATTCCCAGTTAGAACATAAACTGAAGTGAAGTCAGGGAACAGGAAGATGCAAATAGCCAGATGATGGTAGCACCACGGAAGAAACGTATAAATGTACCGTGCAATGTTGGTGCTCCATTTGTACTCTCATGAGCAGTGTGAAAGGTTTTCTGATGAGATTATGGCCGTACGACATGAATTAACAGACTTTAAATGGTAGTTGCCACTAGCGGAATAGGATAATCAATCTCGGAAATTATTCTTGAATTCAGCATACCTCTATTCACAGTGTCAATACTGTACCGTGAATATGAAACTCCCAGCATTACCTACGACCATCAAAAACACAGTGGCCAACCATGTCTACTTATGATGACAGAAAGGCAACAATGTGTCAAACAACAGCAAAACTCAAGATGGGACTTACGACAGGCATATCCATGTGGACAATGCACTGAAATTTGGTGCTGATGGGATATAGCATCAGAAGTCCGATGCGAGTGCCTCTACTAAGAAATGCCTTCTTAGTCAGTCTCGTAAACAGTCAAGTGAACTTACAGTCCGTCAGTGCAGTGAAGTGTGAATAAAATTTGAATTGCCTGAAGATATAGGCTTCAATTCTTAGCATCTTCTGAAAGCCTGGGCCGTGCCCTAATACGGAAGAGCCCCCAGACACGGGGAAATAATCAACGCGGCACTGCAGCCGTGTTATTTTCCAGAAACAGCCTCTTCAGCCCCGACGATGATGCACTTCCAACAAGGTATCCAGCCACAGCCATCTCATCTTCATCCGCTCAACTACCCAGGTAACGACGCTGCTTCTGTAAGCTGCCCCTCGATCGCAGCGTTGAACAATGTAAATTCGGAAGAAAGAACTGTTAAACGGTCTCGCATAGAGGGAAACCCTACTGAGCTACCGAACGAGGAAATGTCCACTGTAACGTTAAACAATCCAGTGAGTGTGCCCCAGGAGTTAGTTTCCATGTCATCAGTGGTGTTTTACCCAAATACTTCAGTCGTAGAATTAGATCATCAATATGATAGCCGTGATCCAACCCAAAAAACATTAAGCGAGGGTACGGGCATGGATATCACAAGCATTCCCGTGGATCGTGAAGGAGTTCAAAGTATATTATCGATCAATCGGAACCCAACTAACCAAAATAGTATACCCCAGGTGCCAAGCCCCAACTCAAATTCCAATAAAGACAGAAGTAAGAATAACCGATACAGCCGCACAGACACGGGTCCATACTTCGTCTTTGTAGAAAGTGTGGATAAAAATATAGGTAGACTTCACCCCATGTCAATAGGGAAACTTCTTTATACACATAGCCCAGCACATAAGCATAACATCATCAATATCATAGCGGCCGGGAGATATAGGTTAAAAATCGAAACCAATTCAGCAGACTCTGCTAACTTGTTTGTTCAATCTACAGTTTTCAAGGACAGAAACCTAGAAGCATTCATTCCAAAATTTTTAATAAACAAACAAGGTATTATCAGGGACGTAGACACCTCCCTGTCAGAAGAAGAAATCCTACAGGCGATAGAAAGCCCCTATCCAGTTATCGCAGTTAAACGGTTTACCAAGAAGAACTCATACCAAAATAATGATAGGAGAATACCGATACCAATATGCATGATCACCTTTAGATCACAATCCCTTCCGGACCACATAGTAATCTTTGGATCACGTTGCCCAGTCGAACCTCATGTCCCACAAATTCTCGTCTGTGATAATTGTTTACGTTTTGGCCATCGTATAACTCAATGCCGTAGCTCTCCCCGTTGCAATAAGTGCGGAGGCCCACATACTATGGAGACGTGTACCAGCACAGCTGATCCACAATGTGTGAATTGTCACGGTCCTCATTTATCCAATGACAGAATATGTCCCGTAATAGTTCAACAACAAAAAGCACGTGAGGCAGCGGCCCATAATAAAGCCTCTCCCACGCCGAACATGTATCCCACCCATCGTCATACATATTCGCAGGCAGCCAGCGCCGCTCCGCTGTATTACGACGAAAAGCAATTCCCCCCGCTCTCTCCAATGGCAGTGCAGCCACTCAGTTTAGCCTCAACAAATGCATTCCAAAACTGTCCTATAATCCCTATCCAACAAAATCAAGAGTCACGTCACCAAAGTAAAGCAACCGAAATATGCTACTACTACCGTAGGCCGCAACAAGCAAAGGCCAGCAACCCCAAAAGAACAAAAGTCCCATTACCCTCCTGTTTATCAAAGAATGTATGTACCCCATCATATACCAATAACACCTATCACACAGAATCCCTACCCTCCTCAACCCAAGGATAAGGAAAAGTCCCCCTCACCCGAAAAAGTAGCACTCATAGAGAAGATATTGCAAATGATTATGAAGATGATTGAAGAATTTCCAGTAGCTCCATCTGATACTTCCAACTCGACCCATTTCGTCACCTTCTTACCGACCTAGCAGGAACAAATTAAAGAACCGAAAAATCTCTCTAAAACTAGTTAATTGTAAGGATTTTACTCATTGTAATGTCGGGAAAAAAACAACTATGAGGAACTAACAATAATGTATATTTCACTGTATCATTTGTAATTATGTCTGAGCAAGTTTAATTAAACATAATGTGTCAAACCCCTTTAGGGAATAAACAAAAATATTCCTTTTTGATTAATCAGTTTACCTTGTTCTATCCTTTATATTTTACTAATCATGTCAAGTCTTGCTCTCTTACCTATATGTAAAATGTTTATATATGTATGTACAATTGGATGATGGTTGTATAGTGCTTAGGCGCTTAAAGCCAAATAAATAAATAAATAAAAAGAAATGCCTTCAACTGCACCGTCTCTCCTGAGCTCGTGAACCTGTGGTTGGACCCTAATTGACTGAAAAAATGTCGCGTGGTCAGATGAGTCAAGATTCCATTTGGTATGAGCTGTTGGCAGGGTTCGAGTGTGGTGCAAACCCCACAAAGCCATGGACCCACATTTTCAGGAAGGCGCTAGTGGTTGCTCCATCCTGTTATGGGCTTTGTTTTCATGGCATGGACTGGGACCTCTGGTCATACTGAACTGACCATTGACCGCAAATGGTTATGTTCGGCTACTTTGAGAACATTTGCAGCAATTGATGACCTTCACGTCACGAACAACGATGGACTTTACCATAACGACAAGGCGTCATGTCTCCGGCCAAAGGGTATTCATCAAAAGATTTGGCCACCTTACTCGCAGGGCATGAATCCAATCAAACTTATCTGCGACAAGATCGAAATTCAGTTGGTGAACAACTTCCTGGACCGGCAACACTTTCGCAATTATGGACGGTTGTAGAGGAAGCATGTCTGAATATTCCTTCAGAGGACTTCCAAATTCTTGTTGAGACAATGCCATGTCGGTTTGGTGCATTTCGCCGGTAAAAGGGGTCACACAGGTTATCAGGAGGTATCCAATGACTTTTTGCACTTCAGTGTAAGTATCTTAAATACAAAAAAAAAACAATTTTCCGTTAAAACGTAGTGTTCGGACAAAAACCAACAAGAAACAAAACAAAACAAAAAAAACAGACAATCAAGTTGTTTCCCTCGAGGTAAGGAAAAACTGTAATTTTATGTGTGTAAATTTCGTGATCTACTGAAATTACTGTGAATGGCTAATAACATTCAATTGCTGAAAATATGAATCATTATTCGGGTAACTCTCAGCAGCGCTGAAGTCTCAGCCAGCCTCACAAGTGCCGATAATCCACCAAGATAAAATGTTTTGTGCAGCAAACAAAAGCCACTATGACTGAGAGGTAAGATAAAGAGAAAAAGCTTTACCAGAAGTATCTGATGGAAACAAAACTGGTTTCTCAAAAGACGCTTATCTTTACGGCCTCAGAGGGCAGTAGCGAGTGTTCCAAACAGAAATGCTAATCAGCACGGCAGCTACGGAATCTATTGTTACGCGGGTGGCGCCTACATAAGTTATCAAGTGCCCTCCTCTTGACAAAGGCCCACTTAACGCGCACCAGCAAAGCGGCTATCGGCCACAGACCTTTGTTCGCGGCCACAGTACTTGCTTTCCATCTCCTTGAACAAAAGTTGATAACACGCATCCGATGGATGCAAATCTGAAATATAACCAATCATTATTTCTAACGGTATTTTTTGTGACGAGTCATGTGCCTCCCATCATACTTAAACAATTCTATAAATGAGGTATGATTTTAAAGATTAAGTTTTCCGCTTTGGTTACGTCATTAACTCAACCCGTAAATTACGAATAATCAAGGACACGGGTGTACAGTGCTTCATAGTCAAGCGCCTAGGTGTCATTAAGAAGTAATCGCATAGCAGCACCATTGCCGGTAGAAAGCAGATACGGATCAGCTGTGTGTCTTTACCACAATAAAAAGCTTTTTCGGATATTTTTGTTCTGTTCGTGAAGCATTTATTCATTTCCTATTGTTTCGTAAGTCGTTGTAAGTGTTTTGTTACGTAACAGATTTAATTTACAAATACCCAATTGTTACAAATGAGTCGATTCTTATTTCATTCTACTAAAAACCAGTAACCTCGCTATACATCGTACATTATTCACAAAATTTTCGCTCGGGCCATTTTTTTCTAATAAATGTTAAACCATAAACTTTACTTCACCTACTTCTTAGAATTGTCTAAGTGAATCTGCCTATCTCGATCACATAGCCGATGGCGCGCAGAATTCACGATTCAAAGGTAGTGGGTTCGAAACCAGCCTGGGGCTTAGGTGGTTAAAATTAAGTTCTGTGTGCGACTTGCAGCGTCTACCATATATATAATTGTGCAATTGCTAACACAAGCACAATTGACCTGATGTCAACAATCATTTTCCTGTTAATAGTAAAAATCATTCGAATATTATTTTGTTCATTTTCATCGGAGAAACAGTAAATAAGTTTCCGTAGAAAGTTTAACTATATAAAGCATATGGTATAAAACGGTTTTCTTAAATTTTAGTTTCTACGTTTTGTGTGTGATATGCCAAGGATGTCCGCAATTCATACAATCCAGTCTCATTTATATTTATACATTCACCTCGCAGAGTGACTCTGTTTCCATTGTTTTAACAGACGTTAAAAATGTTTACCAAGAGACTCCGAAGGACTGTTTGGCGTCTAAGAGACAGATGTCGATAACGATGGTTATCCACGCATCACTATCAACTTTTGTGTATGTATATTTGATAGGAGTTATAAACGGTCTTTGGAGCAAGGAACCGGTTGTTTAAAACTATCTCTGGAACAAATAAGTCGCTGGAGTGGAATATCGTTGGAGTCAAAGAACAAGAACAGAAGAACGGATTATTGTTTTGGGAATTTTAAAAGAATGTTAAAAAGTATTGAATTAGACAGGAAGAGAAGATTAATTTGTTGGTGATTTTTTCGGCCCAAGTCCTTAGTTGCTATGATAACTGTTTTGTGGGTTGTTTCTGACTTGCAACTAAACAAAATGCTTTTGATGGCATACGCGTTTCGCCTTTATTCAAGGCATCATCAGTGCCCTAGATAAACATATATACACATATATATACAATGCTGTTGTTTGATTTTTGTACAGTTTTCTAAAAAATATCAAGTGGGTACTTACAGTTTTTATATATTCATTAACACGCACAAGTTCGTGTTTCCATACCAGCTACTCTATTTGCACTATCACTACTGTCCCAAGTTTGTGTAGGCTGCATTTTAGGTAATTTCACCGGCCACGAACTGTATATATAGTTATTTGTTGTTGTTGACATCGAAAAGTCGTGAGCCAAAGATTATGTGTTGTGTAACTATTTGTTATTTTGCATGTGCGGTCATTAGCTGTGTGTATTTTGTGGCGGTATGTTTGATTATAGGATATGTGTTATTTATTCCTGTTTTAATGTTTTGAACAAGGTTTGGTTCGTTAGGTGTATGTATTCGTTCATAACTTTTTTACCATTATTGATTGCTTTTTGTATTTGCAGGTTTTCCTGAATTGTCAGCATATTTTTGTTGTGATTATTAATCTTTAGTATTTGCATATCTGTCTGTATATTAGTGTGTGAATGATTGTGTTGTAACAAGTGTTCGGCGAATGTTGAGTGGTTGGTACATCTGAGGGCTCTCAGGTGTTCCTTGTATCTGGTCTCAAATTTTCTAGCTGTTTGTCCTATGTATACAGTGTCACACTGCTGGCATGTTAATTGGTATATTCCAGATTGGTGGTATTTGTCTGTAAATGTACCTTTGTTAAACTGTTTTTGGATAGTGTTTTTGGTTCTAAATGCTATTTTTATTCCCATTTTTCTGAAGACGTTTGCTATTTTGTGTGAGTTTGTGTTTTGATATGTCATAGTGTACCAGTGTTTGTTGTCTTTTTGTGTGATGGATTGTAGTGTGTGATCACTGGTACACTATGACATATCAAAACACAAACTCACACAAAATAGCAAACGTCTTCAGAAAAATGGGAATAAAAATAGCATTTAGAACCAAAAACACTATCCAAAAACAGTTTAACAAAGGTACATTTACAGACAAATACCACCAATCTGGAATATACCAATTAACATGCCAGCAGTGTGACACTGTATACATAGGACAAACAGCTAGAAAATTTGAGACCAGATACAAGGAACACCTGAGAGCCCTCAGATGTACCAACCACTCAACATTCGCCGAACACTTGTTACAACACAATCATTCACACACTAATATACAGACAGATATGCAAATACTAAAGATTAATAATCACAACAAAAATATGCTGACAATTCAGGAAAACCTGCAAATACAAAAAGCAATCAATAATGGTAAAAAAGTTATGAACGAATACATACACCTAACGAACCAAACCTTGTTCAAAACATTAAAACAGGAATAAATAACACATATCCTATAATCAAACATACCGCCACAAAATACACACAGCTAATGACCGCAGATGCAAAATAACAAATAGTTACACAACACATAATCTTTGGCTCACGACTTTTCGATGTCAACAACAACAAATAACTATATATACAGTTCGTGGCCGGTGAAATTACCTAAAATGCAGCCTACACAAACTTGGGACAGTAGTGATAGTGCAAATAGAGTAGCTGGTATGGAAACACGAACTTGTGCGTGTTAATGAATATATAAAAACTGTAAGTACCCACTTGATATTTTTTAGAAAACTGTACAAAAATCAAACAACAGCATTGTATATATATGTGTATATATGTTTATCTAGGGCACTGATGATGCCTTGAATAAAGGCGAAACGCGTATGCCATCAAAAGCATTTTGTTTAGTTGCAAGTCAGAAACAACCCACAAAACAGTTAAGATTAATTACTTGTTAACAAAAGAATTTGTTTGCTATAAATAAAGGAAATCTGAGAAACAAATCTGAGCATACCCCATGTGATTAATAATCTTATCTCTGTGAATACGAACTACAAAAAATATAAGCAAACACCAAATACAAAAGGCTTCCACAGAACTGCGCTTTTTTTCTTTGTCCTTTACAGCTTGTCGACGTCGAGGTCATTACAGCCGGGAGCGGATGGAGGACAAAGAACGAGAGGTCATTCGGTCATGGCCCTCTGATGGAATCATCCCGACATTCGCCTGGAGTGAATTCGTGAAATCATGGGAAACCAAAATCTGGATGAGAGGACAGTGAAATATCGTATCGCATCAATTACCAAGTTCATTTCGTGAGAAAGTCTACAGTTCCACGCATCGGCAGATGGAAGGTACTAAATTAAGGTATCTACCATCTATCCCTGTCAATGCATATGGTGAAAGGCCGAGGCGTTGTCCACTTTGACCATTCGAGAAGCACCCCTAATATGATAAGTAGGACATATTGATGTCAATTTGACAGTAGATTCTCCAGTCAAATTCTCGAAATGAATTATAGGGACCATTCATGTCAAAGGTCTGTGGAACAGCCAAGTCTAGTGCGTGTCAAGAATACGTCTGGAAGTGCATTCCTCGATTTACTACGCACGTTCCTCTGTATGTATGAAGTGCTGACTCGCGGTGCATAACTCGTTCACAGTGGTGGACAGCCTTCAATATATATTTGATACATTGCGACACGCCATCGAATTCACGACCAACCAATATTGTTTGAGATTGGCGAATAAGCGGAGCTGGTTCGCGGACTTTGCTTCGAGGCAAGACGATTGGCGGATAACAGAACGTCACAGGCCACCGAAGAGTTGGTATGGAGTGGAACAAGAGGGAGACCACAACAGTGGCGCCACAGCGATCTCGAAGTGGAGGGTGATGTTCAGCACTTGCAATTTCCTCATCACATGTACACTTTGTTACTGCTCAGCCGTTGCCATCACGATCAGTCTTTGTTCCTGACAACACATCATTCCAATAGGTGAGCTCCCAATAAAGTATGTCGTGTCCACAGAATCGAATCTTAAGCTCCCTGATAATGTGTAATTGTCTTACATCACACGAGCATGGTGAGAGAGTGGTAACGCTTTGGTATCTCCGACTAGCCATCCAAATTTGGGTTTATCATGGTTTCCACAAATCACTCCATTCGAATTCCTTCCCATTCCTTGCGCCCAGTTCTTTCCCTAATGACCTCAGCGAGGCATAAAACCAGAAACAAACCCAAAAAAAAATATGTTTAGAAGTTATAATGTTCAAGATTTGATGAATATCAAATCAGCGATAAAATACCGGGCAGATTCTTAAGCGAATTAATAAAAGAAATATTATGTGTCAATTTCGCTTTCATTTTCACATGATAATTAAGTAAATGATTAATAATTAATTAACCCAAGCTCTACTATAAATCTGTAAGCGGACTGCGTCTATTTGTACCTTCATCCAGGGATCACAGAAAACTACAGAACCAGATTAGATGGGGTTTTCACAGTTTGAATGTTTATAGTTGCAACGTATCCGGTGTTTTTGAACAGACGGCCCTAGACTGTCTCTAACACATAATAGGTATGTTGCACTCCTTCACCTTCACTCTTTTTACGCAAACTTAAATACTTTAATCTTTCTCAGCTCCAGTGCAGTGGCTAAAAATTGACTACGCATTGTTCCAATAATTCCGATTTACTTTATGACTTTCAACTATCACCATAGAAATCTTCACAATGCACTTCTCCTGTTTTCTGAACTCCTCGAAATTCAATGCTTAATTTGTTATAACTTTCATCCAGTCTTTTCGTAGTAGCTAAGGCTTTTGACCTTAGCACATTCATACTACACTACGCCATACCGTCACTGACTGAGAACTAGGACTGTTGATAATAAATTGATATATTGAAACATCGATATTATTTTTTGAAAATAACAATATTTATGAGTGACATTTTTAGGACGATATTTCGATACTGAGATCTGGATATCGGCTTAGATATTTTTAAAAATAATTTATCATTTTTCGTTTGCTCTGAATGACACTATGTCCCTCAAATTTCTGTTACGCTTAGGGATCAGTAAGCTTAAGTAAATCTTACTACGTTCCTATAATTAATTTGGAAGTTATATGTACCAAGTTTACTCAGATGATGACAACAGTGTAGGCAAGTCATCGCCCGCCCAGCATTAATCGAACTCGATCCCGCTGTTTGAAATAAGCATGTGCACTGTCCGGGGAACTCCAGTGTGTTCGCAGGAATAGTTGGAATAAATAACAAATAGAAGCTAATTAGACAGAAAGAAAAGTAAGACTTCTACCTAACTAAACGCCTCTGCCATATTGCTTATCATTTTAAAAATACACAAAATAAGATTTGCGTCGAACCTCATCCGAGTTTTATAAATTTTATTAATTTTTATGAAAATTATGACACGCATAATAGTCAAATTTAAAAAAATAATCAACAATCATCACCAAGAGAAACCATTCGAAAGTGAAAAACTGATTACGAACAAAATCAAACGTCTATTTATCAGTGGGCAGCCTTATTTTTACAAGGTTTGATTTTAAGAAATTGCATTTATGAAAGTATCGATATATCGATATTTTTTCCGATATATCGACAGCCGATATTGATATTTTTTAAAATATCAATATATCGAAATTCCCATATTTTTTAAAATATCAACAGCCCTACTGAGAACCCCGATCGCTGCTGTGCCTAGCGAGCCTGTCTATAGCTTCTAATAATGTCACACACTGATTTTAACAATGGGTCCCCAGCAAGCAAACAATACATCATTGTTAATACCTTACGCAACGATCTTTAAAATCCAAAAAAGTTAATTGAAATTTAACGAAACTAAAATTATAATAATTATATATAATAGGGGAGAGGGAGTGGGCTGATAGTATGTGACAGCATGTCGCATGGTCTAGCTTAAAATCTGCGGTACATCCCATAACTGTTGTGACCGGGAACGCAGGAAGAAATGATTATTCTTTCATACCGAGAACAGATAGGTGCCACAGATAACACTACATCTCAGACTAACACACCTATAGGAGATACACACCAAACACTAAAACTCCGTCCTATGGATTCTATTAATATTTTTTATTATGTAACTTTATTTATTTATTTCTTCAGTATTATGAAATATAGTACGTTAATGAAACCACTACATCAAAGGTTAACACTCCAATAAGCGTAACGAAATTTTAGAACTTAATATACGATAAATGTTTCAAACATACTATATTCCTTCAAAAGGCAATGGCCGAATTCTTTCCCGTTCCTTGCCCTCAGTGCTTTCCTGCCTCTAATGACCTCGACGTCAACAACGCGTAAAGCCAGAAGCAAACCTATTCGCAGTGGTGATTTCATCGTTAGCTTGTAGGTCCATCAGGTTTATTTCGAAAGAGAAGGCTTGAACGGGTTGACACCTGATTTCACCCGCGCCTTCTTCTCATCTTTCAGCACATTACACTGATACTCATACCGTGAAAGATACAGGCAATCATATATTTTAAAGACACCAATCTTGTTTAATTACTTTAATACTTTTACATTACTTGCTAATTAGTAGGTTGGAATTGTTAACTTCAGGAGATCTGAAGCTACGTTAATCACCTCACCCTACTCCTCATTAGGCGAGTCAGAACTTCCACAATGTTTTAATAATTAAAACAGGTAATGAGCAAGAATTTTATTCTTTGAGCTGGCTGCTAGCCCTTAGGATAACTAAGCATCTCAACACTATACATACTGTAACAGTATCGCAAAAATTCACTAGCTCCTACATTTCTGTCTTACACGGATTTTAGTCTTGCGTTGTTTTTAGAAATCAATTAATCCTACTGGTTTTCTGATCAGCAAAGCCGATGGAATTGATGGATGGAATCGGTACTTTCTTTTTTATCATTAAAACAAAATATCCTCCTGGTGTTTTTTTTTTTTTTCATTTAACTCAGCACTTTACTCTCAAATATTTAGCCTAATAAAATGCAAGTATTTCGAATAGATATTAAAGATATTTTACTGGAAGATAATGAAATAATCTAAACTAATTACATCACTTTTTTATTACTTTTAGTGTTTTTGCTCGGACTATCGATTACTGAATAATAGTTTGTATTAAATTATCAAACAAACAATAACTGTTGTTTCATTATGTGGTTCCATAGTAAATCTATATCTGGAAGACTGGGATCTAGAATTGAATTATTTGAAAACCGTCCCCTTTGGCGGAGGCGAAATTAACATTTCTTGAAATAATCGGTTAGCAAAGCAGCTTGTGGAAGAAGCTAAGAAAATGAAGGTACAGTATGCTACATTAGATTTAACAGAAGTGGGATTTATTAATTTGATAGTGCAGAGAATAATTGAAAGGAAGACCTGGATAGGAGGTTAGAATATATGAAGCAGATAGCTAAGGATGTAGTTTGCAATTATACGTTCAGGATAGAAAGAGATGGAGGATTTAACCAACCAGTTGAGAGAATGAAGCCACGAAAAAAATACATATTCAAAATCATTGTATTCGATAGCACAACATAGAGCTTAAAACAATGAATAATAATTAAGACTTATTTAGCTTCCTCACTGAATTTCTTAACTTAGATAAATGTGCTGTTGTTCTAGAACTGAATCTGAAGCCCAGTGGCTTAGTAAAAAAAAGTATTTTTCATGCTAGTTTAGTCTGCGAAGTTCTTATAACAAAGTTCATGATTAATAATAATAACAAAAAAAACATAGAAATCCACACATAAGTCTGCGTACCTGTAACTAACCTGTTCAAAAAGTTTTCGGTCCTAGATGACAAGACTAACCAGCATCTAAATGGCTCAAGTAGGATGTAGGCCCCAACCCTCCTAAATATGAGTCAAACATATTTACGGTTACATCACGTAGACGGAAAATTCAATTGCGCAACACTTTTTTAGCAGTAGAAAAACAATTTAACAACACTCACAGTACAATTAAAATTTTTAGTGCTCTAGTAGCATCAATTTGCCATCTCCTTTCTTTGAAATCATTAGCAATAATTCAAAATATAGCATTATGTTATTCAGTAATACCACTTTTGCTAGCCTTAAGTTTATATGTCTCAAGTCCAACGTCAGACAAGGCAAGCTGTCCGGAGATTAGAACATCAAGCCTTTGTTATAACGTTGGAGGATAAAAATTTCGAATCGATTTCAGAGGAATAGGTTTGTCGATTGCTGTCAAATACTTTTTCCAAATTTAGATTTTACGAGAAGGTCGTTGGAGACCAGATGGGAAGTGATTTCATTTAGCAGTCTAAAGGAAATATGTCAGCGAGCGACCAAGGATATTACACAACAAAGACAATTATACAAATCATGTGATGTATCAATGATGATGCGACAGTGTAAAGACTTCCATCATCCACACAAAAAAGCAATTAAAGTAACACTTTTCCAATGTTCCCAAACGCATAACACTATAACGGAGCGTGATGGACTCTCGGCCCTTGGATTCAGGAGGTCGCTGGTTCGAATCCCCATCCGGCCTTCCAGATTTCGGGTTTCCATAGTTTCCTGAAATCACTCCAAGCGAATAACGGGATGGTTACTTCAAAAGGTAATGGCAGAATTCCTTCCTGTTGCGTAACCCTAATCCTTTCCCAACTTTAATGACCTCGACAATGACGAGGCGTAAAGCGATAATCAAAAAAAAATGTATTTTCGATGGTGATATAAAAAACTTACACAGGCCTGTGTCCTTTAAATTTAACTATCCGATTAAGCGAACACAATATCAGAATACACGCCACACAGCATGCGCTAATTTAATCTAGAACTTAGAATCACGAGTATTTCTGTCTCAATAAATGGGCTTTTTATTTTTAGAACACGAAAAAATGAAAGTTGTTTTAAAGTTTAGTGTTTTAAATAATATTTCAGGCCAAATATGACACTTATCCTCATCCTCTAATCATTTAAAACGTTTACGACTATGTAAAGAAGTTTTACTTGTACCGTGTGGCCTTTTCTTCTGAGACACATATAATTCGAAAAATATTTTAAGACGAGTATAAGTTGTTATAAATAAAACAGTAAACACCCAGGAACTTATAAGAGTTATTCGTTTCGTGCTACAACATTTTGAGCTCCTGGTTTGTCGACATAGTATTAAAGTACACATCATTTCAGTCGGAAGGTTGTGTGAGTCCTGCAAACGCATCACTCTGGGCAAGATGTACCCTCCCGGCCACATATTCAGTACATAGTGTAATGCAATCTCGCGTCCACCTGCTAAGGATGCCTGAAATTCCAGTGCCCGCTAGGTGGTATTAGATTCCGTGGTATAGTTTCGTGCAGCCTCCGTCCCACGATATTGCATCCTGCGGAGCTCTCTCCACACTGACGTCACTGTTACCAACTCATTTTTAGCGATTGGTTACAAACACGGAGTACTTTCCGGAAATCTGGTGTTGATCTTAGCTAACTACAGATTTGCGCTACTTCAGATTTTATTATGGCGCTATAGAAACATAATGATGTCTTTTATTCTTTTTAAAGACACTAAACTTTTATTTATAAATTTTTCTAGTTTGTTTTCCAACGTAAGTAATTAATTTTTGCTGTCTGTTACGAAGAAAACTATATATCTTACTATATGATGTTAACACTTCATTTTTTGTAAAATTAATAACGAGAAAAGTCGATATAACTGCTTCCAAGGATGATGTATAGCTAAAAACTTTTTCTCATTGACATAGTAATGGTTTTCTCAGAATTAATTTTTTCGTGTTGGTAACTGCGTATTTTTGATTCTTTGGTTTTTGTGATACACAAATGTATAAGGATTCTTTTGTTGATTTTCATATTTACAGCAATATCTATATAACTGTACTGTGATACTGATATTAAAAAATTTCAGCTAAGGTTTTGTTATACTTTTCATTTATTTTTTCTATCATACCTGCTGACTAAAGGAAGGAGTTCTTTTATGAAAAATCGTCGGTATTTGAAAAAAAAAGCCTACAGGATCGCAAGTAAACAACTTATTATTATTGAAGTAGGACAAACTACTACAACTGACACATAGCACAACTCTCGTCTTGTATCATCCCTTCAATCTTAATGCACTGGGCATTTTTTAACTCCCGGTTAGTGACCGGTAAAAATTTGAAAATACCAACATCACCCTGTGTGCTGTAATGAGAGAGGGATTTTCTTTTTCTTTTTACGATCCAGTGATTTGCCTGCATAACATTTTCAAACAATCAAAATCCAAACATCAATACCTCCATTAAATAATTAATTAATATATTTAAAACATTAGCCTGAAAATTCCGAATATATGGAGTTATGATTAAATTAATCTCCCGGGTGGCACAGATCACAAAAAGCAATTATAAATCGGCACTAATGAACCAGAGAGAGTAAGGCCATCGTCGGTAATGTTGTGTGGCAGTGCGTGTTTTGCTAAATCCAATTAAAGCACATGCATTAGAAGCGGGTATAAACAATGCTTCGTATAAGTACAAAAAAAGGATGATTCCTCAAAAGTTATTTTGAACATTTGATTAAAGTGGTCCCGCCATAAAGGATAAACGTGAAAACAGGTAAATGTGGCTAGGAAATAAGTTAGCAAACATTCAATCGCAAGTGCTAGAAATGCTTCCAGGAAATATTATTCGACTTGTACGAACTACTGGATACGTTGTATTGTCACTGAATATTGATGTCTTGTGATAACTGCGGCTAGAAAAATATTGACAGACAGAAAACCACAAAGATAAATAGAAAGAAATTAATATTTCCATAAATTTCGCGTTAATTCGCTTTCGCGGTAGAACCGAATTAATTAATAACATGAGTACCGTTTACGCAATACCTTAAAGGTGCACTTAATGGGTTAGTGTAACGCGTAACAATTTCTATTAACATGTTAATAAACAAAGAGTAATGGAACACAAATTTCGAGTTCCACAATTCACGGCGAAACTTTAAGGGTTAGTAAGAATACCCCCTGACCTATTAGCCTAGTTGGTTGCGGCACCCTGTTGGTGCACGGCGCTGACACGGGGTTAGCTGGTTTGAATTCTGATGATGGAAAAAATTTTCGTCATCAGGACTTGGTCGGCAGGGTAGGAGAAGTGGTTGTCCACAATACCTAATCACCAGATTATGTACTTAAGTCCTGAGCTAAATCCCAAATCTCTCCACAGTGCATATGGTGGTGATTCGTCGGTCGGAGAGAAACTAACTTGGCGGGAGAGTAGGCCTGAATAGGTCAGTACCAGGTTTCACCTTCTTCAATCTTCCATTGATTCACAACACTAACATGTAAATACACACATCACAGTCATTCACACAAAACAATCAACACGTACCTATACTTCCAACACTGGGGAATGAAAGGGTAAACCTCACCAGTTTGTCAAGAAAAAGTACTCGCCAACCTAACGGCTAGAAGAAGAATCAACCAAAATAAATAATACTCTTCACAAATCGTGGTTAAAGTACAGGGGGAGGACAAAATAATAGGAACACCTGTGAAATAATGGAAAATCTTTATTAATAGGGGGTTGGACCACCCTTTGACTGAAGTACAGATTTAATGTGACGTGGGATAGATGCATAAAGGTCATGGACAATATTTAAAGGTATATTAAGCCATTCCTCCTGCACCCCCATGCTTCAAAGACGGCAAGAGGCATTCAGGATTAAACGCTTCTCTGGGCGTTATCCAGACATAAACGCGTCCGGTCGTCTAAGAAAGGGTGAATGACGATTCATCTGACCATATTACCTGTTGTCACTGCTGTGGGGACCAGCCTTTGTGATCGCTGCACCACTGGCGTCGCTTGAAAGCATTAGTTGCTGTCACCAAGGGTTTACGAATTGCCACTCTGCCATAAATGTTCGCACATGAAGTTCCCTTTTGACTTTTTGTTGAAACGGGGTCCTGGAGATGACTGTTCACTTCGGATGTTATCTCGGATAACGATTGCTTGTGCTTTCGGGCTACTATGTGCTTCAAGGCCCGTCCATCCCTATCAGTAAGCTTTGACTTTCGGCCACTGTTGTGCTTTGAAGACGCCGTCTTACCCTCTTTCATGTACGCTACGGCTGATACCGTACTCCTTCCAAACCCCCAAAGGATTGATGTTTCCGTAACCGATGCTCCACTTAAACGCGCTCCGAATATCATGCCTCTTTGGAATTCTGACAGGTCTGACATTTCAACTTATCACAGACAGTTCGATAGATGCATGCAACGCAGGTGACTGCTGTTGAGAGACTGATACCTTCCTCTTCACGCTCACTAGGTGGCAGACTTCTGTTGCAGATGGCGCGGTTGTACTGCAGGTATGAAATACGTCATACTTTTTCACAGGTGTTCGTATTATTTTGTTCTCCATCTGTATGAGCTTTCTGCCGTATAAAAGCTCCAGTTTTCTCAAACAGAAGTATTCGCAACGACAATTTTACAACCCATTGTCCGCCCTACGGGTATCGTCGAATAGGATAATGGCATGACACTGAAGCACGTGAGATACCATTTCCACCTTCTCCACACATTTCCTCGAAAAACTTTTCAATGCTTTTATACTATCAGCCTAAAAGTATTTCTCAAGGGTATTTAAAAATGATGTGGCTGCATATACATTGTCATCCTCTGACCTGAAAGACAGAAAGTTTTAAAATTTTTAAAAATGTATGATGAGGGAGATAGGGTGAATGGGACCGGGAGGGACACGAGGGCAGGGAATTGCGCTACTAACAGTCGACGCGTCCTAAAACACCAACCAACCAACGCTGCTAACTGAAACCCACGCTCCTGAATTGCAGTCATGGCAGTGACAACAACAGTAATGGTAAGGCCAACAGTCGAGGCCTTGAACCTGACGTCTCGTCAGGAAATTCCAGAGTGTCTCGTATCTTCATGGCCTCGAGTGACAGTCTTACCCCCACTATTAACGAAGCTGGTTGGTTTTTTTCTCATTATATAACGTATAAAGAACCGTATAAATGAATTTCATGTGATTTGGAACGACAATATTTCAAAAAATTTCAGAGTCAAGCGATCGACATATAATCCACCATTTGCGATGTTCTTAATCATTTTTTTTTTCATTTTGTTTATTATGTAAAAAATCACTTTTCCTAGTTTGCATTGTATGTAAATATTTTAAAATACACATTACGAGGGGCACTCAAGAAGTTCCCGGAATTTCACTGTAACTCTTTATTAACAAAAGATAAGTACACATTTACCTAATCTCCATCAAAGTAGGCTCCTTCTGAATACACATACTTGCTCCACCACTCCTGACATTGCTGGAAACAACGATGAAAATCCTGTTTTGGTATCTTCCGAAATACACCCGTCGCTTTGTTTTTGATGTCGTCTGCGGTGGCAAAGCGATTACCTTTGAGGCCCATTTTCATCTTGGGAAAGAGCCAGAAATCCGACGGCGCTAAATCCGGTGACTAGGGAGGCTGGTGGAGGACTGGAATGTTCTTTTCTGCAAGCCATGTCTGCACAACAATCGATGTGTGAGAGGGAGTATTGTCGTGATGCAGTGACCATACTCCCTGTCATTTGCCGGGACGCCATCGGATTTCTGGCTCTTTCCCAAGATGAAAATGGGCCTCAAAGGTAACCTTTTTGCCACCGTAGAAGACATCAAACCAAAGCGACGGCTGTACTTAGGAAGATACCAAAACAGGATTTTCATCGTTGTTTCCAGCAATGGTAGGAGCGGTGGAGCAAGTGTGTGTGTTCAGAAGGAGCCTACTTTTAAGGAGATTAGGTAAATGTGTACTTATCTTTTGTTAATAAAGAGTTACCATGAAATTCCGGGAACTTTTTGACTGCCCCTCGTATATCTCATGAAATGGACAGGAAACAACAGTGGTATAGTGATCAGCCGATATGAACTTAATGACACCTTTGCAACGCTACTTCCCGTACAAGTCCTAAACGTGTAATCCTTTCTCGCCTTGTAAAACTGACGTTGACTAGATACACTACTGTTTGTGAAAATTGCAACAATCAGAAGGAATAATGTGAATCACTCCAAAATCTGAGAATGTATAGTACAGTGAAACAATAATAAATGATTTAGATCGCAGAGAGATGGAGTGCACGCAGACCAAGCAACGTTACGCCAGACTCAGTCCGTTCAGAGGCGTTAAGAAAAGTGGAAACGTGCAAGTAGTGCCAGTATGCCTCGTCGACGTCAAAGGGTGCAATATCAGCATGTGAGTGAGAGGCAGAATGACTGATCTCTGGGAAATGAGTTTTGTCGTACCGTGACACTGCGGTTCACACATGGCACACTACTACAACAATGATGCGAGTGTGGAACCAGTGGATAGAAGAGGGCCGTACACAGCGAAAAACATTCTGGACCACACAATGTGACCACAGTGCTGAATGACCGCCAACTTGTACGCATGGCCGTAACCGACAGAACAGCTTCGTCCACTGACGTTCGAGCACTGCAGCGGGTGTGGACATGACTGCTGAGGGCTGGGCTGGTGGCTCGAATCCCATTGCGCCGGCTTCCGTTGCCCAGAAGCCACTAACGCCTCAGAGTTCAATGAGCACATGAAGGTCGCAGGTGGAGTGCTGAGTGTCAAAATGCAGAGTCTCCGTATGACACCCGTTCCAGCTTGTACTACTGTGATGGACACGTACCTGTTAGCCTCTACTGTGTGAACGCAATCGAGCAGACTGCTTGTTTAGCGGCATAGCGTACAAAAGCCTGGTGTGATCGTTTGAGGCACCATTGTCAATAACATGCGATCTCGCCTCCTAATTATTTATGGCAATCTGAACAGCAACCGCTACATCAAAGAGGTTTTAAATCCCAAGGCTCTGCCCCTCCTGTAGGCAGCTCCGCATGCCATATTTACGCCGGATGAAGCCCAGCCACATGTGGCGAGAAATTTGCAAGCATTCGTCGAATAATGACGGGTACCTCTGCTTCCCTGGCCTATAGGTTCGTCTGACATGTCGCCAATTGAATATGTCTGGGAAATGATCGGCTGGCCATTTGTTCGTTCTGGTCCTCCTGCAACTTTGTGCACGCGATACAAACCACGTGGTTGCCCAGCAGCATATCCATCCTCTCTTCGATGTTATGCCATGACATCTAGAGGCTCTAATTTCTACACGTGGTGGTTTCACACAGTACCGAATTGTCACGGTAATAGTGCACATACAATTCTACAATTATAATCATGTCATGTATCTACGGAAAAAATTTCGTATCATTCACACGACTCTTTCTTGGTTTTGCAATTTCACAAATAGTAATTTATACGGAAAATTGAATCTATCTATATAATGAATATTCATTGTCGGTTCAAATACTCTATAATGTAACTTGCCTGACTATCATCAAAGTTATTTTCATTTTTCTTGAATAAGGCGAATGGATATTAACCTAACCATTAAAACTGTGGCAATATAATGTGAAATTAAATAATGTTAGGTAACATCATAATCCTATTAACGCAAAAACCACGAAATAAAATTTAAATTGAATTATCCTTAAATCAAATTGCTTTTACTCGACTCACTAGCCAGATATCAGAGGGGAGATCTGGAGCTACTATGTTCAAATTTCGGAACGGTTTTTAAAGACCGTTTTCTTGACCTTCCCTCTATCCGTATTTGCTTAACTGACGAGAACTACGCCAAGAACGCTTAGAGGAAAGGAATTGGTTCCCTCACCTCTGTGTCGTTGGTTTAGCAAACCAGGATCCAGTCAGTCTTCACGTTATTGACTATATTAGTATCAGTTATATTCTACGTAAGTCGCTATTACGTTTTATAGCAAACTGTCTCTTCCAGTGCTGTTCATGTATATAGAGAACACATTACTGTCACAGGATAATCCACTTTGAGCGTCAAATAAACGGTACGTATCTGACAGACACTAAATTTAGCCAAACTTTTATAAGCAGTAGTATAGAATAATATGAGGTTAACATACAAACGCAGCAGGGAACTTAAATGCTAGACCAGGGATCGTGGAATGAATCTTGGAGGAATGCGGGGAACACAATCTATAACACAGCTGTGAGAGAATATTGCAGCAGATAAGATATACATCACATACCAATGATAGTATTTTAGAATGTTCAAAAATGATCACCTCGTTTTTCTTAACCGTTTTCTAGAGCCCACAACTGAAAATGTGTTACCTAATTCAGCAGTTAGATGATTGATGCTGAAATTCTTCGATGAACTTGCTAATTATTATGCAATCCACAATTCGTTTCCAAACAAGCTTAAATTGTTACTAGGAGGACTTATTTACTTCGTGTATATATAGTATCTCTGAAGAAAGCTGTAAAATGGCAGCCGAAAGCTTAGATTGTCAAATAAATAACGAAGCATTCCCGCCAAATCCGGTTGTTATTTTTATAATTTATGGAAGCACTGCACAGGTGTCTATAAAAAAAACATATTAACTTTAAAAACAAGTTAACGACTGGAACATTGGAGACCGGCTTTAATACAGGTACAAAGCTACTATAGAGTTACAAAATACTACCCCTGATTTGAGGGTATAACGTATCGCTTGATAGATTCCATTTTGGTATCTTCATGTTGTTACGCAAAGGAATGTAATCTGAGTTGGGACTGGCAACAGGTGCCTCTATTACCTTACAGATGGGACAACGGCCGGCTTCGATCTTCAAATGCCGAGGGCCCAGCCTTGAGCAGCAGAGAGGATCTTCCAAAACTTTTCATGTGTGCGTAGAGATGCTGCAAGGCGCCATAAGGGAGAGTTCATTAATTACGTGAGATGTTTTTCTTAAAATTTGAACTCCCCCCCCCCCCCTTGGTGAGATTTTGCCGGACCCATCTCCCCCTTCATTTCGAGCTCACGTAAATAATGTACACTGGAAGTCACGTGATAGAGACAGCCGGTGCACTAGAGGGTACCAACCAATGAACGGTCGGCATGGTTTTTGTGTTAGCGTTAGAGTTCGATTTTGATTATATTTGCGACGAAGAGACGCTGTCGGCCAGTCGTCGACTAAAGACGTTTTACTGGTGCCTTGATGCGAGCCAAGAGTGACTGGTGTGGACTCCGACAATGTATGATTCGATCTAAAGATCGATAGTAGTATTTGCGATGAGCAGCAGTGATCAAACACGTATGTGATGCTTTTGAGAGAAAACTCCATTCGCCGTTACCCTAACGCCCACTTTAAGCCATTCACTACCATGGTAAGTAAGAATTGCAATCCCGCAGGACATTTGATAATTTTTTAAATTATTATAAAACTAAATAATAAACGTTTATATAACTGATTAACACAATTTTACTGATTAAATCAATTTTAATAATCTATATATTAATACACTAAGCGAAAACTTCGGATCCCTTTTTCAGAATTTAGCGGAAACGGTGAAGTGTGAGACTTGGCATAGTTAAAGTTTACATGGAGAAGAAGTGCAGAAAGCTAAAATTTATATATAATATGGGTTAAAAATATATTAAATTAAATAAAACGAAAAATTCATTGTTTACGTTCATTTGTTTCTTAATGGCAACGACGCTCAGCGATTCTGCCAATGTCAAGTTTATATGATACTCTGTGATCTTTGGTTGAAAGGTATAACAAGCATATACTTAAAGTTTATATATAAGAAATGCAGAAAGCTAAAATCTATATATTAATACGCTAAGCGAAAAGATCGGTTTAAGAATATTGCGCGCACGTAGTAGTGTGAATTTGATATAGTTAAGGTTTGTATGGAGAAGAAATGCAGGAAGCTAAACTCTATATATAATATGTGTTACAAATACATTAAATAAAATAAAATAAAACATTCTTTGTTTACATTCTATTGTTTTTTAATGGCAACGACACTTAGCGATTCTGCCAATGTCTATGGTCTTTGGTAAACAGTAATATGTATGTATATATATATATAATAAGGAACATTTGGAAAAGGAAGGTAGTGATTCTGCCAGAAACTATCTGGTCTTTTTTATTATTTGAAAGGTTAAGCTTTGGTTAAGGGTCTATTGATTTTTGAATTTCGGTAATTTCATTACGGATTTTTTATTATTATTATTATTCTGGTACTTGCACCTCCTTCCATTATGCCTCGATATAGAACATTGATAGGTCAGAGAGAGAGAAACAAAAAAGAAGGAATACCTATTTGCGTGTAATTCAAAATGATAATAGACAAAATTTAAATATTGAACATATACAAACAAGATGGCCACAGCAGACGAATGAAGGACGTGAAAGCGCACCAGAGAAAAGACATAAACAAACCCCAGCAGACGACTGAATGATAAGAAAGCACAATATTGTAAATACGATACAAGCAAAACATGCTTTGGATAAGAAAACGGAAATGCGCAGCTGCATACCATACTAACAAATGTAATTAGTAAGCAAATATCAGCTATAAAAAATATTTCATGTTCACAATTACGTAACAATAGGATAAAAATGTATATAAAACTGTAACTCTAACGCAGTTTCGTCGCTGAGGATGCCTCGATGAGAGGTGAAACGCGTACGACGCAACAATAAATAAATTAAACAGTTGCATTGGCGTTATCTTTCAACTGGTAATTACAATAATTATGTATGCTTGTAGTTATAATTTACGCAAAATAACCATATTAATGATGAAAAAAGAACAAAGAAGCCTCATTTGAATGCTAAAATGGAATACATCGGCACCAAAGCATACATTGCAAGGGTAAATTTCACATTGGTCTATTTTCAGGTGTTAGTGATATAGGTCAAAAACACGTCCGCGTAGAACCGTCTGAAGCGAATAACAGCCTTCGTACCGGAAGTAATACACAATTACATTGTAACTGGCCATCATTCTTCGCGACGGACTAGACGGTGCTTAAGTTTCCTAATGTTGCAAATTCGGAGCGGATGGAGTTGCATAAAGTGATGAACGCTTACAAGAATGGAGACTTCGTGGTTGTGTAATTACTTACCACCGTTCGGACGTATACAGCCGAAATTTGCCTTCTAAACACAATACTTCAGCCGCTTTCTCTGTGGCCATCCTCAGGTGTCAACTGCCATAAAAATAAAAGTAGACGTCGCTTATTCTAGCATGAGGCAACTAAAATCGGGGAAGAAGGCAATAGTTAACTGCCCGGTAGAGAAGTGAACTTTCGTGAAACCGGGCGTGGTGGATGAGCGGTTACGCTCTGGCCTCGCATTCTGGAAGACTCAGTTTCGTATCTCCATCCGGCCATCCAGATTTTGTTTTTTCCATCGTCTCCCTAAATCACTGCAGGTAAATACCGGGATTTTTCCTTCAAAAGGTCATGGCCAAATTCCTTTCAGTTCTTCGCGCCTCTAATGACCTCGACGTCGACTAGGCGTAAAGTCATTAAAAAAAAAAAGACGTTTCATTATAGTCTATAGTCGACAGATGGATCAAGACAGAATTACAAGACCTTACGTTTAGTCGGAGGTGATCCCCTACAGCGGGAAAAATGGCAAGGATAAGGAGAAAAAGGTAAACCGAGAAAAAGATAAAAAAAGGTGACACAACATCCATTCCGACTATGAGCCGAAGGGGATAGGCAGCAGACACTGGAAATGGGTGGAACGATCAGTCCCAATTCAACGTAGTACACTTAATTTTATTTTTAGAATATAATCGTAATTCTCTATCAAAGTTAGACTATAATAAAGATTATATAAAGATTTTTTTAACAGCAATAGGACTTCCCACAATTCAGTATAATTTTTTTTAGTAACCTTAAAATAATAATACACTGATTAAAAAAGTAACTTTAATGTGAAAAAAGCGTGGGGTACTGGATATCTTATATTTTTCGCAGCTAGCTGTTTGTAAAAGTAGAGTCATCATGAAAACTACGTAGAGAGCACCCCCACGCTTTCTTTCATTAATGGTCATTCCTATCAGAAAGCAGAGTAAATGTGGAAGACTACTCTTCTATAATTAGTCGAACGAATTCAAAACGATGTAACAAATACTCACTGTTTAACATCACATTAGGTGACTGCGGCCACTGTCGTTGCTCCTTGCATCAAAGTATCGTCAATTGTGCATGAGCAGAAGTTTGCCCAACAAAACCACTTAGCATAGCAGGACATAGCTGTGACATTATGTCTCGTTATCGATACAATCATTTTGAAAAATCACGATGTTTGGAAGAGAGTAAATTAAAGTCCGTCACCTCTTTTCGTTTTTGTTCACTGGTATAGAATAGTTCCAGTTTTTAGGGTCAAATGTTATGAGAGGTTGACCTGATCTGACAAAATACGAACTTGAGCCGTGTTTCATCCAAAGGGTTCACTGTGCAAAATTTGAATAAAATCTTTTGAGCTTGAAGAACTTCAATAGACGGAGAAAGACGATCGTGCATTGTTGCTAGACTTGAACTATCTAAAATACAAACATGACTTGTATTTTACCCTCTACAAGTTGTGAAGAATTTCTTTTTAGTTTAAAGGGAGTTTGATCATCCTTCGCAGCAACAATTGCTTCAAAAGCATCATATTTTTCTCGACTGAGATTGGCCAAACATTCATAATATAATCTTTAGCTGTCGTGTTCGTAGTGGCCAGATTCCACATTATTAAATAGCTAAGCTACTCCTAGTAGATTAATTGTCACAATACTCGTTTAGGTAACATGTCTGAACTCTGATATCAACTTTAAAAAACTAATAACTCGTGTATAGCGAAAACGAATATAGATCAGAAATGGTCAATATAATATGTAAAAAAAACAAATAAATCGTAATGTATAAACTTTGGTCAAGCAGCAACATTATCGGACGTTTTAATTGAAATTTAGCCTAGGCTGGAATAATAATTGGCATTCGTTGTTGCAGAAGAGACCATGAATAATTCTCGTTTTTTGAAGCTATGTCGCGTGTAGACCAAGCGAGTGGCGAACTTACCCACTGTGGGTTCGTCCTAGCATCTACTTACTGTCGGCTGAGGTACTTCTGGTATCCAGTCGGCATCTGTAAGCTCCTGGCTTGGATACAAATACATGCACAGAGACTTAATTTGCGTAAAATCAGGATGTAGGTGCTCCTTGAAATAATATGAAGAGTTATGGCTACTTGATTTATTATTGAAAGTGGAGGTACGGTACAGTTACATGTAATTGATACATAAAATCGGTATCTTCCGACATTGGAATGATGGCCCATAGGCTCCAAAACTAACGCAGAATGCGTTCCGAGCCAGCAGAGGGAGAATGATAGGAGAAATGCCTAAAATGGCCTAATTGGATGGTAACAGGTCTGCCCCACGAAATTTCACATCACGGACTGGGGCGAATCGTGCACGCAAAAAGGCGCCCTCGATTCTGGAAGGTGGGGAAAGCCTTCCTCTCATTGGCTGTTTGTCACGACGATCATGCGTGTGGTTCACGTACTCATAGTGTGTAAGCCCCGTGTACCCGCCGCGCTATACAGTGTTCCCACAGTAAGGACTGCCAGACCAGCGTCCTTGGCGCGGGTGTCGTATATGAGCGGTGTAACCTTCGTACTACTGTGCTGGCTTGGAAGCACTCCGCCTTCATTACCGCTAAACTCTATACTAAAATCTATACAAAAATCAGCTACCGCGACAGCTATTTTTATGTTTCTTTCATTAGTGACATGTTAATGAAAAGTAGTTCCATGATTTTTCAGCCATAAAGTTTATCCACATTTTTTTAAGAATGAAATACTACGAAAATCAAACTTAATTAACGTATTCTGGCAAATAATTTCTTAGCAGTTGCTTAGCTAATTAAACTGTTCACATAACCTCTAATTTATAATAATATCTCTAGTCACTGTTAATCTGCGAGCGTAGGCTGGCATATGACGACACCATTCTCCAGCCAACAGTTATCGAAGTGGGTGAGTTTACCAATTTATATGGTAGAAAGATGATGCGTCGAAATCTCCGAAGGGTCTGGCCGGCCAAGTGACAAAGGTTTTTCGAATTGCCACCACTGCGCGCTCATGTCGGGGTTGCATTCGCCTTAATAGGCAATTACATAGGGTACAGGGGACCAGCAGTTTAACGTGCAATCTGAATCGTGGAGTATCCTAATGTACTTCACATAAACAAAGCTTTGCCACTCGTGAATTTCAGTAAAAATTCCACGCAAAACCGAGCGGGGAACATCTGTTTAGCAGTCACGCGCCTTATTTAACAGCCATCAAAGCCGTGGCGGAAAGTGGGTGGAAATTACCACATCTGTCATATGGCGGTGAAACTTTTTTTTTCTTACTGTTAACGTGATGACAATACCAGAACAGAGATATGGAATTATAATATTGTCATCGGTTCTTAATACGTGTGCAAAATTTCAAACAAATCTGACTTCTGGAAATGGGTTAGAACTGAATTGAAAATCTGTATTACATTCATTTCATTCAACCACTTTTAAGTTGTTTCTGTCAACGTAATGACCTACGTACATTCATACATACATACATTACATTCTGGTCAAGCTAATATAAAGCATGTAAAAAAGGTTAAGTGTCATTGATAAAGTGCAAATACGATACAGATGAATTTTTTTAATATATGGTGAATTTATTAACGTACAAGATATAAAATATCAGTTAAACAAAAATTCAAAGCTTTGTGCAGCCTGCGAAACATATTTTCACTGTCCTATTCAGAATCAAGAAAGGCAATGGGCTCCACTTGTTACTTGTGAAGATTGCAAAAAATGTTTGGGAAGTAAATATGTTCAATAAGCAAATAATTATAAAAGTTTTTATTTCTTATATATATTAATTTACATTTCTAATTATTTGAGGCTGGTATTGAGACCAAAAAACAAGTATAAAATTCGCATTTCAGAGAATTTGGTAGGAACAAATTCAATACTGTTATTGCATAGTGAATCCAGCTAAACGACGAAAAGGCAAGAATGCATATGCTACGCGCTCATTTAGAAAAATTTAAAAACAACATGGAAGCTTACTAACATGGCGTTGTTGACGTCGAGATCATTCGGGGCGGGAAAGGACAGTAGGCAAGAGACGGTAAGGATTTCAACAATGGCCTTTTGAAGGAACCATCCCAGCATTAGCCTGGAGTGATTTCGGGAAACCGTGGAAAGACGAAATCTGAATGCCCGGACAAGGATTCGAACCTGCTTCCTACAGAATGCGAGGCCAGAGCGTTACCGCTCACCCACCATGCTCGGTGCTAGCTAATCGGCAAAAAAATTACCTAAATATTATTAAAAACGGATAAAATACTAAATCATGAAACGAAACACCGAACGAGGTGGGTGAACGGTAAAACTATAAGCTCGCATAAGCGAGGACACGGGTTAGAATTCCTGTCTGGCCATCCAGGTTTCGTTTTTCCATGGTTTCCCGAAATCACTCCAGACGAATGCCGAATTGGTTCATTCAAAAAGCCATGCCGAATTCCTTCCCGTTCCTTAACCCTACCCAACCATCACGCCTCTGATGAACTCGACGTCAACAAAGCGTAAAGCAATAAGCAAAAAAAAAAAAAAGACGAAAAGAAACGATAGACGCCAACTTACAGCGATATATACACAACAATCAGATCCTAAATCCTAAATATTACATTCAACGCTTTAACAGAAAAACGTGTTTGCATATCTAGTTTTGGTGCTGAGTTGTAATTAGTTTTTGGAGTAATCTTCAGGAAACTTAAATTCCAAGAGGTATTGATTCTAAACACTTCACGAGCATAATTACAGTGCCACTCGATTAATATAGATTAATGAGACAACTAAGTGAACTGGAAGAAATAGACCAACTTCTCGTAAACAGATCAGTATTTCAGGCTTAGCTACTTCAACTTCTTCAACTACAATGAACATTGATTGGTCATACACATTGGGAATCTCTCCTTTGTGATGTATGTGCATTTTTTACGAAGGTAAGTTGACTTTTAAAAAATTTCATATTACAGTTATTAAAATCAATTTAAACAGTTCAGATAATAGTGTTATTAAAATTCCTTACACGTACGCATTTCGCCGATGCTTATATCCCACAGCTTGCTAGACAAATGCGGTATCAACCAGCAGGTCATTAACAAAGTTTCTGTACTATTTGTAAAAACATTGATCACGTAAGCCCGAAAAAATATTAAAATGTTCAGTTTATAACTGACCTTGAAATGTTTTTAACAAACTAAAGAAAACCAGTTCATATTTGTTACTTCTGGTTTGAAATGAATTATATAGGGTGAGTCAAAACAGACTTTACAACTCTGTTTTGATATAGACATTTTTGAACTTACAGATTCAGTAGGTATGTTATTTTGTAGGAGACAACCTCATGTTTGATGCACCACCTCATTTTCTAACAGAAGTTCAAAGTTTCCTCGATAATCGCTTCCCACGGTAGTGGATTGGCCGTGAAGGGCCAATCACATGGCCACCTCGCTTCCCACACTTGACACCACTGGATTTCTTACTCTGAGGTTTCATTAAAGATCGTGTGTATGTTCCTACCCTACCAAACAATTAGGCCGACCTAAAAAATCGAATCTACGCTGCCGTTGCACAAGTTACGCCCGATTGCTGCAACGAGTGCGGGAATAAATTTACTACCCATGAGATGTTTGCCGCATGACAAATGGTAGTCATATCGAACCAAAATGTCGCTTGACACTTTTATGTAAAACTTCAGGTTGTCTGTTACCAAATATAATGGAAGTAGAATAGTAATAATAGTAACATAAATTAATATTAATAATATTCATCAACATCTATTTGAAGATATCTGTTTAATAATAGTTTTTTGTTCCAAATAAAAAAATTCTGATGTCTCTCACATGCTGTTGATTGTAAGAACGATTATCAGACCATTTTGTCCAAGTCTTTCTCTGATACAAAAGCTCAAACCACAAAATACAGACTAAGGCTCTATACAATATACTAAAATCTAGTGAAGTGTCCTTTCACTTCATAATTTTCATTTGTTTACGAGAATAACTTCAACAAAATTCCTATTTACTACTCAAATTTAATAAAGACAGTATTGTTCGTCCACTCTAGTCCGATATAAACAGCAAAAACTTCAAAAGATACACAGAAAAAAGTTTACACACTGACACACGCATTTTTAATTTTTTTATTTCTTTTAGAACATAAGAAACAGGGAAGTTTACTAAGAAATCAGAGAAACGTAAGTTATCACGAAGTACATCAAATACTTATCTGATAAAATTGTTATTTTTGTTGATGAAAATAGTATGTAAAAAATAAGACTGTAATAAATCCTTATTCGTATTTTGAATTATACTTTCCTTAGAAACTTTTCCAGTACATTAAAAATTTCCGTAATTTTTTACATTTGTTCAGCTAGTTTATTATTAAAAGTTAAAAACTTTGTGCAGAGACAGTGTGACCTCAACTGATCTAATTCTGAGCCGCCGCTTTAGCTTGCTGTAGTAAAAAAGTTCCCCAATTATCGCTTCACGTCACCAATATGAGACTTTAGACTAATTTTCTGATTAAATTCGGATTAAATATCCAGGCTTCCGGTAGTTATAAAGGGGTTCAGTAAGTGAAATAAACATCTACTTCAGTGCAACGTTATCGTATCTCCAAAATATCCTCCTACGTGCGAAGAGAAGAACAAGCACCGCAGGCAGTTATACACCCCCAGCTGGTTATTCGCTAACCCGATTATGGTTTTACTGCAAGGGTCTATTAAAGCGAATTCTGAGAGGTCTACCAAAATTCCAAATAAAGTAAATAGGTTAAATCAAAAGATCTCAGCAAGATGCTTACACATTTCGCACGAAAATGGCGAGATCCTTAGCGCAAGTAGTCTTTAGAAGTCTTAGGTGTGAAAATGACGTTAAAACCCGAAAAAAATCAAGGAAAAAACATCTTGTGTACTATACGTTCTATTCTGGAAGTGAAAATAGGGACGGTGAACATGCAGATATGTTTCGGCAGCCATTGAGTAAATGACCATCATTATTATCTTTAACATCTAATAAAACCTCCAAAACGTCGGTACAGCCAGTCAGCAGCAGTATGATGAAAATTAGATATAAAATAAATTCCTACATGTATTTGACTAATACGTTGATATACAAAATTATCTACATGCCTACGGTAATCACCTTCGGAGGAGATCCTGTTTTGAGGACAGAATTTAATAAAGCTCTGAATGACTTGAAAGCAAATAAGGCAGTTGGAATAGATAAGATCGCTGCAGAACTCCTTAAATCCCTAGGAGAGGAAGGAATCGAAAGATTATTCAAGCTGATATCAAAAAGATATGAAACAGGAGAAATTCCAACTGATTTTAATAAAAATATCATCTTCACACTTCCAAAGAAAGCACAAGCCGACAAATGTGAGAATTATCGCACCATTAGTCTAACATCACATGCTTCAAAATTACTGACCATAATAATATACAGAAGGATGGAAAGGGTAATAGAAGAGACAGTAGCTGAAGATCATTTTGGGTTTAGGTACAAGGGAAGCAATTCTGTATTTAAGATTAATACTTGAAGGGCGGATCAAGAAAAACAAAGATACTTTTATGGCATTTGTTGATTTAGAAAAAGCTTTTAATAATGTTAGGTGGTACAAGATGTTCAAAATTTTAAAGAAGTCAGGTCTAAAGTATCGAGATAGAAGAATATAAACTATATAAGAATCAAGTGGCTATAATAAAAGTAGAGAATCACCATAGACACGCATTAGTCAAAAAGGGTGTGAGACAAGGTTGTAGTCTATCCCCGTTAATATTCATCTTGTATGTAAAAGAAGCAATGAAGAAAGTAAAAGAAAAATTTCCATGTGGCATAAGTGATTTCAGGGAGAAAAATCAGTATGCTACGATTTGCTGATGGCATTGTCTTGTTAGCAGAGAGGGCTGAGGATATTGAGAAATTACTGAATGGCATGAACAAAATGCTGAAGGAAGATTTTGGACTGAATATAAATCAAAGCAAGGCTAAAGTGATGAAATGTAGCAGAAATGATACCAATACTATTGTTAATACACAATATTTCGGCGACTTTATTCTCCGTCGCCATCTTCAGGTGCAGTTGTCAGTGTCTTGAAGTCTACCTTGAAGTCAGCCTTTAGCGTGTTGTTTGAAAACTGGCATGGCAACGACAGATGTTGTTCTGTTGCCTAGCAGCATCTCAGATGTCATTAGACGCCCGCGGAACACAAAAAGTAGAGCGTTGGTGACGAGCAGCCTCGATAACAGGATTCCATGCGTCACTTATCTGGAACCCACAATCCCTGTTAACCAAATCAGACGCGAGGCGAATTTCAAATGCTTCTTTGATGACGCTGTCCCAGAAGCCTCTCGCATGTGTCAGTACCTTAGTCGCTTCGAAATCAAAACCATGTCCTTCTGTCAAACTATGTTCTGCCACTGCGGATTTGTCTTTTTGCCCCAGGCGAACATGTCGGGCGTGTTCCAAACACCGTTGTTGTACGCACCGTATGGTCTGGCCGATGTATTTCTTCCCACATTCACACGGGATGCAGTAAACTCCGGGTGTACGAAGGGCAAGGTCATCTTTTGGAGAGCGCAAAATGTTTCTCAATTTCGGTGGTGGTAGGAAAATGGTCTTAATGCCATTTCTTGCCAGGACTCTTCCGACCCTAGATGTTGTGGCGCCAGAGATTGTGGGTTCCAGATAAGTGACGCATGGAATCCTGTTATCGAGGCTGCTCGTCACCAACGCTCTACTTTTTGTGTTCCGCGGGCGTCTAATGACATCTGAGATGCTGCTAGGCAACAGAACAACATCTGTCGTTGCCATGCCAGTTTTCAAACAACACGCTAAAGGCTGACTTCAAGGTAGACTTCAAGACACTGACAACTGCACCTGAAGATGGCGACGGAGAATAAAGTCGCCGAAATATTGTGTATTAACAATAATATTACTCGGTTTGTTGCCCGAGAAACGTTTATAAATAAACAACGCCGAGAGAAATTACATTCATTTATGATACCAATACTAGTAGATTAGATATAAAAATAGGATCGAATGCAATAGGAGAAGTAAATGAATTCTGTTACTTGGGAAGTAAAACTACAACCGATGGCCGAAGCAGGAATGATGTTAAAAGCAGAATAGCACTAGCAAAAAGAGCCTTCATGAAAAAAAGAAACCTTTTAGTTTCAAATATTGATCTAGGAATTAGAAAGAACTTTTTAAAACATTATGTGTTGAGCACAGCACTTTAGGAATACCGGAAAGAAGGAAAATTGAAGCATTTGAAATGTCGTGCTACAGAAGAATGCTGAAAATTAAGTGGACAGACAAAGTAAGAAATGAACGAGTTTTGGAAATGATGGGTGAGGAAAGAAGTTTGTGGAAGAAGCTTACAGAAAGAAGAGGCAGGCTGGTAGGTCATATTTTGAGACATGCTGGATTGGTTAATTTGTTAGTGGAGGGAACAGTCGAAGGTAAGAACTGTAGAGGAAGACAGAGATTAGAATATATGAAGCAGATAATTGAGGACGTGGGCTGTAAGGGGTATGTAGAAATGAAGAGGTTAGCACAGGATAGGAAGGGATGGAGGATTACATCAAACCAGTCGAAAGACTAACAACAGCAAAAAAAAAAACGGTAATGTGAGAGTGCGTTTGTTTTAGAGGGAGAGAAATCATTCTCTCTTCAAAATTGATACGATCCTTTACTTGCTTAATCATCTCCTCTTCTTGTCAAAATACACATTGCAACTTCCATTGATTGTTACCTGCTTGAAATCTTCAATTATCGTCTATAGCTCTTTCGTTTAACTAATCTCATGTCTCGAAGTTTTTTTGCTAACCACGGTCCTCCGTAATCTCTTCCTGTTCCTATCATTACCGCAAATTATCAATTTCTTTATTTAGATAACATTCGTGATCGGGCTTTAGCACTGCGTTTTTAATGCTTCTATTTTTCTTGTCTATACTTCCTAAGGGGCAATTTTAATGTCCATAACAGCTTTAGAAAGCTCTTTCTAAGTACTAGGACAATGTTTGCAGCTGTAGTTAATCTTGTATCATTTTTTTCTCATTTATGTAGGCTATATACGAAGGTAATATGGTGTTTTAAAGTTGGTCCATAAGCTTACATATTTCCTCTAGTTCGAAAACTTTAGACCTGTAAAATTAGTTCATTAAATTGTTATACAAAATAACCGCGTCATGTTGTATGAATTCTTTGCATAGTTTTGAAGTGTCCAAGTTTTATCCCCGCAACTCAGAACCGCATGAAACATAACGTACTTCCAATCCTAAAACTAAGCAAATTTAATACTAGTTGACTAAAATCCCTCTGCAGGTGTCAAATCGTTCTCATAATCATATGGGAGAAAACCATTTCCGACAACCAAGATATCCTGCAGCAGTTTTACCTTGTCTATATAGTTTTTTTTTTAACTGCTTTACGTCTCTCAACAGCGAGGTGTTTAGAGACGGGAAAGGATGGTAGCAAGGAATGGGAAGGATTTCGGCCATGGCCTTTTTAAGGAAGCATCCCGGCATTTGCCTGGAGTGATTTGGGAAACCATGGAAAACCCAAATCTGGATGCCCGGACGGGGATTCGAACCGCCGTCCTCCCGAATACGAGGCCAGAACGCTATCCGTTACACAACCACGCTAGGTGTCTATATAGTCAACATTCTTATTAAAACATAGCACTTTTAAGAATAATACTTTGGTTTATGTCCTAACTAGCTGTTACCCGCGATTTCGTACGCGTGGACTTAGAATTTGATTGCTATAACTGGATATACAATGCTGAAAGTTACCTAAGATATGTCCCAAACAACACTGAGTTTGCATAATATGACGGGAACGCCATCGATATACCATCCTACAGTCGAACTTGTCTCATGACTAAAACTGTTATTCATACCAGAAAAAAGTATCCTATTTTGTTCCTAAAGATTCAAAGTATATCCTTGTCATCAGTATACACATATAATCGTCAAAACGTAACAAAAAGAATGAGACTTACTTTCGCATATATAACATTATTAGTTTAGATCACACATAAGCTGCCTGTGGAACCAGTATATCGTGAATAAAGTAAACGCTTAAGGCACTGTTCTACCGCCTACGATTTGCCACGCATTCTGAATTTACGGGACCTACATTTCGACATGGCATTCTTACTACAAAATCCCAGGCTTGGTCCTGACTATGAAAAACAATTCTTAAAAATTTTTGCTCCCAGCGGGGTTTGAACCAAGCACCTTACCCACTGCGCTACCAGCCCTCTCTACCGTTACGTATTACAGAGATGTATACATACATATTATGCGTCTGTCTTTCACAGTTCACATAGTTTTTATAATTCAATGACAATTTGTATTGTCTATACAGAAAATAGTATCCTATCCCCATCATAATGTCAAATAGCATCTCCTTGTCAAATTTCATTATGGTCGGATTAACCGTTTAGCTCAAGAAACATAACAAACAAACAGACGAGTTACTTTCGCATTATAATATTAGTATAGATGTAACGATTGAAGTCATAAATAATGCAATTCCTGCTTTCAAAATAACTCATTTAAGTGTGCCAATCACGTTTGTAAAGAGAAAGAAGTCGCCTGGAATTATATGTGGGGAATATACAGGTTGGGACAATAGTCGTATTCTGAACTGCATAGCTATGTATTTTATGTCGAATGGTTTATGTCCTGTGGATTACTTCTCCCTCCCTGCGTGAGCTCTCTTCCGTCATCATCTGTATGATAAGTGTATTTTTGATTGTGTAATGGATAGATTATGAGCCTGAAGTTAGTAACAATCCTAGCAGTCGCCTGGCTGATTACTGGAAACCACCTATAAACCGTAATGGGGACGGCAGATACGCAGAGCCCGGGATTTGAACCTGGGCGAGGTGTAAATCCCAGTCCAGTGTGGTAGCTCTCTAGCTCGCGCAGCCACTCTGTTGTTTTAATATCTATGTTATTCAAAGCAATGGCAGAATTTACTGGTGCGTTGTCTGCCAACAACAGATATCCTACTGTGTGAATTCTCCGTATCACCTTCAGTTCTTATAGTAACGTTCATGGAAATGGATACAGCTCAATGTTTGCTATTTTCTCGGTAGTTCGTCAGTCTTATTCATTCACAGTCCCAGGAAACGAGCGATATTACAGCAGCGGCTTACCTTTGCACTTCCCCCTTTATTTTGTCTGGAGAGGAGCGGGGAGTGACTGTATTTCCACTGTTTTCTCATTTCTTTTGTTTCCGTGCCATTTCATTCACTGTGAACAATCGTTTGAAAACATTTTCTTCGGTTCATAGCAACCCAGCATGTGGTTGTTGCGTTCTCTGGATCGTCTTCAGAAATAAATGAGAAATCGTGGCACCGATAGTGCTGGCACTTTACAAAGTCGTAGCTGGTGATGTGCGGTATTTCGAATGAATCAACAAATTACATTGAACACAATTATGGCGTTTTTCCATATCAGCTTCCAGTTTCTCCGTCGGAGGGCATTATCGCTCCCATTCTAAGGGACAAGTTATAGTTAGACTTTGGAGTAGCCTTCTGCACTTGTTTACTCATACAATACAATCATTTTCCATAGATCTCAGAATAAGAGAATGACTCTGTGGAATATGAATAGGAGTCAAATTAAAGCAAAATCATTACAACAAAACAAATGTATTGAACAGACGAAGCACTGTCACGAAATAATGTATACCTTAAACGAATGGAGGCTTTCCCGGTGCGTCAAATGTATAAAATGTTCTCGGTCCTCCGGGGGAGCGCGTCAATTTGAAGCGACGTTTCGAAGCCCGTCTGTGGCTTCATCTTCCGGCAAAGTGCCGGGTTCCCGGCGAGTCCGTCCTTATAATGCCTGTGATGACAACGAATGCTAATGACGTCACAGTCACGTGCGCCGAGCAAATCGGTGCAGATGTGGTGTTGGTCAGATTGAATTCTGTGATGATCTTGAAGCGTTTGTCTTTGCCACCTTAATTGACCTTTAACAGAATTTCAGCCACGCTGAGTTGGTACCCCATATCCCTTATTACGAAGTCATCGGCGAGACGAAACTCCACAGCCTCCTTAACTACGCTGTCCCAGTATCCATTTGCGTGGGTTATTACTTTTGTCACCTCGAAGTTAAAGCTGTGTGTTTCTTCAATGCTGTGCGAAGCCACCGCCGATTTCGTAACATGTCCCAGACGCAAACATCTTGCGTGTTCTAAACAGCGCTGGAACACGGAGCTTCCCGATATACCGCTGCCCACATTCACAGGAGATGGAATACATACCAGGCTGTCTAAGACTAAAACCATCCTTAGCGCTGCGCAGTAACTCCCTTATCTTACTTGTCCTTGGTAGACGAAAGAACGTCTTAATGCAGGCTTTGCCTAATAGTCTAGCGATTTTCCCTGAAGTCGCTTCAGCATACGGTAAAAATGTATGTTGATCTGCTTCTTCCTTCCTGCTTTCCTCTTGTCTTTCTTGTGGAAAGCCCTATTGATTTGTGCTTCGCTATATCCATTCATGTGGAATGCTCGCTGCAAATGGTTCAGTTCCGCCGGAAGACGTTTTGCGTCACAGATGGCTCTGGACCGGCACACTACGGTTGATAACACTGAACTGCAGTGAGCGGGATGATGATAGCTCAGAGCACTAAAGTATAGGTCGGTGTGGGTTGGTTTCCTATACACTCCGTTCAGTTAGTGTGTCATCCGT
The DNA here is from genome assembly GCA_031002005.1 of Vandiemenella viatica. Classification (NCBI taxonomy): domain Eukaryota; kingdom Metazoa; phylum Arthropoda; class Insecta; order Orthoptera; family Morabidae; genus Vandiemenella; species Vandiemenella viatica. The sequence goes on along the minus strand of CM061921.1, from coordinate 231,784,155 downwards.
GTTCCTTCTGACAAAAATATCTAGAAATGTCAAGCTATCTTCCCGTTCAACTTGCATCGTAAATCTGATACTATCACTTATTCCATTCAGATGTATAAGTAATTCGTCTAATTTTTCCCTTCAGTGCGGCCATATCGTGAAAGTATCATACACATATCTATAAAAGCAAATCGGTCGCAGTTCTGCACTTTCCAGTGCCATGTTCCATGAACATATAGGCTATCACGGGAGAAAGTGGTGGCGACCCCGCCACGCTGTTCAAAATAATCACATTTGAAGAGGAAGTACGTTGACGTCAGAGTGGGGCGGAAAAGTTCCACCATCGGCGGTTCAAAATGCTGCCTGAGCAATTCCAGTGTATCCGCCAGAAGGACCCCAGTAAAAAGCGACACCACATCAAAACTGACCACGATGTCATTTGGTGCTAGTCTTTACCCTTTCATCGTACCAACAAATTCCGTCGAAATCTGTACATGGTGAGCATATCTGGATTCAGGACTACGGATAGATATTTCTCCGGTGAGTGCGTTGGTGAGCCAGTGACACTCTCTATAGGTCGTAATGTGACTCCATCTTTGTGTATTTTAAGTAGCCCATATATCCTGGGAGGTAGTGAAGCTTTGGGCTGAAGTCTTTTGACTGTTTCCGGTGGAAGAGCTGAAGCTTTCAAAACTGCGATGGTCCTCCTGACTAATGACGACGTTAGATCACGAGTTAGCTTCGCGTGTGTTTCATCTTCCAGAATTACTTTGATTTTCCGACTATATTCTTCTGATGTTATGACGACAATAGTGGAGTTCCCTATATATCTGCGGGAAGAATGACGATGTCCTTGTTCTCCCGTAACTTGTTGAAAGCTCTCTACTCCGCCACAGGTATATTCTTCTTGTGCGGCTCGGTATTACTGAGGATGTGGCACGTTTCTCGTCTGATTTCTTCTGCGGTGTCCGCTGGTAGTATGCGGATGGCTTGTTTAACTTCGTTGCTGATATCGATGCGGGGAACATATCGTGGTGTAGGTGCCAACTGCAAACCCGTGAAAGCACTGCCTCCGCAGCCGGATCTAGTTCTGTGCCGGTTAAATTGATGACAGTTTGTTGAATCACTTGTGTCTGCCCGCGTGTGGCGGTAGAGAGGCGGCTGAACTATCCCTGTAGTCTTGCGGTAGTCTTCCGTTGGGGCAGTGTTCTGTCCACCATTGTACAACAATCAGCCCAATTGCGAGCATCTGGAGCGAGTTTGCTAGCCAACATTAAATGGCAGCACAGCAGTGACTTCGCATTAAGGCCCAACTCCTTCCGTGTGAAATTAATCGTTTCATGAACCAAGATCTGGCTAGCTCGACGAAAAATCCTGGTCGCTGATGTTGATTTGATGTGGTGTATAATTTCGGTGAAGCGAGGAACCACACTCTGGTCCCGACACCTTTCAAGGAAGGCAAGTGAACTCAGCAGCTTAGCCTTCTCCACGTGCAGTGTTCCATGCTGTATGACACTGCGATAGATCTTCTCCCCATAAAGACTACTGATGAACGAATGGAGGCTTTCCCAGTGCGTCACATTGACGTAATGATGCAGCTACAGTGAACTCGCACACAAAGCAAAAAACAAAAATCACCCTCGTTTTTACTTCCAATAGCCTTAACCTCTAGTCTCATGTCCAATGTAATAACTAAAGATGGCCGAGGAACCTCACAGCAGTGGCTGAAAAATGGTAACGATGGGAAGGCCTACATTGAATCGCATAGTACAATTTTATTTCACGTTTTCTCAGCCATAAAGTTTTCTCATCAGTTTTTAACTAAATTGACGTAAAAAATTTAAAATGACATAGTATGAAACGAAAAGTAATCTTAATTGAACCTATTCGACTAAAATACGTCTTACAATTTCAACGGTTCTTGTCCTCATCGACCCACTCTAGCGGAATTCCTGCCTATAGCCATCTTGGTAACCACGCCGGCGGTTGCGGACGGAGTGAGCCTAAGAAATTATATAGTAGATACGTTTGAATGAAATTCTTCTTTGGAGTAAAAGTTGTCTTACTTCAAGCTAGCCGTTTAAAACATGTTGGAATCTTGTTGAAGATAGGTATAATCCTTGTATATCTGACCACTCTGAACGAATAACAACTCGTAATCCTAGTGAAGCTCATTTTTATTTCTAATGCCATAATTACATATTTTACTATATGCTTAAAACAGAGTATATTAGTGACTAAAAAGGGCATTATTGTATATAATTATGTACTCGACCTTCAGAGTTGAAATATCTAACTCGTTAAACAGCTCTCTTTAGTAAGCTCTACTGCCAACTCTACACAGAATTCTAATTACTCGCTTCCGACCTCTGAACACCTTATGCCTATTCTTTTAATTGCTCAATAAGATTATTGCATATTATATTAAACTCATTTCTTCATATTAAGATCACCTATGACTGAAATTGTGCGAATTGCGGATGGAGCTTCATTCAATCGTTTTGGTAAGACCACCTCTTAGGACGGGCTTTCTCCCCTGAAACAGCTTTAATCTCATCACGAATTTGCTTTGATGATTTTTCCAGGAGATTCAGCACTTTTATGACGTACAGTGTCCTAATTTTGTCAATCACGGCACCTTTATTTTTTCAGCCGCATTTTAAAAAAGGTATAACTACATTGCCATAGAATTGTTCATTACGCTCATCTGAGGGTTTTCTAATTCTTTTCCTACATATGATTACATGATCATTTGATTTCCCACCATACGACTTCACGAGTTTTGTAAACTATTTCCATATTTGTTTTTTTATGTTACGTTTTTGTAATTTTTATTCTACGTTTGAGAGGGTTGTCACAACACCCGTATTACGTCAATGTACAGCAATTTTCGGAGGAGAAGCCTTCGCAGCTGTATATAGAAGCGTAACGTCGTTATTCAAGGAAACACAATTAGAACAGCGAGCTCGACGCGCTGCACTGCGCTGGCTGCTGGGGTAACCGAATCTTCTGTTAATGTTAAGCGGTAATTAAACGGAACGCCAATGTGACAAGGAAACACAGCACAGTGTCATAGCACGGAGGGTGCCTCACACAAAACTTGAACAACCATTAGAAAGTGCACAGTAAATTTTGTCGTTGCTGTACGCAAATTTTTATCGGTGAAGAGGCCTGTATTCTCATTTCTTATTCGTTGGTGACTAACGTACCATGTATCATTTTCTGTTGAGTATTATTTTTAGCAGAAGTTGTTATTCAACAGCTGGAATTAAAGAATGCCTGTATTTCCCTCTGTGTGCCATAAGAGGGCTATATAATGGCTTATTATTTTGGCATCCATTTTCGCTATGATATTAATTTGGAAACATTCTGGCTTAACTAACAACGAATTTTCTATTTTCTGATAGAGACCCATCTAGGAATATCTGTAACGCTATCTTTAAAAGTTTATAAATATTGCAGCATGTCACATACTGTGATGTAACCGTGTATTTTGTGAACTGATTATAATTATAAAGAATCAAATTCCTTTGTTTTCAACAGTTTTCAGTTTATTATACAAAATTAGTATTCCTTTTAGGAACTACATCGAACTTCTGTAGTATTCGAAGATGCAAGGTCCTTTAGCAATGAATGATTTAAAAGCAACTGATCTGTTTCTATGCCGCTAGCCTCTAAGTCTTGATTTATTCCTCATCTCCATAGAAACCTACACTTCTTTTCTTTAAGAATAAATATATCGATTTTTGTCTACACTAAAGGAACAAAAATATAATTTTCTTATTAAATATTTTGTTACGTCACAATACGAGAGTATAACTCCACAAAGAATTTACTCAGGACGTTTCTTTCATATCTGATTACGGCTGAGATTTGGCTCAAACTGGAGTCGTTGGAGATGGATCACTCCTATATTTATTTCCTACTTCGACGAAAAACATGAATTAGTATGTAATTAATATGGGTACTGGAAAATGGAGAAACGTATTTTGTATTAAGTGAGTGACAACATATCATCCAGGCACATGAAAGTAGAGAAACAGTTAGTATCCCGAATAAAAAATAAACAAACTGTTCGGCACGCTCAACAAAATCGGTGTACCATCCAACGAAAAATCTTGAGAAATCTTCTGAAAGCTGATTAAAGGCCACTCATCTTAAATTAAAACAAAACATTAAACAACATTCCGCAAGAGAAGGAAAATGAGCTAGAAATACACTACCACTCATAATACAGACGTTTTAATGTTCCCTGCTTAACGCAATATACGAATGGAATATCTATATAAGCCGCTCTTAAATTGTTAGAGACATGATCTGAATTTGACGAGTTTTTAACAGTGCAAGTGTAAACTCCAGAACCACCATTTTATCACATAAGAAAAATAACAATAAACACTTTAAGCAAAGATTCGACTGCTATCACTGGAAATTTTTCATTATATAACAAAAAAATAAATAAAGTATCATAGTAAAAAAGTACGATATTTGAATTTTGTTAGGCTACAACACTAGCGCGTTCTGTTGGTCTACAATTTCGGTAGCCGGCTATAAAATATAAATAGTTCCATAAAGCTGTAGCGAGTATAAATATCTAGACCGTATTATAACTTCTAGGAGTCCCACAGGAGCAAAAATCTATTCTTCTGAATTTCCTATCATCATTGCACAAAGTAACAGTGAAAATGAATTTTTGGGGACAGTTAGCATGGGAATATCTAAGCGACTTTAAGATTTTTTGTGATCATAACAGAAGTGTGGAAAAATTCTGTTGTGATGCAATCTTCTGAAAGAAATTTATAATTATCCTGGTCGATGAGTCTACATAAAGTGAAACTGAGCATTTAAATTGGTGAAAATGTATCTCCGACAGTTTGACTGCTTTTATTTATTAGTTTGAGATCCCTCCGACCTTACCAAAAGGTTCAGAGAAAGGTCGGTAAATTACAGGCACGTGAATTTCACTTCACGCTTCGCGGGGAAGGCTTGAGTGAGTTCACTTAAAGAAGAGCTGCGATGAGTGAGTGAACTGTAACTTACAGCTTCACATAGCTCCTATAAGTGCTTGAAATATACTTTGTTGTTTCACAAAGTCAGGCCGTAGATACTACACAAGTGGTGGAATTTAGTTGCCATCGTCTCTCTATTAAATTTGTAAAATAATTGTAAATATTGGTTTTTGAGATGTGTGAATTACGAGGTAAAAATTATGGGCTGTCCCAGCGTTCACTCTGGTGGTTCAAAAAAATGCCAGAAATCGTAATCAGGACAACATTTACGCCGATGTTCGAATCTGCAACCCTGCACATTGAGTCCAGTATGGTAGTACTTTAATGCATATGGTTTCATTGTCAGGCAGGCAACTCTAAGCGAAATATAATAAAAATATTGGGACGACTGAAACGGACTTTTTTAGAAGAGCGTCAAGGATTTTCAGAAATGGACACACAGTGAATAAAGGAATAAGTCAACGAACAGAAAGTGCTCTCTAGTGTTGATAGGACAGCTTTATTATTATTATTTCGTATCAGAAACATACAGTTACACAATCACAATCATCAAATTATACTGGACCAGTACTTGGCCACTTCCAGTGCATTTTCTGAGGCCTCATACAGTTCAGCTGCCGAACAGGATGCTGGACACAGTCGACACTGGAGCATGTGCTGGACAGTCTGGTCTTCACCGCAGTCGCACTTGATATCATTGATCTCAGCATAGCCCCATCTTTCCAAGTTCACTTTGCATCTGCCCACTACTGATCTCAGCCTATTCAAAGACTTCCATGTCAACCATCCCTTGTCATAACCAGGTGGCAAAGATTCAGACACTCTTCCCCAGCCATGCGGAAGGCGAGCCTTAGCTTCCCATAGTCGTAACCTAGCTTCTTCAGTTGTCGTTGTAAGTTCCTGAGATATTCTTAGGAAACTTTTTCTGGACTTCAGTCTTTGCCTGCGAGGGATATGCCCATATAGTGGATGAGATTTTTCATGGTTCACTTTCCTCCTTTCCTTGTTCACTGCTATTTCTCTTCGAACAGAAGGTGGTGCTATTCCTGCTAGACGGTGGAGCCATTCGACTGGAGTTGATTTTAAGGAGCCTGTTATGATTCTGCACGTGTCATTAAGTGCAAAGTCTACTTGTTTGGCATGGGTTGTACTGTGCCACAGAGGAAAGGCATACTCTGCAGCCGAATAACATAGTGCTAAGGCAGAAGTTCGAATTGTTTCAGGTTGGCTGCCCCACTGCGATCCAGCCAGTTTTCTTATGAGATTGTTACTACTGGAAACTTTCAGCTTGGAGCTCCTGTAATTTTTCCTGAATGTAAGTGATCCGTCAAGGGTCACTCCTAGATATTTTGGAGTGTCACAGTGTTCTAGTTCGACCCCCGACCATGTTACCTTTAACATACGAGTTGCTTCTTTATTCCTTAAATGAAAAGCACATACTTGTGTCTTCGTAGGATTTGGTTTAAGCTGGTTCGTGCTATAAAACCTTGAAAAATCTTCCAGAGCGTTGGTAAGGGTGCTCTCGACTGATTCAAAGTCTTTGCTCTGTGAGACCAGAGTAAGATCATCAGCTGATGCAGAATTACGACGGGATGACCAGTCATAGTTAAGTACTATATACCTCACAATAAAAGAAAATAGAGACCAGCAATATTGTGGAGAGAAACAATCTAAGAGATATATAGCAGTTGGCAAAGAACTGTGAAGTCGGTTTCCTTAAACGCGGTGAATTGTTTTGTCTGTAGGTGTTTCTGTTTAACATGTCGTACGAAATTTCAGTTGCATCGTCACAACTGACTCAATTTTAGTACCGAGCGTGGTTGGTGAACCGTTAACGTTCAGGCCTCGCATTCGGGAGGACGCAGGTTCAAATCCCCGTCAGGGCATCCAGATTTGGGTTTTCCATGGTTTCCCCAAATCACTCTAGGTGAATGCCGGGACGCTTCTTTCAAAAAGGCCATGGCCGTATTCCTTTCCGTTCCTTGTCCCCTAGCCCCATCCCGCCTCTAATGACCTTAGCCGTCGACAAGGTGTAGAGCCGTAAATTAAAAAAAAAAACAATATTTTTTTTAGTGAATTCTAAGATTCAGGACGGTTTCTGTCCACCAATGAAAGACATGTTGTTTTGACTGAACTCTAATTGCTAAATCAAGCAATACGCCTAGGCGCCTATTATGAATTGAAATTTGGAGAGATTCTGATCTATATATGTCACCATATTTGTAGTATCTTTCATAGCCATTGCATAATAATAGTAATAGTAATTCCCAGTGAAACTTATGAATCACCCTCTGTGTTTCTTCTGCTCATAGTGCTCCGGTCATCTGCACGAATTTATTGAGGATCACTTTTTTTTTTTTTTTGCTGTCGTCAGTCTTTAGACTGGTTTGATGCAATCCTCCATCCCTTCCTATCCTGTGCTAACCTCTTCATTTCTACATACCCTTTACAATCCACGTCCTCAATTATCTGCTTCATATATTCTAATCTCTGTCTACCTCTGCAGTTCTTACCTTCAACTGTTCCCTCCACTAACAAATTAACCAATCCAGCATGTCTCAAAATATGACCTACCAGCCTGTCTCTTCTTCCTGTAAGCTTCTTCCATATACTTCTTTTCTCACCCATCATTTCTAAAACTCGTTCATTTCTTACTTTGTCTGTCCACCTAATTTTCAGCATTCTTCTGTAGCACCACATTTCAAATGCTTCAAGTTTCTTTCTTTCCGGTATTCCTAAAGTCCATGTTTCGCTACCGTAAAGTGCTGTGCTCCACACATAGAGTTTTAAGAAGTTCTTTCTAATTCCTAGATCAATATTTGAAACTAAAAGGTTTCTCTTTTTCATGAAGGCTATTTTTGCTAGTCCTATTCTGCTTTTAACATCATTCCTGCTTCGGCCATCGGTTGTAATTTTGCTTCCCAAGTAACAGAACTCACTCACTTCTCCTATTGCATCAGATCCTATTTTTATATTTAATCTGCTAGTATTGGTGTCATTTCTGCTACATTTCATCACTTTTGTTTTACTTTGATTTATATTCAGATCCAAAATCTTCCTTCAGTATTTTGTTCATGCCATTCAATAACTTCTCAATATCCTCAGCCCTCTCTGCTAATAAGACAATGTCGTCAGCAAATCGTAGCATACTGATTTTTTCTCCCTGACAACTTATGCCACATGGAAATTTTTCTTTGACTTTCTTCATTGCTTCTTCTACATACAAGTTGAATATTAACGGGGATAGACTACAACCTTGTCTCACGCCCTTTTTAACTGATGCATGTCTCTCGTGATTCTCTACGTTAATCACGGCCACTTGATTCTTATATAGTTTATAGAGGATTCTTCTATCTCGATACTTTAGACCTGACTTCCTTTAGAATTTTGAACATCTTGTCCCACCTAACATTATCAAAAGCTTTTTCTAAATCAACAAATGCCATAAAAGTATCTTTGTTTTTCTTGATCTGCCCTTCAAGTATTAATCTTAAAGACAGAATTGCTTCCCTTGTACCGCAATTTTTCCTAAACCCAAACTGATCTTCACCTACTATCTCTTCTTCTACCCTTTCCATCCTTCTGTATATTATTCTGGTCAGCAATTTTGAAGCATGTGATGTGAGACTAATTGTGCGATAATTCTCACATTTGTCAGCTTGTGCTTTCTTTGGAAGTGTGAAGATGATGTTTTTATTAAAGTCAGTTGGAATTTCTCCTGTTTCATAACTTTTTGATATCAGCTTGAATAATCTTTCGATTCCTTCCTCTCCTAGAGATTTAAGAAGTTCTGCAGGGATCTCATCAATTCCAACTGCCTTATTTGCTTTCAAGTCATTCAGAGCTTTATTAAATTCTGTCCTCAAAACAGGATCTCCTAAGTCATCCATGTCGACATCGCCTTCCTTTTCCAATACACTATTGCTCAAGTCGTCCCCAACATACAGTTTCTCAATGTATTCCTTCCATCGGTTAGCTCTATCTTCTAAGCTTAAAAGAGGTTTCCCATCGGCAGCTTTAATGCTCATACCTCTTTTCTTCATTTCTCCAAAATTCTGTTTGATCTTTCTATATGCAACATCTACTTTTCCTGCAACCATTTCCTTTTCTACTTCTTCACACTTTTCTTGTAGCCATTTTGCTTTTGCTATTTTGCATTTCCTATTTATTTGATTTCTAAATTGCCTGTACTGCTCTTTTCCTGCTTCATCCTGAGCATTTTTGTACCTTCTCCTCTGATCAATCAGCTGCAAAATTTCTTCTGTGATCCAAGGTTTTCGGGCAGCTTGTTCCCTAAAGCCTAAGGTTTCTTTGCCAGCTTTCATTATTTCGGTCTTTAATGCATTCCATTCGTCCTCGGTTGAGCTCCTTTCACAGTTAATTCTTAGACCTAAGTCTACCATTTCTGCAAATTTTTCTCTTGTGCTAGATTGTTTCAGTTTATTCACTTCCAGTCTGTTCTGCTTATGCTGCTTCCTTATTCGCTTGAATTTCAGCCTGCACTTCATTACTATCAAATTATGGTCCGAGTCTATGTCTGCTCCTGGGTATGCTTTACAGTCTAGAACTTGATTCCTGAATCTCTGTTTGACCATGATATAATCTAGCTGATATCTGCCTGTATCCCCAGGACGTTTCCAGGTGTATATTCTTCTTGCATGGTTCTTAAACAGTGTGTTCGCCACTACTAGCTTATATCTTTCACAAAATTCTAGCAACCTGCTTCCTCGCTCATTTCTTTCTCCTAGACCAAAACTTCCTACAGTATTCCCCTCTTTTCCTTCTCCCACTATTGCATTACAATCACCCATGATTATTAGATTTTCCTCCCCTTTCACATATTGGATTAATTCTTCAATTTCAGCGTATATTTTTTTCTATTTCTTCGTCATCTTCCTGTGACGTTGGCATATATACTTGTACTAATGTGGTTGGGACGGGCTTAGTTTCTAACCTCATCAAAATAATCCTGTCACTAAATTGTTCATAATAACTAACCCGTTTCCCTACTTTCTTGTTCATTACAAATCCTACACCAGTGACTCCATTGACAGCTTGTGTGCTAATTATCCTGTGTTCCCCAGACCAGAAATCCTGTGCGTCCTTCCATTTAATCTCACTAATCCCAACAACATCTAACTTAAGTTGTTCCATCTCCCTTTTTAAGTTTTCTAACCTACCTGCCCTATTCAGACTTCTAACATTCCACGCTCCGACTCGTAGAATGTTTCTATCCATTCTGATGACTCCTCCCTGAGCAGTCCCCACCCGGAGATCCGATTGGGGGACTATTTTACCTCCGGAATATTTTACCCAGGAAGAAGCCATCATGATATATGTAATTTGAGAGGATTATATGTCCTCGGGATACCCTTTGGGTCTTTAATGCAGTGGTTTCCCGTTGCCTTCTGCATCCCCATGCCGTTGATCATTTCTGATTCATCCGCCTTTAGGGGCCGTTTCCAACCCCAAGGGCAAGAGGGTGCCCTGAACCGCTCCCCGCTCTTCCGCCCTCTTTTCAGAGGCCGTTGGCAAGCAGTGGGTGACTCATTATACCGGGAATCTTTCAGTCGCCAGAGCCTCGTCCGTGCAAACAGGGTGCACCACGTGAAGGAGAGGTTGACATTTGGTTGGAAAAGACTAGTATAGTCTCTCCCAAACCCTTACACCCCGAGGATCACTTAACATAAATTAATGATTCTTATGGCAACCTCTCTCACAAGCACAACGCGCATGCTCCTTACATGCCGCTTTGCTGCTTCGCCGTCGGGTCTGACTGTGCAGTCTGCATAGCAGGCGCTTGGTCCATACGAGAGGGAATGGCTCCACGCAGTCTGCCAACCCCGCATCGAATGCAGCGCTCGTTACTGCTGCAATTCGGGCAGCATGCCAGAAATCCTGAAAGAGCTAACAGAGCTCTCGGCTTCTTGTACACAGCTGTCTTTTTATCACGGCGCTTTCTTCGAGTAGAGTCAGCGTCTGTGACTGCAGCACTACAACATCGCTTTCCTTGCACCACGCACTTTCACTGTACATGGACCGAGCCTCACGGATAACATTCAGGACTGGTATTCTGGAAATCTCCGTTTCGATTTCCGGTAGTGCTACCCAGATTACCTCAGGCCACTAGGCAAATACCGTGATGGTTTCTCAATAAACGTTATACCAATTTCCACCAAGTCACCGTCAATACTTCTATTCCGACAATAACACTTAGGTCTTGGAAAACTTTAAGGGCATCATACCACTTGTAAACATCAACAGTTGTTTTCAGACGGAATTTTGATTTATAAACTATAAATTTCTCTTCTAGAGGCAGGAATTTGTTTGATTATATTATTACTAGCCTCGTACCCGCGACTTCCTACGCGTGGATTAAGAATTTTTTATTTTTTTTGCCAGAATTAAATATAGAAAGTTGCTAACGAAGGATTGGTCCCAAACAATATCGAGTAGGAATAATATGACAGTAAAGCTATCACTATATCATTCTACCGTCGAACCTGCCTATTGAAGAGAATCAATTTCCAATATATTACTGTCACTATTCGATAAGATTTCAAAATTTCGTGACTACAACTGTTAATCATACTGGAAAAAATATCCTGTGCCCTTCATACAGCTTTCCTTATAATATTCCATCACAACGATATAGCCATATAGTCGTCAAAACGTAACAAAAAGACAGAGACTTACTTCCGTATTTATATTAGTATTACTGTGGTTCACAATCACACACTGACTGCGAACAACACCTGAGGGATCATTATAACGTAAAAAAGTGTACACCTACAAAATTGCAAGACTACCTACGATTTCCTCACATTGCACCCCTAACTTTATAATATCTACAGTTTAACATTCAATCAAAATAACCTACGGCCCAGGCCTGACTCTTACGATGAAAAACAATTTTTTAAAATCTTAGCATTTACGGAGATTCGAACCGGAGACCACGACGTTCGTAAGCAAGCTCTTCAGCCATTTCTTTTTTTTTTCTTCGGCTTTAATTTCTTCTCAAATCGACAAGCAAATTAAAATTTAGGTTAAGAAATTAGGTGTAGTGTTTTTTGTTGTAAAATAAATAAGATGTTCTTCTTTTTTTTATCATAGTGCTGTGGGCACCAATGTACTAAGGACTGGATTAAAATAAATATTTCTTCTATTCATCTTCTTCGAATAGTGATATAGGCGAAAATAATAATAATAATAAAATAATAAAAAATTTTTTTTCTGATCTTCAGGATGTGGATGTGTCGATCTTGCTCTTCTGTCAGTCGTCTTGAAGTACAGCTGGTACTTAGTAGGGCATTATGACAAGCAGGAAGCGTGCAAAGTTTTCCTTATATTTTCTCGATTTGATTATTTTGCTATGTTCATTTGTTAAATAGCTCCAGTAGTCTACGATGGTCATCTCTTCTCTTTTATGTACAACATAATGGGTGTAGTTGGCCAGCAACCAGAAGTGGGCATTTCTCTTAGTAGTAGGATATATTGTCGTGTCAGGGATTAGTGTATCCTCTGGCGTGAAATTGTGTGGGGTGGTTCTATTTATTACTGCCAGTTTGCTTTTTGTCCATCTCCATATATCAGGAGCTTCGCATCCTAACAGTCGGTGTTGTATTGTGTCTTGCAAGTTGCAGCGTAAACATATTGGAGTAGGACAGAGGCGTAGTGCGTAAAGTTTTTCGTTGGTATGTATCTTTCTATGTACTACTCTGTGCCACGTGGAACGGGCATTACTGCTGATATATTGACTGTGAATATTCTCCCATATTTGTTTCCAATCATTTCTTTTATAGGTGAGTTCTAGTTTACTTTTAATCTCTCTTTTCATCAAGCAGTTTCCTTGTTGATGGCACCTGGTCTGTGTTGTTTATTCTTATGTAGCTGTTTTCAATGTAAGATAAGCGGAAGTGGCTTAAGGTAGCGTTTATGTGACTGACGTCAACTGGCGCTTTGCTGCTGTGCGGTTCCATTTGCATTTATTATGTGTCTTGTAAGGTTTGTTTGTGTTGTTCTACAGTTGACTGTACATATTCCTCATGAAGATTGCAGTGCATTTCGTACGTATATCAACCAGATTTAGTCCTCCTTTCTCATACGGCATCTGCAAAACTTTATGTTGAATCTTCAGTATCTGTCCCCTCTGTACATACCAGCTGATTGCCGTTTCCATTTTTTTAGCTATTTCCACAGGTATCTGAAATATGTGAGCTATGTACCATATTTTGGAGAGCGCTGTGGTATTTATCAACCATATTTTCTGTATTGGGTTTAGTTCTCTATGGGTGAAATCATGCAGTTTGCTTCGAATAACTGCCAATAGACGTCTGCAGTTTACTGCGGAAGCTTTTTGCAGAACTTTATTAAATTCTACACCAAGAATCTTTATTTTGTCACATGGCTTTATCCATGTTGTGTTGTTTAGTTCTATACCAGCGCCTATGTTTAGTATTGCAGATTTATCTAAATTCAATTTTGCGTTCGAAGCTTTTGAATACGAATTTACCAACTGTCGTGTGTTTTCTAGGTCTTCCAAGTTGGTTATGATGATATTGATATCATCTGCGTACGCACACACCACTGTTTTTGTTCCTTGGTACGTTAAGCCAGGAAGTATATTATGCACTGCCGCTAAATATGGTTCAGCTGCAATGCGCATAAAGGAACATGGATAAAGGGCATCCTTGTCTAATGGATCTGGTTATTTTTATTGAATTGGTTATAGATCCGTTTATAGATATTCGCGATGTGGCTTGATGTAATAGCATGTAAAGCAAATTGCATATTTGCTGGCTGATACCCATTCTTTCCATAGTAAGTTTTAAATAAGTATGATTAATACGATCAAATGCTTTATGGAAATCTTGTGATAAAATAGCCATTTTCACGTTTGCTGCCTTCGAGACTGCAGTTACATCACGAATATTTGTTAGGGTTTGCATTATATTTCTGCCTCCACCAATGCAGGTCTGGTATTCTCCAATCATCTTTTTAGCTACAGCCCCAAGTCTAGTCGCGATAATTCTACCGAATATTTTATAATCTGAATTGAGAAGAGTTAGAGGTCTGAAATTTTCAACATTTTTCTTATCTGTTTTTTTCGGGATTAATACAACTAATCCTTCTAGCATTTCGGTTGGAGCTGACTGCATAGCTAGAATCTCATTATACATTTTTATAAATTCGTATTTTAGAATATCCCAATATGATACGTAAAATTCTATTGGGAGGCCATCAAGACCAGGTGATTTCATTCTCGGACTCCGTTGAATTGCGTTTTTTATTTCTTCTTCCGAGATTTCTTCATTCAGCATTCCGTTCTCTTGTTCTGTTATTACTGGGTTTATGTGACGTAACAGACTGCTGACTTCTTCATTGTCAATTGCCTCTTCAGTGTATAATTCAGAGAGATACTTTTTTATTTCTATCTCTATTCCTTTTTGGTTGGTAATGATACATCCCTCTTCTGATTTTAACTCCGTCACGAGTTTCCTGTTTGCTTGATGTCTTTCTTTTATGAGATGAAATGTTGAAGTTATTTCTTCTTGTTGAAAGGATCCAGTTTTAGCTCGTATCTGGTAACCTATTAGTTTTTTTCTAGTTATATTTGTTATTCTGGCCTTGGTATGTTTTATTTTTCTCATATTTTGGATGCTATCTACGTCGTTGGTGCACAGTTCTCTTAGGACCATGAAAAGGAATTCTTTTGTTTTGTTTTCCCATTTCTTCAAGCATCTGCTGAAGTTTATCAATGTATTTCTGAGGCGTGGCTTTGCACACTGTAACCACCATTGGACAGTTGTATTGTACTTGTTTTTTTGTTTCTTGCATTGATTCCAAGTATTATTGACTATCTGTTCCAATTCTTTCTCATTTAGGATGGAGGTGTTTAATTTCCAGTATCCTCTGTTTCTAAAGATTTCTTGGCGCCGCAATTTTATTTTGCAATGATATGCACTGTGGTCCGAAAAAGCTACTGGCCAGATCTCGACTGATGTTACTTCACTCGATATATCCGGTGAAATATAAATTCTATCTAATCTACTTGCTGTGCTCTCAGTTATAAATGTAAACCCGGGAATTTGCCCGTTTTTTATTTCCCAACTGTCTAACAAACTTAGTTTATTTATTAGGTACTCGAGTTCCTGGCATTTGTTAAAATTAGGGTACTGATCTTTTTGAGATAAAACGCAATTAAAATCTCCTGCAAGTATGAGACTTTCACAGGTGTTTGTCAGAAGCTGGGTTATCTCTGTTTTATAAAACTGTTTCCTACTTTCTCTATTCTGATTTCCGGAGGGAGCATAGATGTTTATTACACGTGTTCCTGCTATTGTGCAGGCTAATCCTCTTCCATTTTCTAAAATCTCAACATCTTTGATTTGAATACCCTCTTTCGTTAGAATTGCAGTCCCTAGACCATGGTCGTAACCAGGATTCTTCAGTTCATTGTACCCGGTGACATTCAGTGCACCTTCCCAGGCAACTTCCTGTAAGAGCGCTATATCAACAGATGCCGCCCATAGATATTCTTTGAGGCATTGTATTTTAGTTTGGTTCTTTATTCCGTTTAGATTTAGGGTAGACACACAGTATGTCTGAGCGGGCGTTGTTCCACTACGGTCTGCCATTTAGATCAAATGTTGTCACACAAGGTTGAAAACGAGACTTCTTTTTTTTTTTCCTTCCCTTTCACGTTTATTTAATAACATTTATAATCTTACTTTTGCCTCTTATTTGCTTGACTTATCTTCTTCCTCAGTGTCATTTAAGTCGTCCGACCAAAGACTTTTATTGTTCCCGCGGTCATTTCCCATTTCAACTATCTCGCTGTTCTTGTTTTCATAGTTGTTGTCTTCCTTATTGGAGTTGGCGCTTTGGGGCATTTCTTCATCAATTGTCTCCATTTGTAAGGTGGTTACTTTCCTGGATTTTTCAGCTAATTCTTTCGCTATCAAATCTACTCCCCTCTTATCAAGTCTCAGTCTTTTGGTATTGGGTGTATTTTCGTGCTTGCGTTCTTCCATGGGCATAATTTCTTTTTTCTCAGATGATGGCACTGTCACAGGATGTTGTTTAGCATTTTTTATAATTTCTTTTTTCTCAGTTGGTGATATTTCCAGTAAATGTAGATTAGAAGTTTGGTTATTATCTTGTCCAGTTGGATAGTTTGCTTCTTTTTCCTTCGGGGGTTCATCAGGTACTGCGTCATTATAAGGATTCTCTATTTCCATCATGATGTTGGTGGGGTCATCTGTTTCCATGCTGAGAGTAGGTTCATCATTTCTATGTACACTGGTTGATTGATTACTGTTTGCCACGCTAGCGTATGATGCTTTTAAAAGTTCGCCTCTGAAAGCTGTATCAGGGGCCAAGCGCTCAGATGGTAGCTGCAGGGGTTTCTTCCTGGTGCATTCAGCCTTGAGGTGTTCGTTTGAGTTGCATATGACACACGTACGTGGTTGTCCGTCTTAAATAACGAGTGCTTTAAATCCGTCAATATCTACATACGATGGTACGTGGCACTTCAGATCTATTTTCACAGTTCTAATACCACTATCTACGACAAATCTTTTGCTACTGTATCTTTTATCGGAGGTTACACTCAAAATTGTACCAAATTTATCCAAAGCTTTTGGTATTATGTCTGTATTAATTTCAAAGGGCACATTATGGATTTTTACATGTCTTATTCCCAGGCCTGCATGTGATATGGAAACGGTGCTTACCTCGCCATTGGTGTGTACAAATTTTCTTTCTCCGTTGGTTTCCTTCAGTATTCGCAGACACTCTTCTTCATTTCGTAGCTTGACGTATATCACATTAGCCAGGAAATCCACCTGGATACCGTGTACACTTTCTTCTCGTAATCCTATTTCACTATATAACCACTCATCGATTTCAACTGCTTTCGGACGCATATATCCATACGCAAAGGAGAACTTTAGCGTTGATTTTCGTATGAATTGATTCACTTCCATATTTGTTGGTTTTCACTATACTTTGCTTTTATTTACTCTGCAGGCACTTGTCACACGACACAGCAGGAAAAGTGTGATGCGACCGCTCGCTACGGCAGGTCGCCAGCGACTGAACCATTGAGCTGCCAGTTCACTACACGGAAACACCGTCTGGAGACTTCCACATCCAACGTGTCTGCCTATCGCCGTATTTCGAAGTTATGAGACAATATGTGTTATTTATACAGATAAATTTTCAACCAAATGTAGACAGTATTTTTCTCCTTGTTTCAAAGGATAAGTGTGCAAAGTTTCATCGAGATCGGATGAAAACTGTGGATTTGTATGAAGAACAAACAAACCAACAAACAAACAAACAAACAAACATTCATCTTTATATATAAAGATTACGCCTCGTTCAGGTCACTATAGGCGTGGTTGTCGTTTGATTTGAGGTCTCATTCTGGACACAAAGTCAGCCTATTGCGCAACTTAACACATCAACTCAAACCGAAACAAAACTTCTCCGTGGAAATCTATTTCTCTGATCGTGAAGCATACACAAATTTTATACTACAATCGTTTGGCTGAATCTTCTCTAATTCGGGAGTTTGCACGACCCTTCACAACACTTTAAACAGTCGACGCCCTTTCAAAACCGAAACACAGAATTTAATCTGTACGTCTGCATACGATTATTCCGAGCCCTTACCAAACCTTCTCAGGGACTTACGATTATTAACCAAAACTTTGCCATAATCTTACTACCCATAAACGTTGATCAGTAGGCTATTCAATTACCAAACCACAAAAAATAAGAATGTTTCACTCCAGTTGAAAGATTTCTTGCACAACTTCACTTTTCCTGTGGGCAGAAACATATGCCCCCACTGTCGTTCGGCGATGGACTGCCCCCTTCTCCCAGCTCGTCCCTACTTATAACATCTCAATATGACGCTACCGCGCTCGACGCCACTAAACACCGATGGTGCAACTTTTTCCTCTCGCGCTTCTACAACAATTGCGCCCAAACACTAAAAGGGCCGCCCAATATGGCACAAAACGCTCAAATAAAGCCATGAATAACCCACCGTAATGTTACTTCTCCAGAGGCATGGGGCAATGAGAAATTTGTAAGCATTTTTAGACTAAGAGAACAAAGCAAACCTAGTTCAGAAGACTTGTTTTTTACGGCTTTACGCCTCGTCGACGGCTAAGGTCATTAGAGGCGAGATGGAAACTGGGGACAAGGAACGGGAAAGAATTCGGCCACTGGCATTTTTGAAGGAAGCATCCCGGCATTCGCCTGGAGTGATTTGGGGAAACCATGGAAAACCCAAATCTGGATGCCCGGACGAGGATTCGAACCCGCGTCCTCCCGAATGCGAGGCTAGAACGTTAACAGTTCACCCACCACGCTCGGTGTTCAGGAGACACTAGATGGGATAGAGAAATGGTGCAAACTGAATAAAATATAGATAAGTGCCACCAAATGTACAACAGTGGAAAAGATCTGAAATAAATCGAATGCCAAAACGTGATCCAATAATGCGTAGCTAAGGATTGCAATCCCGAACTGTTTCCATTCCAGCAGGATATTTGGAGGATTGGCGTCAATCCTGCTAGATACGCCTAAATATTTAATGTATTATCAAGTTTAATAACAAACGTCTATTTAATTGATTAATCAATAAATTTTAATGCACTTAATAATATTTTAGCTAACAAAATTAGGTTATTTTAAAAATTTTAAGCCTCTCTTAAGTGTAATTTTTTTAAACTATAATTTACATTTACTTTGTGCTTTACATTTCTGCTTTATCAAATAGTTAAGTAAATAATCAAGTATCACGACTATTCGGTATTTAGTCACATTACATGCCTTACAGCAAGTCAGTTTGCAAAATAATGCATCTGTATATCCACGAAGCAAACGATTGTATTAGTTGGTATTTGCAGGTAAGATGCCTAAATAAAAATAGTAAATCACCCTGAGTCTTAAAAAAAATGAAACATTTTGTAAAACAATCAATCACTTCTGTTTTGGAAGCAAGATCTCAAGAATCGAGTAGTATTGATTGTTTGGTCTCCCACTTTACTTCTCAATCAATTGTATATACTTAGCCAGCTGCAGAGAAGGATCTTCCCGCTTCACGAGGCGTGCAACATAACAAACAAAAAATTAACATTCAGTTGTTAAGCACTCCAATGCAAGCATACATATTAAAGTAATTATAGTAATTACTAATGTTATATTTATGAAAATATAATTTCATTCATATAATTGTTTTCTTCTACTTTTTCTCCTCAACCGCTAGTTTGACGGATGCTTTTTCTTGAAAAATTTAAACTAGGGTGATTTTCCCTTGCTGTTTCCAGTACAGAAGTATATTTACGTGTTTATTATTTCCTGTTGATACCTGTGATGTGTGCATGTTCATTGTTGTGTGTTGGTTGTGTTGTGACTGAATGAAAGAAGGAAGAAGGAAGAAGGAAAATGATGTAATCCGATACTGGCCCACAAGCAAATCACCTTTTTTTTTTTTTTGAAAAAAAAGTCATTTGGCTTCTCTTAGGCCATACAGCAGCTCAATTTTGATTTAAATTCATCCAGTGTTTGCAGTTTATCCATTGCATTGTTTGTCTAGCTTTTTTATTTTTTATTGACCCCACAGGACAGGCACCACATTTACACGGACTGCTCTTAACACCCATGCCCTCGGCCGGACTCGAACCGGCGACCTGTTGCACGTGACGGAGTATCCGGCAAAGGCGAAAGTCGTTTAAAACCACGTAGGTACCGAACCATCAACAGTGTCGTATTCTCTCATTCCATATGCGCTGCGGAGTTTAGGATTTAAACCAGAACACAATATCGTGATTAGCAATTGTGCACTACTATCTATCCTACCCTACCGGCAAAGTCCTGATGAAAATTTCTTTCTGTATACAGAAGAATAGAAAGGATAGTAGATGAAGATCAGTTTGGGTTTAGGAAAACCGCGGTACAAGAGAATCACTTTTGTCTTTAGTATTAATACTTTAAAGGTGGGTTGAGAAAATAAATATACTTTTATGGCGTTTGTTGATTTAGAAAAAGCTTTTCATAATGTTAAATAGATCAAGATCTTCAAAATTTTAAAGTCAGGTGTAAAATTTCGGAATAGAATACTTCATAATCTATATAAGAATCAAGCGGCTATAATAAAAGTATAGAATCATGAAAAATATGCATCAATTATAAAGAGTCTGATACATGGTAATAGTCTAGCTCCTTTAATGTTCAATTTGGCTGTAGAGGAATCAATAAAGGAAGAAATAGAAAAATTTGAATGTGGCATAAAAGTTCGTGGACAAAATTCAGTACGCTACGATTTTCTGATGACACTGTGCTGGTAGCAGAACAGATTGAAGATGTTGAGAAGGTACTGAATGTCATGAATAAAATACTGAAGGAGGCTTTTGGACTAAATATAAACCAAAGCAAGAAAAAAGTGATGAAATGTAGTAAAAATTATAGCAGTAACAGTGGATTAAATACAAAAATAGGATCGGATGCGATAGAAGAAGTAAATGAATTCTGCTACTTAGGCAGTAAAATTACATTTGATGGCCGAAGCAGCAATGATGCTAAAAGCAGAATAGCACTAGCGGAAAGAGATTTCATGAAAAAGAGAAATTTTTTGGTTTCAGATATTGATCTAAGAACTTTTTAAAACTCTGTGTGTGGAGCACAGAACTTTGTGGATTTTAGGAATACCAGAAAAAGGAATTTGAAGCATGTAAAATATGGTGTTATAGAAGGATGCCGAAAATTGAGTTGAGAGATAAAGTGCGAAATGAACGTATTTTGGAAAAGATGGATGCGGAAAGAAGCTCGTGGAAGAGTCTTACAGAAAGAAGAGAGAAGATGGTGGGTCACTTTTTAAAACATGCGGGATTAGTTAATATGTTAGTGGAGGGAACAGTCGAACTAAATATTAGAATATATGAAGCAGATAAATGGGGTATGTTGAGATGAAGAGGTTAGCGCAAGATAGGAAGGAATGGAGGATTGCATCAAACCAGTGGTGAAACTGATGGCAGAATAAAAGAGAAGAATTTATCCAGCTACCACCATGTTAGAATGTTTTCACACTCACCGGAAAAATCGGAGCGGTGGCGAAGCCGGCGCCGGAAGTAATGTAATCAGATTGCAGCCTTCACACGGGCGTCCAGCTCCGGCAATGGCAAGATCTCGACAATCGGATGCCTGGCCCGACGCCGGCTATTTAAGTTCATCGTTTCCTCATGCACATTATTCCAAACTGTTTCGGCGACGGTTCAAATAATCTCACTCACAACAATTTTCCTCGTAATTTTGTAAAAATTGCTAAATATTTGCACGATGATATAACATTGGTAGAGATGCTGAAGACTAAATTGTGTTTGTGGGCTGTAAAAGTTGACTGTTTCATTGTAGGAAAACAGAAGCCATAGAAAGAAGTGTATATATTTTTAGATTCTCGTAAGTTAATCGAAATGAATGAATAAACTGAATGTTGGTAAATAATACATATTTAAAGCATATATAATTAGTATTAGCAGAACACTTCACATTTTCAATTTTATATAAAGGTGAATATCACGTCAATTGGAATGCAATAGTGGGAGAAGGAAAAGAGGGGAATACTGTAGGAAGTTTTGTTCTAGGAGAAAGAAATGAGCGAGGAAGCAGGTTGTTAGAATTTTGTGAAAGATATAAGCTAGTAGTGGCGAACACACTGTTTAAAAACCATGCAAGACGGATATACACCTGGAAACGTCCTGGGGATACAGGCAGATATCAGCTAGTTTATATCATGGTCAAACAGAGATTCAGGAATCAAGTTCTAGACTGTAAAGCGTACCCAGGGGCAGATATAGACTCTGACCATAATTTGATGGTAATGGAGTGCAGGCTGAAATTCAAGCGAATAAGGAAGCAGCATAAGCATAACAGACTGGAAGTGAATAAACTGAAACAATCTAGTACGAAAGAAAAATTGGCAGAAATGGTAGACTTAGGTGTAAGAAGTAACTCTGAAACGAGCTCAACCGAGGACGAATGGAATGCATTAAAGACCGAAATAATGAAAGCTGGCAAAGAAACATTAGACTTGAGGGACCATACTGCCCGAAAACCTTGGATCACAGAAGAAATTTTGGAACTGATGGATCGGAGGAGAAGGTACAAAAATGCTCAGGATGAAGCAGGAAGAGAGTAATACAGGAAATTAAGAAATCAAATAAACAGGAAATGCAAAAAATTAAAAGAAAATTGGCTAGAAGAAAAGTGTGAAGAAGTAGAAAAGGAAATGGTTGTAGGTAAAGTAGATGTTGCATATAGGAAGATCAAACAGAATTTTGGAGAAATGAAGAAAAGAGGTGTGAGCATTAAATCAGCCGATGGGACACCTATTTTAAGCTCAGTGGAACCGATGGAAGGAATACATTGAGAAACTATATGATGGGGACGACTTGAACAATAGCGTAATGGAAAAGGAAGGTTATGTCATCATTGATTACTTAGGAGATCCTGTTTTGAGAACAGAATTTAATAGAGCTCTGAATGACTTGAAATCAAATAAGGCAGTTGGAATTGATGAGATCCCTGCAGAACTTCTTAAATCCCTAGGAGAAGAAGGAATCGAAAGATTATTCAAGCTGATATCAAAAATTTATGAAACAGGAGAAATTCAAACTGATTTTAATAAAAATATCATCTTCACACTTCTGAAGAAAGCACAAGCCGACAAATGTGAGAATTATCGCACCATTAGTCTAACATCACATGCTTCAAAATTACTGACCAGAATAATATACAGAAGAATGGAAAGGATAGTAGAAGACATAGTAGGTGAAGATCAGTTTGGGTTTAGGAAAAATCGCGGTACACGGGAAGCAATTCTGGCTTTAATATTAATACTTGAAGGGCGGATCAAGAAAAACAAAGATACTTTTATGGCATTTGTTGATTTAGAAAAAGCTTTTGATAATGTTAGGTGGGACAAGATGTTCAAAATTTTAAAGAAGTCAGGTCTAAAGTATCGAGATAGAAGAATACTTTATAAACTATTGTAACGTGCGGTGGGTCTGGGTGCCTTATTAATTTATAAAACATATGAATTTAATTTTTTAATCTCAGGTAAAATTTTATTAAAGTTATTTCAATTGAGAAAGGGTTCATAATCAATTAAAATGCATGACATCATGATTCATCAACAAAACTTCCATAACCTGGACATTTATTCAGGCATTAAAATTTACACATGAAGTGGACATATCATTTCTGTCAGCGCTCAAAATTTTTGACATTTAAACAAATTTACTAATCGAATAGACAAAATCACGTCATTGACTTTGTTATAAACAAAAAGTTATTTGAATTTACTGCTCTGGCTAAAACTCATTAAAGTTCGGCAGACTGAAACTCTTATCTGCAAGTTTCCTTACCAAGGTCGCTATTTGGGTGAGAGAACGCCTTCAAATTTTAGTGCACTTTCATAACATTGGCGTTTTACCGTGAGTCAGCACAGGGGTAGACACGCCGGCACATTTCTTCACATAAACCACCTCCAATCACACTTGTGTCCGTGTGGACACAAGCACTTAGGACTTTGTACGGGTCGCCTCTTGTTAGCTCCCCGCTTGCCTCTAAAACCGCGTTCCTACTGCGCGTCTCTAGGCCCCTGTTAGGAGAGGCCTCTCATCTTTGCCGCATAAGCTAGCATGGACGTCTCGCCTCGACCCACCGCCAGTCGGTAAAACATCAAAGGTCCCGTCTCGTCTCGCCTCGCCTACAGGGGATCGTGGGAATGCACCTTAAGACATCTCGCCTCGAGATCTGTCGGACGAGTCCCTGTTGCCATCATCGCCGCTCGCTTCCACAGCTCCGTTCTGCCAATCCAGGCTCGTCTTTCTCCCTGCCATCTCCGGATACGTCCAGACATGAAAGAAATGTTTTAAATAAAATAGTAACTAATTTTGTTATTGGAGGACCACAGTGTCCCCACACACACACACCGGTCACCGTGTCGCTGGCAGTTTACGTCAGCAAAGAATATAATTGTTACCTGCTGCTCATAACCACACTAAACAAATAATGTAATCGTAATGTTCTCCTACTATTACACTATATAAGAATCAAGTGGCTGTAATAAAAGTAGAGAATCATGAGAGACAAGCGTCAGTTAAGAAGGGCGTGAGGCAAGGTTGTAGTCTACCCCCATTAATATTCAACTTGTATGTAAAGGAAGCAATAAAGAAAGTAAAAGAAAAATTTTCATGTAGCATAAGTGTTCAGGGAGAAAAAATTAGTATGCTACGATTTGCTGATGACATTGTCCTGTTAGCAGAAAGAGCTGAGGACATTGAGAAATTACTGAATGGCATGAAAAAAATATTGAAGGAAGATTTTGGACTGAATATAAATCAAAGCAAGACTAAAGTGATGAAATGTAGCAGAAATGATACCAATTGTAGTAGATTAAATATAAAAATAGGATCGAATGCAATTGGAGGAGTAAGTGAATTTTGTTACTTGGGAAGCAAAATTACAACTGATGGCCGAAGCAGGAATGATGTTAAAAGCAGAATAGCACTAGCAAACAGAGCCTTCATGAAAAAGAGAAATCTCATAGTTTCAAATAATGATCTAGGAATTAGAAAAAACTTTTTAAAACTCTTTGTGTGGAGCACAGCACTTTACGGTAGCGAAAAATGGACTTTAGGAATACCGGAAAGAAGGAAAATTGAAGCATTTGAAATGTGGAGCTACAGAAGAATGCTGAAAATTTAGTGGACAGACAAAATAAGAGATGAACGAGTTTTGGAAATGATGGGCGAGGAAAGAAGTTTGTGTAAGAAGCTTACAGAAAGAAGAGACAGGTTGCTAGGTCATATTTTGAGACATGCTGGATTAGTTAATTTGCTGGTGGAGGGAACAGTCGAAGGTAAGAACTGTAGAGGAAGACAGAGATTAGAATATATGAAACAGATAATTGAGGACGTTGGTTTTAGGGGATATGTTGTGATGAAGAGGTTAGCACAAGATAGGAAGGGATGGAGGATTGCATGAAACCAGTCGAAAGACTGGTGGCAGCAAAAAAAAAACAAAAAAACAAAAAACAATAAAACACGCCAATGCAATTTAGTGATTGTTTCATTTTTTGTGTCGTACGCGTTTCACTGCATTTCCCGAGCATCATCAGCGACATCTGTTACTATTTTATTTTGCCCTAATGGTGAGGGTTAGCTTCTTTGTTTGTGTAGGATTCATTTTGGAATCTCCATACACATGAAGCACTAGACTGCACCGACCAGATTACACATTATAACTATTATTTATTGTTACTATTAAAACATGAGAAAGTAAACACCACGCCATGTTTTCCTAGTTATTCACCTTTATAAAAAATTGATTAACTCGCAATTGAAGAAATGGCCCATACTATCCAGTTGTTAGTTCATATTTTGTTTATTCGCCATGGTAAAGCCTCCTTAATACTGAAAAAGTAGTTTAACAATTAATCTCTCAAATGATTTGTGTTTGTTTTTAGCTAATTTCACGCAGCTAAGGGTGAATTTTGTTAGCTTTCAGTTACATACATTTCAGACCTTCTGAGGTATCATAATCCAATGAGGTACCGATTGTTGAATGCTCTGAACACATCTTTCTCCGCCACAGCTAACAATCTACTGTACTTGGTGGGAAGAGGTTGGCACCTGCTCCAGTATGTGTGCCAGGAAGATGCTACCAACTGACCCAACGGGACAGATTGTAATTATATTGTAACTTCGAATAACTTTAAGAGATTAATATATTGATTTATTAAAATTTTTAGAATTTTTATATAATAGAATTTGGTGAGTATCATTTCTCTATCCATTAGAACATTACTAAATAGTTAGAAACTATGTAACATAATTAAAATCAATGTGCATACTAAGTTCTGATAAATATGTAAAAGTGAATCTATTTACTTACGAATCACGACGAATGACAAAAACAAACATTTGCTGCCGCGAGTCAGGTGTCATTTGGAGGAGTACGGTCAAGGAGAGCAATGCAACCGGTGGATTTTTTTTTTTTTTTTAACTGCTTTACGTCTCTTTTTAACATCGAGGTCTTTAGAGACGGGAAAGGATGGGGGGCAAGGATGGGGGCAAGGAATGGGAAGGAATTCGGCCATGGCCTTTTGAAGGAAGCATCCCGGCATTTGCCTGGAGTGATTTGGGGAAACCATGGAAAACCCAAATCTGGATGCCCGGACGGGGATTCGAACCGCCGTCCTCCCGAATGCGAGGTGAGAACGCTAACTGTTACACCGCCCCGCTCGGTCAACCGGTGGAGACTGGGTCGGGTTAGAAAGCGACGACGGTGGGGGGAAGGGGGGAGGGGAGGGGTGGGAAGAGGAGGAACTCCAAGCAAGCTGATACACGTTTCCGCTCCATTTTGCGGATTGCGGATCCGCGTAAATTAGTGCGAGATCTCCGCCATACTGTAAAATGATGCGGGCCCCATTCTGCTGGATTGCAATCCACATACATAACATTAACCTAACAACCGAAAAAAACTCCAAATGTAAATAAAAAATAAGCCGTCCTCAAAGTCCCGAAAACAGATTTCTGAGGTAATTCTTAATCCCCTCTCTCCCCCTCAACCCAACCACACAATAGTGTAAGAGAACTTCACGGTGCAACCTCATTACCAATGCATAACTAAAGATATAAGAAAGTAAGCTATAAAATTGTATGAAAGAAATAGGAAAACTACGATATATAGAGCCCGGCTTGCGTCACCTAGGAAAAAATTATATTTTGGTGCACGGCAGTGCACCTTCCAAGTCGAGTCAACGGCGGCACAGCCTACCATTTGTTCGAAGAGATTCTGACCATTTTTGTAACTCAATTTCTTGTGTTGTACGTTACATGCCTCAAATTTCCATTATACATAGATATCAGCAATCTCAGCGAATGTGCTAAATTTGATTCGTTCCTGTTCTTAGTTTCGATGTTATTCATATTCAAATTTCACCCATTCTGTCACATACCCACTCGCTGATGATCATTAAAACTCTGAGGTACATCCGTTGTTATAGAACGCTGAAGTTTGGTACACTGATAAAATGTTAGCTACAAATTATAAGAAAATTCCAAAACTCGTAAACTTCCGTACGGTTACCACTTATCTACCCCAAACGTAAAATCGCTTTCCACCCTAATAACGTTATACACTGATAAGCAAGAACATTATGACCACCTACGTACTATCGATATAATCCCGTCCAGGCGATAGTAGCGTCACCTGACGAGTAATGACTGCTAGTCAGACACACGAACGGTGCCTGTAGTATCAGTGAGCGTGCTATCCGTGTTTAGAATGGAGAAGGACCGCGATCTATCTGAGTTTGACCGTGGGCAGATTGTGATGGCCCAGAGGCTCGGCACGAGCATTTCGGAAACTGCGCGACTTGTTGGGCGTTCGAGGAGTGCTGTGGTGAGTGAACAATTGGCAAAACCAAGATGAAACCACATCTAAACGTCGAAGGGTTTGGCGGCCACTCCTCATTACAGATGTCGGACGTCGTATGCTGGGCAGACTGGAAAAACAGGACAGGCGTCGAAATGTGAAGGAACTAACATCAGACTTTAATGTTGGGCAGAGTACAAGTGCGTCTGAACACACAGTGCATCGAACACTCCTAACGATGTGCCTCCGCAGCCTACGACCCATGCCAATTTTAACACCACGACATCGGCAACTACGACTGAAATGGGCATGTGACCATCGTCACTAGACGTTTGCATTGTCTCATGAATTCCGATATCTTTTTCATCGTGCCGAGGGAGGTTCGGGGGGGGGGGGGAGGGGGTGCGAATCCGTCGTTTACCAGGGGAACAGCTTCTTGACACCTGTACTGCGGGACGGAGATAAGTTGGCGGCGGCTCATTTATGCTCTGGGGTACAAATGGGTCCAGTGAGCTCGTGCAAGGCACCATGACGGCCAATATGTATCGTACACTGGATGCAGTCCACATACACCTCTTCATGACGACCATATTTCCCAACAACAGTGATATTTTTCAACAAGATAATGCGCCATGTCACAAGGCCAGGAGTGTGATGGTGTGGTTCCAGGAATACAGTGGCAAGTTGCAATTGATGTGCTGACTCCCCCCCCCCCCCAACTTGCCAGTTCTGAATCCGATCGAACACATCTTAGATGTGATTGAACGTGGCATCAGAGTTCATCGCCCCCCTCCCCGCAATTTATGGGAATTAGGTGACTTGTGTGTGCAGATGAGTTGCCAACTCCCACCAGCGACCTACCAATAGTCATTGCTTCCATGCCAAGACGCGTCGCCGCTGTTTTCCTCGCCAAAGGCGGACATACCGGCTATTAGGTAGATAATCATAATGTTCTCGCTGATCAGTGTATGCCTCAAATTTACAAGTACATTATAGGCGGAGTTTACTAAGTCAACTAACGTGTTAAATTTACTTCCTTGCTCTCCTTACTTTGGAAGTTAGTGAAGTTCAAGTTGTTTTTCGACTACAAAACTCCGACAACATAATCCCAATATATTTTTCGTGATGCTAGAAACAGATAATTTGGTAGACAAACATACTTTCACTCCCAAATCATTAGAAAAGTCCAATACCGGTGATTTTCCCTGTATTTATTGAATGGCGATCCCAAACGTGAAAAATTTCGGTGTATATCTGCAAGTTAATCGCTTTGCTCTGGATAATGCTACATGCCGCAAATTTATTGTACTCATAGAAATAAGCAAGCTTATCCAACACCTTAAATTTTACTTTGTTCCTGTGCTTGCTTTGAAAGTTACTTATGGCGGCAGTTAATTATATGGTAAATTGGCCATCCTTCCGCAGTTGCTTGTTACACAATTGTAAATGAAAACACCGTTTATTAGCAACTGGTTTTATTCATATATGTCCAGACGCGTATCGCCCTGGTGGAATGAGGCATCGTCAGTGTACATAGACACAGACGTTATAACGCAAGCAAAAACATTAGGTTGGCATCACTGTAAACGCATTTAAACAAGAAGGTTCTTGCTGTTCGTCAAACTCAAATTCAGTAGTTTTGTAACAGTGGTATAGTTACCTCCAAAAAAAGGGTAACAATAGTTATTCTTACAGTTATTTGGAACCACAACTACAGTTCTGGTCACAAAAAAAAGCAAATGGAGCTATTCCTGACCACCATGTAACTGTCTTAACCATAAGTCGTAAGTAGAATGTAGTTTATTGTTAGTTAGTTACGTATATTCATATTGTAATTTGATAACACTAACATGTATGTACATTCAAAGTCACTGACGATCTCCATTCCACAAGGGCGAAACGCGTCTGAGTATATATGAATAAAACCAGTTGCTAATAGACGGTGTTTTCATTTACAAGTGTCGGTATTGTTGTTAATGGACACACGGATGTAGATTCGTTGAATTCTGAAATGTTCTTATGTACAGAGTTGGAAATAGAACCTTTACAGTTGAACGACAGCTCAGCATAAGCGATCAGTTTAGGGAGCGTCCATTAACTACAGGGGAGGGGGGGGGGGGTACTTGGGGACACGTGAGGGAGGGGAACTGAGCTATCTAGATTTTCATTTTATTTATCACAGTTAAAACAGGGTACAGAATACACAATGACATTTGTATATTTATTTCCGTCATTTATTTTTATTCGTATTTTATATACGACATATACTGACAGCGCCGAGTGTGTGTGTGACTTGAAGTCATAGCGTTCGTGTTGCACTGGAACTAGCCGACTTGCGATGGTTCATTACCCGCCGAAAAACATTAGCGATAAGTAGATTCAAATTCGTATAAGCAGCACATTCGAAGTCCAACCAGTAGGATTTTGCTGCAGGACTACCGTTGGATGTATTTGCTCATTCACTCTCCAACAAGATATTCTAAACAGTAGTCTTCATTCGTACTTTCTCGCGCCACAGAAGTGTTATTTCAAGAAGAAAGAAAAGAAATATGGCAGTAATTTGTATTCATCCCTTAGCTTTAGAGAAAAAGAAAAGGAAAGTGTCGATCAAAAAATTGTTTCTTGATCGTGTGAACTACTGTGACACAAGGATGTTGAAAGAAATAAATAGTAGGGATTAAAAAAACTGCTTGTCAAAACGCAGTACACTCTTGCGTGAATCTATACCTGCAGCACAGCGACTAATAGCAACATTGTGATTTCTACCCATAGGAGAACATACGAGAATCTGAAATTCAGTTGTAAAATATCTCGTCAGATGCTTGGAAAAGTGAGACATGAAACGTTAAAAGTTCTCTAGTCTGATTATCTGAAAACAAATGAAAAATTATATCATTTTACATTCACCCATGTCTGATAAAGCGACATGTAAAGAAGTGTAGTTTATCGAAAATCAGATATTTTAATTCAGTTGATAGAGTTACAAGAGAATAGAAATGATTTTAAACACTAACAAAAATTATTTGAAAGCTTTCAAAAGTAATAAAGCCTTCGTGGCTTTAACCCCAAATCGTCTGTGAGACGGGTAACTTGTGTTCTATGAGATAAGTGTATTTTTGTTTGTGAAATGTGTAATTATGAGGCGGAGACTGTTGTCCGTCCCAGCATCCGCTTAGATTATTGTGTGATGTTTCAACTGGTGATTTAACACGCAGCTACCCTGGCCTGCAACCTGTGCCACCAGCAACAGCATTTTTAATAGCTAAAAATCATATATAATGCCCCAAAAATACATTACCCGTAAATATAGTGCACAGCGGGCGAAGTAATGATAATAATAAGTTTTAAACATTGGATGAACAATTGGAAGTTCTGGGATTATAAATATATAGTTTAGCAGATAAAAAATAGTAAAAGAGAAATGGTGAAGAACAATCCACAGAATCACAGCAGATATTATTAATTCTACATCTACATCTACATCTATACTCTGCAATTCACAAATACTGTGGGTGGCAGAGGACGCTAAGCACCAATCCTAATTCATTGCATTCCAATCCCGAACAGAAGGAGCAAAGAAAGAATACATAAATAAATCAGTACGGCATCTTATTTCTCGAATCTTATCCCTTCTGTCTTTGCGACCTAAATAGGTTGGCGGAAAAAGTATTTCATTGCACTCGTAAATTAAAGATTTTCGCATATTCTCCAACAAATTCAAACGAAAACGACGTCGTCTGTCCGCTAAACAATCCCAGCCCAACCCACGTATCAGCTCTGTGACACTTATGTTAGGACTGTAACTAGCAGTCACGAATCGAACGGCTCTCCTCTGTACTTTCTTTAACGTGTCAATCAATCCCTTGCGATACGGATCCCAAATTCCACAACAGTATTCCAAATGCGGACGCACTAGTGTTTTTTACGCTATTTACTTTGTATGAGCATTACAACTTCTCAAAATACGACCTATAAATCGTAGTTTAGAATTTGCTTTGCTTACGACGGAAGTTATGTCCACTCCCATTTCATGTTGCTTTACGCCTAGATACTTCGGGGAATCCACCGTGTCAACAACTGAATTATTAACTTTGTACTCGTGAGCAAACGGGGTCTTTTTACTACTTATTTGCATTGCCTCGCTCGTTTTGCAGTTAAGTGTAAGCTGCCATTTACGGCACCATTCCGAAATAACATCCAGATCGCGCTGAATGTCTAAGCAATCGTCAGAGCACCTCACTTCCCTATAAATAAGTGCATCATCATCAAAAAACGCATCCTGCAATTAACGAGATCGTTTATAAAAATTAATGAAAGAAGTGGTCCTATTACACTTCCTTGAGGAACGCCCGAAGTAACATCTACTCCTGAACTACTAATTTGTAACAATGTAGTAGACAGATCTCACGAAAGAAATCATAGTATCCTGTTTAATAAATTGGAGAGAAACTACAAGACAGCGAAAGAAAGATAGCTGGGAGATAAATTCAAAGATGTAGATGTATGACTACTATAAAAGTAAGAACCACCATTTGGAAAAATCAGAAGAAACGCTGGAAAATAAAACCAAAATCATAAATAATCAAGGACGTAGATAAAATATTCTGCGTAAATAAGAATAAAACTGATACGTTCTAGACCTACAAAAAGGCTATACTGATAAGAGAATTTTATGATCATTTACTGAAAAGAAAATTGATGGAGTTGTGGTATACTGATCACTCTAAACCTTTTGTGAAAACACGACTTCCTTCGGAATTACTACTGGTCCTGAGAGAACCAGCCAGGACTAAACCGCGGTTCTCCTTTGGAATATGTATGAGGCTTGTAAGAGCTCTCTGGCATAAAAACAAATGTCTTTACCTCTAAGCCAGACAAAGAAAATGCGATGAAATGCATATCATACCACACAGTTTAAAGATTAACTAACAGTAAAATTTTAATTAACCTCAAGTAGAATGAGAGAATGGAGAAGACAATAAATATTTCAGATTAAGCATAATGTCAACCGATCTTTCCAAGTATTTAAGGATATATTTCTTTACTTTATGCATTTTCCAGAATCACGGAAATATTTTCATATTTTTACTTCTAAAAGACATTTTTTTAATTTTTTAAACTTGTGAAGTAAGTTGATGGGAACCGAAGGTTATTTGAAATTTTCTTGAAAATGACGCTTAGTGATGCGAGTGGAAAACGTACAGAAACGAGGCAGACGAAATTGTAGGAACATGTATTCTTGTTATTCAGTCTCTATATATAAAATAAACTATTAAGTAAGCTAAAATAAAATTTTGGAATGGAATTACCGATCTAGGAGAATAAAAATAACACCTCAGTCTAGGAGCGACACAATATATTTACGACAGACTTAAGTCAAATGATTTTTTTTTTCCATTAATAACTAGAGGTACCCGGAGTGGAGTTGGCTCCCGATAAATCTGAGGATAATACTTCGAACTTAAAAGTCCTGAATTTCTCCGTAATCCCATTCAGTCTGCCGTAATATTAGTAGATAGGAGGAATCTCATTAAAGCTGCTGTAGCATGGCACACCCCACGACTCCTGCTTTTAAAGGCAGTACGGAGCTACACCTTCACCAATCCACCACGACCGTCATTAAATTTATTCTTTACCTTAAAGACCACACAGGAAAAACCAGAAATTCAATCGACCCCACCATGCTCGATAAAACAAGCGAAAAACGTAATTTAGTATAGTGAGTAAGAAACGGTTCACAGCACCCAACTGTGAAGAAAATAGATAATATCTATTACTTGTAAATCTGGAAGCTCAGTGATTATGACGCTTCATCCAAAACCTCAGGGGCTCAAAACCGGTACAGTCATAAATTTTTAAGAGTTCTGTTTGATCATATTAGATACGCCAGGGTGTTCCATATCTCGGATTCCACATAGAGCCACGATAGAGTCGGACACCGTTGTTAGACCATACGAATTTACTTTTGTATCTGTTATGAGAAAAAAGTTCATATGACAAGCTCGTTCCTGAAATTATCTTGGTAGCGTTGGTAAATAAGTATTGCCCGACTGAAAATAAACACATCGTTTGAAATGTGGTGTGAAAGAAGATTCTACAATTTTTAGAAACAAATACGTTCTTCCAACGTCTCCACCTTCTGTCATATTTGGCATCGACAGAAAAAAAAGATTTTGACTAGGGAAGAAACTATGTTTGAGGTAGCGTCATACGAATTACTGACTTTACTTAATGTGAACAAAATTAGACTTATACCCTAAATTCAAGAAATCACTGTGTAATAAAAAATATTGCATAACAATTTTAATATTCGAACAAATAATTAGTAAAAATTATTCCCAGATAACCACAATCAACAAGATTAGAAATCAGCATCATACACATGTTTCTTTATGAGATACTTGTCATTCAGGGCCGCATTTAAGCATAGGCTACCTAGGCTGTAGCCTATGGGCCCACACGCAAAAAAAAGTCATGTGCAAAGAAATTAACCTATTTCTGAAACGGTTTTAGCGCCGAAAATCCCAAAATGCTCTTGAAAACCGAAAACATTGTTTGCATACGCACAGTTCAATCCTGTGTAAAATAACATTTCAGTCGAACTATACCGAAAAGTCATAACTTTGTAGCACAATGATGAAAAGAGTGCTGTCTAAAAACAGTTTAGTCGCTGCCTTACTGTTGACATGCGTTTGTGAATAATCAATATTGTGTTTTTAATCTTTCTCTATCTCATGTAAGAACGAAGACTGCAATGAAGTCTTCACGGTTGTGTTTCCACAATCCGGCGGTACACCCGTGAAGACTACATTGTTGTAGTGGCTCTATCTCATGTTTTTGTTTTCTTAATCATGGTTTATCGTTTGTTTTATCTGAAAATGTAAGCACAAACTTTCATATTGTTTATTAAATGTTTTGAGTTTTTAATCCCGCAAGCTTTTGCTGAGAATGTTTGCAGAGACACAACTACAATAGGCAGTATATCTGCAATCTTTCATCAGTCGAAGTATTGAACGTGCGAGCATCACTTGTTAAACTCGTTCACTTTGGACTCGGAAACGATTCAGTGTGCACGTTTTCAATTTCCGATTCTTCAGAAAGTTATCCTCGGTCATTAATA
Source organism: Vandiemenella viatica (assembly GCA_031002005.1). Lineage (NCBI taxonomy): Eukaryota > Metazoa > Arthropoda > Insecta > Orthoptera > Morabidae > Vandiemenella > Vandiemenella viatica. The sequence continues at coordinate 231,749,589 of CM061921.1, read as the reverse complement.
CTATCATTACCTTGCCCAATAATTTTGTATTAAAAGGTTTATTAACTGAATAATAAGTAATCGATATTAATGAACATATATATATATATAGGGCACGAACTACATGGTTATAGCCTAGGGGTCTACAGATCCTAAATACAGCCCTGATATCAGGTACGCATGTACCACTTACGGCTTGCGAATCCCTGTCTCGGCTGGAATTTTCTAAGGTCCTAAATTTTTAATTTAATTTAATTTAATTGCAATCGAGCACACGCTCCGGTGGCAATTTCCCTACACACCCAACTTCCCCCTATCCTGCAACCACCTACATTTGCCCTCTACAAATTTCAACTTTAAATTCTTTTAACGTTTTCGGTATGTTATTCATCATTCCCCTTGGTAACTCATTCCAATCCCTGACACCCTTACCTAAAAAAGAAAATCTTCCCACATCCTTGTTCCTGAAATCGAGTGCCAGCTTGTGGTCATGGTTATCTTTTCCCTTCCATGAGCTACTTTTCATACCTACTGCAATATCTTTCCATCCCTCATCGCCAGTATACGCCCTGTACACTCCCATGACCCTCCTCATCCTCCTCCTGTCTTCCAATGAATCCCATTCCAGCTCCTTTATCATATCTGTCACTGATTGCGTTCTGCGATAATTTCCAGAAACAAATCTAGCAGCCCTTCTTTGCACCTTCTCCAACTCCTGTATTTGATACTCAAAATGTGGGTCCCATACTACACTACCATATTCGAGCAATGGTCTGACCAAAGTTTTGTAACCCAATTCCTTTACATCTCTCGTGCATCCCCTCATCACTCTCTCCAACAAGTGCAAAATTTTGAAACCTTTTCCTACCACCTGTCCAATGTGTCCTACTCAGTTAAGCTTGTTATCAAATGTAATGCCAAGATATTTACATTTCAAGTCTTCAGCAAGCAATTCTTTTCCCACCTTATATTCATAATTAACCTTTTGTTTTTTATTTGTGTATCTAATTAGCTGACTCTTCTTTGCGTTTATCTTCATCCCATGTTTACCAACCCAACTAGATATCCTGCCCAGATCACCCTGCAACTGTTTACAGCCCTCTATCGTTTTGATCCTTTTATACAGCATTATGTCATCTGCAAACAATCTAATTTCATGTGAGCGTGGAGACTTTCCCGGCGTACTGAAGCAATGTAGTCTTCACGGGGTCTAATTTCAGATAGTAAACAATCAACACAATTATTCATTAGAATAATGAATAGCAATGGTCCCAATACGCTACCCTGCGGCACTCCCATTTTTACTTCCATTTCTTTTGATACCACATTTCCTACCCTAACTTTCTGTTTTCTACCTCTTAAAAATTCTTCTACCCAGCAAATCACTTTCTCATCCACTCCAATAGTTTTTACCTTATTTACTACCATTTTATGGCTTACTCTTTCAAACGCCTTTGAAAGATCTAGTGCTACTGTATCAATTTGGCCTCCCTTGTCCATTTCATCTGAAATATCTTGCATATATCCCACCAACTAAGATTCGCATGAATATCCTTCCCCCCATGTTGCCTACTTGCAAACCACTAACGTTCCTCACATACATTTCTGATGTGGTTACATATCAATCTTTCCATTAATTTACCTACCACTGAAGTCAAACTGTTTGGCCTGTAATTTTCGACTCTATTTCTCACCCCTCCTTTATGTACTGGTTCTACTATCGCACTTTTCCAGTCTTGTGGTAAGTAGCAAGTATCCAGACTCAATTTAAATAATATTTCAAGATAAGGTACAATGTCACATCCGGCTATCTTTAAGATATCTGTATTAATATTATCTACACCAGCCCCCTTATGTTTTTTCAGCTTGATTATTTCCTTCGTGATTTCTTCAGGATGAATTTCAAATTTTTTACTATCTTCATTTCTAATCGTATTGTTAAGCTCGTTCTCTGAATTAGACTTACCGTTTCTGATTCATTGTCCCTAATGCTCTCACTAAACCAGTTACGTAAAATCTCTACCTTTTTCAAATCCTCGGTAACTACTTCTCCATCCTTATCTATAAGCGTCTCAACACCCTCCCTTCCCCTCAGTTTCCTTATATAGCCATAGAAATTTCTAGATGCATCAGTCAGTGGTCCTCCTGCACTGACAACACTCTTCATAAACCCACCTTTAGCCAGTTTCTTTGCTTTTATTAAGTCCTTGTTTAGTTGTTTCAAATATTCCCTACTACCCTGCTGTCTCTTAACTCTGTTATGTTCTCTTCGTACCAACCTCTTTAACCTCCTCACTTCCCTATTATAGTACACAGGTTCTCTACTTCTCTTTATTTTCTGCTTTGGAATAAATTTTTCTGCCCTCTTTCATATTATCTCCTTGAACTCTTCCCACCTTGACTTGTGCCTTCCTTCCATTTGCTGAAACGTTCTCTGAAATATCTCTTCAAATTTGAAATCTGTGCCTTTTTATAATTGTACCTATTTCCCCCTTCAATTTTGGCTGCTGGTTCACTGAATCCTCTAATATCCATCAGAACTGCTTCATGATCACTTATTCCTTCCGTTACTTGACACCCCACAAGGTTATCATCGGGCTTTATTAGGAATATATCCAAAATATTTTGTCCCCTAGTGTTTTGCTCTACCACTTGTGTAAATCCTCCTTCCCTTATTAAGGTATTTGCAAATCTTTGTTCCCGTGTGTTATTAATCTTATTTCCTTCCCAGTTTACACCTGGTAAATTTAAATCCCCACCAATAATAATCATTCTATTCTCACCTCTGAAATCTGAGTATGAATTTAATTTCTCCCCAAGAGCCTCATCTTCATCTGTCATTCTTCCACTGCGGTAAGCAGCCAACACCCTGATTTTTTCTTTTTTATTACCCCAGAAATCTACCCCAAGTAACTCATGGTCTTGATCTATGAACGCCAGTGAACTGTGGTGGTTTTTGCTAACTAGTATGAAGACTCCTCTATCAATTGCTCCTCTATCTCTGCGGTACACTATGTAACCATCAGGAAAAACCTCACTGTCTAGAACGTCTCCTTTTAACCAACTCTCTACCCCAATTATTACTTGTGGTTCGTGTATCTCTATTAAGTTTGCTGATCATCATCTCTGGCAAATCTTGCTTTGTGTATCTGAAGTACACCAGAACACCTCCGTTGTTCTGATTCCACGTTAAACTGTAGGTCCCCTCTACCGCGTTAGGTTAGAGTAGCCACGAAAAGAGACGGATAAGTAGCGAATCGAAATCTCTGTCACTCGGCGACCGAACTCTTCTGGGATATCCCGACAAACAAAGACTTAAGCATTTACTTTAAGCGTTATAAAAGCTACTGTATCTGAAAAAACTCTTAAATTGTCAGGATTCCAAGTTCTAATCACACATTTAAAATAAGATTTTTCGTTCTAGTGTATTAGCACGTAGGACGTGGGGTGGTGGCTCAGTGGTTACGACGTTTGACTGTAAATCGAAAGGTTCCCTGTTCGAATACCAATCGACTTGGAACCCGACCTTCACATCTTCGCTGCGTGATGTGAAGTACACCAGAGCGCTTCCCTCATTCGGAGTTCACGTTTAACTGTAGGTCCCCCGTGCCCGGTAGGATTACCGGGTCAATCAGCCACTATAAGGAGTATATTCGGCGGCGAATCGAAAACCCTGTCACCTGGAGCCATACGATAATTTGATTTTTGAGTACACAGGAACGTTAAAATGCAATAGATCCGATCCAAATTAAACATTGCACTCGTTACACATATTTAGTGAAATGTGCTTTTACGATATCTAAAACAGTGGTGAAAGGTTAAATTAAAACAACATTTAGCACTTATGTACACCACTACCCATAGCACATTTTTTTTTTAAAAACCAGACTCATTAGATATACTACAAGATGCTGCTCTTAACAATAGCATGGCTATCTATTCTAATATTATAAATGCAAAAGTAACTCTGTCTATCTGTCTGTCTGTCGGTTTGTTACGTTTCTTGGGCTAAACGGCTAATCCTATCGTGATGAAATCTATACTAATATTACAAATGCGAAAGTAACTCTGCTTGTCTGTTTGTTACGTTTCTTGGGCTAAACGGCTAATCCGATCGTGATGAAATTTTGACAAGGAGATGCTATTTGCCATTAGGAATGATATAGGATACTTTTTTCGGTATAAATAATACATATTGTCATGTAATTTTGAAAAATTACTGAACGGCGATAGACAGACGCTTAGGATGTGTAAGTCTCTGTAGCACGGGCGTGTATTGCGGGCTGGTAGCACAGTGGACTGCCGGCACTGGTAGCGTAGGGGCTCGCGTTGCCAGGGTCGCCGGTTCGAATCCGGCCGAGGACATGGATGTTGTTTCCGTCCTGTATTGTTCCAACTGAAAACGATAATACAGTACAGACAAATTCGAACAAACAGAAACAATACTTATAGATGGCTGAGAAGCCAAAAAAAGAAAGGCAGTCTTTTTAATTAAGTAAAAAAAAGTGGTTAGTATACTTGGTTACTGATGTTTGGAACGTGGTCTCCAGTTCAAATCCCGATGGAAGCAAAGATTTTTAAGAATTTTTTTTGATCGTATGAGCCACGCTTGGTCGGTCAGTTGTTCGAATTGCATGAAAATTTTAGATACCACAAATTTAGGAGTGAAATGCGTGGCAAATCGTAGGCAGTCTAACAATGCTGTAGGTGTACACACTTTTACGCTATATTGATCCCTCGGGCATTGTTTCCTCGCAGTCTGTCAGTCTGTGTGTGTATTTTCTGCACTAATAATATTATAAATCCGGAAGTAAGTCTCTGTCTCTTTTTTTTACGTTTTGACGACTAAACGGCTATACCGATGTTAATGGAGTTCCACAAAGAAATACTTTGCATCTGTAGGAAGGACACGGGACATTTTTTTCGGTATGAATAACAGTTTTAGTCACGAAATTTGGAGAACTTATCGAATGGTGACAGACAGACGGATCCGTGTGTTAGTTTGTAATGTTTCATCGGTTGCTCAAGCTGTGCTTCTCGTGCAGTCTGTTAGCGTATGATTTGTTAGCAAATTTCATTCAGAGAACTTATTATTTAGTATAGATGTCGATTATCTCTGCATTGTACTATTATTTTGTATCTACCTAAAAGTTTCTTGCGCCAGTTTGTTTTGTCTTCTTTTTTGGCATGCCTTGCGGGCGTAAACCTGGCATAAGGTGTGGCTCTAGAAGAGCACAAGCAGGTAAAGTCATTAGAACCCAAGAATCTGATGCTCATGCTGAAGAAAAAAGAAAAGACTAAGCAGAGATAAAGCTGCCCTCAGTTAAACCCCCTCACATCCCCGCACTTTCGTTTTTTTTTCTGTATTTAAATATGTTGGAAATTGATTCTCTTCATGAGACAGGTTCAACGGTTGATTATATAATGATTGCTTTCCTGTCATATTATGCCGACTCAGTATTGTTTTGGACAAATCTTGCCGTACTAACAGCTTTCTATGTCAAATTCTGGTAGTGACATTCTAAGTCCACGCCTACGAAGTCTCTGGTAACAGCTAGTTTTTTTTTATAAATAGAAAAATTATGTTTTACTAGGTGTAACAATTAACCACGCAAGTGTTATGTATTAAATAAGTTTATTTGATATTATACCCAATGAGATTATTTTTTTTAGTTTATTATGATGAGAAATATTCCCGTTTGAACTAACAATATTAGTGCACACAAAACGCGTAGAACGTTTATCATTTAATTTTCATATAGCAGCTACCGAGTAACACTCATTTTAGAACGTTATCAGATATTCACAGTAGCAATCCAGCAGATTAGGAAAGTATTCGCTCCGTATTTCGAGAATTAGTAATTTTCCTGTTCCCAGGAAACAATATTGGTCGTTTACCACAAATTATATTCATCACTCGTGCAACGCCAAATTCAGCTGTTACTAATTGATTTTGTGTGGAAGTGAAAAGTGTATTGCAGTTATAGACCCGTTGCATCTTTAACACCCAAGCTGTGTACCCACGCGTTCTTTTTAGGAGGTACCGCCTTTGAAGGCTGCATCATTTTTTTTCTTTGACGCCCAGTATCTCGCGGGACAAACACCAGAGAAGTTTTTTTCTCACTTCTGAGTGTAACGTGAAACATTGCTATTGTTTCCGTGGTCTCTAGGTTGGCGGAGCACCGTTGTTTTTATTTATAGCCGCGCACGTTGTCAACTGCGGCGTGTGTGAATGTTTTTCCTTTCCCTTGCTCCTCTGAATGCTTAGGGACTACCTGTAAACAAAAGGATATCCTCGCTAATGCGTCATGGGTATCCGATTTATGGTATATCTGATGCATAAATATTTATTTTACCCACTTTTCCTAACAGAACGTTTCAAAATAATTCTGTAATCAAATGGAAAAGATGACACTTTCATTCGTAAATAAAAGGGCATGGGAAAATTTTCTTTTTTTAGGTTAGGGAGTTAAAAGTTGGAATAAATTACCTAAGTAAGAGATGAATAATTTACTAAAAACGCAGAAATAATTCAAAATTAAAATTCGCAAAGGGAAAATGTATACGTGTGGGGAAATTACACCGCAAGAATTTAAGATAAATTTTTAGAAAAATCAATGAAGGTGGAAAATTGGTATTTAAAGAAATTACCATCGACGCATGTGCTCCATCGCAATTAAATTTAACTCCATTTTGTCCCCAATTTCTGGCCGATGCAATTCTTCACTACTTCCTCTTCATTTCCACAAGTCTCTGATTATCTACAAATCAACTGCCTTTGTGTGATAGCACAGTGATCTTTCCCATATTATTAATCTTATTTTAAATCATTTGAATAATTATTCTGAAAGTGTCAATATCATTATATTTTTTATTTACCTAAAAACTTTACAGACAGAATATCGGGTAGAAATTGTTTGCATTTATCGTTTACTTAGTGTTATATAGCAATTCTTTGCTATTGACATTAATATTTGTAATTTCTAGATTGCTGTAGACTGCGGGAAATTTGTTATTGCTAAGCAAACAATTTCAATGATTGTTAACAATCTCAGCAGTTCGGTAAATAGTTGCATCATGATTTGCTGACGAGTCCACTATGTTTCTAGTGATGAACGACATCCAGCGTATCTTGAGATGAGAGCTTATAATTTCTGTTATAACCATGAGGCACAGTTCGACTCAAGATTTGCTTTAAATTAGTAAATTTCATACAACTTGCTCTAGGTAAATTTTTTTAGGTGAGTAGCTTTGTTATTTTTGGTTTTTTATCAGCATTTTCAGTGATCATCTGATGAGTGCTTAGAGTCATAAGTACTGATTATCATGAGCTTCTAAGGATGTGAAGTGATCACCACTCTGGCGGAAGTAACTTATTCTAGTGGGGGCAGCTTGAGTGTTGCCGTCAATATAGGAAACGTGTAAAAGGATTTCTATATGAAACGCGTATATTTGTGCGTCCACATTTGAACTACTGTTGTGCCATCTGGGATCCGTTTCGTAAGGGGTTGATGAGAGTATAGAGAAAGTACAGAGAAGAGCCGCTCGATTCGTGACCGCTTACTACAGTCCTTATGAAAGCGTTACAGAACTGATTAGTAGACTAGGCTGGGAGTCTCTGGTAGATAGACGACGCACGTTTCGGATAAACTTACTGGTAAACATGTGTACTCCCACTTTCACTTACGAATGTAGTGAATTACTTCGTCCACCAACCTATTTGAGTCGGAATGACATGAAAGATAGAATTAGAGAACTAAGGTGCCGTACTGATTCTTATATGAATTCTTTTTTTCCTCGTACCATTAGGGATTGGAATGCACAACAAAGAGATTAGGTATGGTGCTGAGCACCCTCTGCCACCCACAGTGAATTGCAGAGTATATATGTAGATGTAGATTTGTTTGTGAAATACCTAAATTATGATACAGAGATTGGTGACCACCCGGTTTTGAACCCATGTCTTCCCAAAGCGTTACTATACATCCTTCTGACATGAACCAAAGTTTCGGGTTGTTTTGTGTATTTTAGAATAAGTGTACTTTAAATTTGAAGGCTTCCCCCCTTTCCCACATGGTCAATCAATCGCTCTCTCTCATCTTTGGTGAGATTCAACCATAAACTGCTTTCTCCACAGCTAAATTCCCGAACTTGTTCTTTTCGTACTTTATCGTCCAAATTAATTTTAAACTTTCCTCTTTAGCATCCCAGTTCAAATGCTACAATTTTCCTTCTTTTTTTATATCCAACGTCCAGTCTTTAATTTCGCAAAGTGTTATTTCCCATAGGTATCTATTCTTTGGTGCTGAAGTGTAGGATACCGCAGGGACAACTTTACGGCACGCAAAGTAATGACGTCACAAACATGAAGTGCGTGAAGTCATTCCACAAATATGTTTTTTTTCATATTCAAACCGTTATACTGTAAAAATTATTGGTTGCGCTATCATATAAACCTACCCAATTTTCGCTTAAATTTGGAAGTTTATCGTATGATATTACCTTTTTTTATATATTTAACATAAACTACAATACGTCACCAATGACGTCATTAATGCATGCTACGAAAAGTAGTAACAAGGATATCGTACACTTCAGCAGAACCGAATATTCTTTCTGGGCCTAGGATCAAAGTTACTAAAACATACATTTTTTGTTTTAAAAAAGGTTTTTTTCTGATAATAATAATTTTGTATTGATTGCTTGCTTGTTTTGTATTCGGTCTTTACCATCGTCGACGTCGAGGTCATTAAAGACGTGAGAAGAAGGAGGGAGATGAACTGGAAGGTATTCGGTAATGGCCTCTTGAAATAACCATCCCGGCATGCATCTGGATTGTTCTAGGGAAGTCTGGATGATGGTATGGGCCCTAGCAATGTCGTCCACCCACCGGGAACGGTGCTTGCCCATTGTTTGTAATTTCCCTTTGAGCTAATGAAAATTTCTTAATCATTCTGTGGTATGAGTCTCAATTCTTATATTTTGTCAGCTGTTAGTCTTCTCATATCTGCTGTATATCGTGCGTTTACTTTCATTTTTGTCCAAATTCCTCTCGCAGTAGTTTGTTGCTATCGGTACACCCTCTCTTTTATCAGCTAGTAAAAGCCGATACTGTTAATGCACGGGCCTGGAATGATCCCAATCCAGCAATCCAGAATTCAATTACCCACAGTTTCCCGAATTTGCTTCACTTAATTCACCTCATAGCCAGTGTATACAGCTGTCCTTCATTCGGCGTATGATTTTATAAGTTCTACATCTATACTCTGCAATTCACAAAATCGTAGCACCAAACTTAATCTCTGTTCTGAGTGTTCCATTCCCGAATGGCGCGAGCGAAGACAGAATTCGTTTATGCATCGGTATGGCTCCTTATTTCTCTAATCTTATTTCCAATGTCATTGCGTCCCAAATAGGATTTTAGACGAAGTATTTCATCACACTTATAGAGCGGCTGATGGCTCAGCAATTAGGGCGTCTGAATGACGATAGGGAGGTCCCCGGTTCAAATCCCTCTCTTGGCGGGGATTTTCATAGGCTCTTAAGCTGACCTTCACCTCTGGTACAGCTTGCTGTGTAATGCGAAGTACGCCAAAACACTTCCGTGATTCGTATTCTACGTTATAATGTAGGTCCCCTATACCCCATAGGCTTTCCGGTTTAGGATAGGCGACTAACTTATGGGGCGGATTGTACAGCCGATAAGAAACCCTCTCACCAGGTCATTACGACCACTGGAATTTACTTCTCCCACTCGTAAGTGAAAGTAGATATTCGCATTCGTTGAAATGACTTTGAATGTGATATTACCTGAATACTGTTTTAGGACATTTCAGCTGTCCGCAAATGGAAGTTTAGTAGTTTCTTTCTGTAGGAGACGAGGTAAGTCGTATCCGTCAGAGGCATAGACACCGGAGTGCCGATCGAGTGCGGCGGAACGTTTCACTTAGAGCGTACCCTATAGCGTGTGAACCTGATGCCTGTCGCTTGTGCTTACGCTGGCGGCGGGTGCGGCGGAACGTGCGACAAGGGTAGGTCCGCGTCGCGCTCGGTCGCTACGGCTTCCGCCTTGTTCCCTGCGGGTACAGGTGGGACCGAGCTCTCGCTGGACTCGCGGAGATGGCTGTAGCTATAAGGTCAGGTTTCCTCTTCGGCCTGGTTCGTGACAGGCGCCGCGTCCCCGTTACTCCCCGCGGGCACCCACATGGGTGGCGAAGTGTGCCTAACCTCACCATCCCCGCTGTAATGGCGGGTGATTCGGAAGAGTATACTTCCTGGTGGTCGTTGCGGGATGGTGGGTAGTTCGGGGAGATCCGTGAGGGCAATGAGAGTGCTAACGCAGTACATGTCCGTTGACCGGTTCTATCTACCTCGGTGATTTGTTGTAGAATACGAGGTCACTAGAGGCGGGAAAGGATGGGGGGGGGGAGCAAGGAAAGGAAAAAAATTCGAACATGGCATTTTGAAGGAACCATTCTGGCATTCGTATACAGTGTTACCGTGAAACCATGTAAAAACTAAATCTCGATGGCAAGACAGGGATTAGAACCTGCGTCCTCTCGAATGTGAGGCCACAGCGTTACCGTGATTGCAGAAGTAGGACGGCCAGTTCCTCATCTGGTTGCTTTTAAATCTTGATTTTTTTATTTTTATTTTATTTTATTTATTTATTTATTTTTTGTGTAGACTTATGAATTTTACTAAGTGTAGTGTGGCCGTTGTATGGAAATAAAGGAAAGGAGGGAGTGAAACCCGGTGCTAGCCCATTCAGGACTACTTATCCGAAGGAAATAAAATGGGACTCCAAATTTTATGTCTCTATCCGACGGACGGGTGGAGCGTCGTCTGGCCTCACCCCCTCCCCCCACCCCATACGCGTTACGGAGATGTTCTACTTGCTACCTCTTCTTCCCTGCCGGCAAAATCCAGAATGATGAAAATTTCTTCAAGCACCGGGAGTCGAACCAGCTAACCCTGACACCATCACGCCATCTCACCGCCTTAGGATAATGAGGAGGACTGGTTTTATATATGATCTGTATAATCCATCGCTTTAGCTTCCATCACTTTACCGAGCGTGGTGGTGTAACGGTTAGCGTTCTGGCCTCGCATTCCGGAGGACGGAGGTTCGAATCCCCGTCCGGGCATCCAGATTTGGGTTTTCCATGGTTTCCCAAATCACTCCAGGCAAATGCCGGGATGCTTCCTTCAAAATGCCATGGCCGAATTTCTACCCATTCCTTGCCCCCCATCCTTTCCCGTCTCTAAAGACCTCGCTGTTGAGAGACGTTAAGCAGTTAAAAAAAAAAAAAAAAAAAAATCCACCACTTTCTGTATTGGACCCGAATAGTGGACCAGTTTTTTTTTACTATTGGCAATGGGGCAGTAAGCCATACAGCAATAGCACTAACTACGGTTACATCATTTATACATCCATAACACAGTTTATGAGTATTATTTCACATATATGTCCATAACACAAATATTAAGTATCTATCACAAATAGTGGACCAGTTATGATACATGCATGCTGAAGTTTGTAACACTTCATCTCATTTGTCTAGACGTTTATAGATAAGAGCTCTGATAGAGTTCGACTCTGGAATCTCGTCTAGTATCAGGAGTATTTTATATCTTATCTATGTCAACAGTGAGATGATTCCCTTCTCAAAAATACACATTTCACAAACAGAATAGTATGACAAACACTGTTCGCTAAATTATGACTTCCTGCCCCAGCATCGTAGTAGCCAAGCAATGATTTCGAATTATGAGGGTCAGCAGTTGGAAACGCGCTTAGGACAGCCTTAGTTCTATTTAATTATTACTGTTGTAGCAACCCAAGCGTTGTTGTAATACACATCTGCGGGTTCGTTCGACCAGCTTACTTTTGCGTATATCTCACGCAAAATCTAGCAAAGTGAACAGAAATCAGGCTAAGAAATAAAATCACAAAGAAAAGGTTAAGTTCGTTTTTAATGAACTCAAATAAACTGTTTACATTCCACAAGACAACACTTACATTTAGGAATGCAATTGACTGGAAGAATATCTATATATAAAAAAGTTCAAGAACAACTAGTGAAATCTGACTAACTTGGAGTCCCTTTCCTAAGCCAATAGACAGCGTGGAGTACTAAAACTAGCCTGTGCCCATTAATTCTGAAGAAAAAGCTGTTACATCTTATAATAGATGAAACTGTCTCAGTGTCCAACTTAAAAGTGCGTTCCTTGGCAGAGTCCGGGGTAATTTTTTTTTTACTTATGGCTTTACGTTTTGTCGTCGTCGAGGTCATTAGTGGTGGGATGGGACTGAGGACAATGAACGAGAAGGAATGCAGCAAAGGTCTTTTGAAGGAAGCATCCCGGTATTCACCTGGAGTGAATTGGGGAAACCATGTAAAACCCAAATCTAGATGCCCGGACGGGGATTCGAACCCTCATCTTCCCCAATTCGAGGCCAAAACGTTAACCGTTCACCCATCATGCTCGGTCTGGCCATTGTTCAAGTGATACGGCGTGAGTATACTGTAATTGGCCAGAGAGAGCATACTAAGGAGTTTAGATAAAGTCGGAATGGGGACACACTTTCCCAGCTCCGAGTAAGAACGAATTAACCTTGAAGCAAGCTGGCTTGCTGGATATTATGTTACTAGTATCTCTTGGTCGGAAAGGCATGGGAAGGGCACTCCAATCGTCTAGATTACCTTCTAATAACATAAAAAATTACCAGATTGTTACACTGTAGATTTACACCAATTATAAATATCGGTAAGAAAAGAAACGAAATATTGCTTTCGATTGATGCATAAAGGTAGACGCAGGATGGATTCTTGTATAAGTATAAATATTCGAAATATCGTTCTCAAATTTCGAAGCCCCTTGTGACAGACACGGTTTGATACACATTTGGTGCACCGCGAACTGTATTAAGAGATGTGATTTAGGAATAATAAAAAAACACAACAACTTAAGCAAAAATGTCACAGGATTAAAAAAGAAAACAAATGATGGTGATAGCGCAGTCACTGGGACTCATCAAGGAATTGTCGTTTTGGTCTGGAAACTATTGCACACATCCGTTCGGTTATATTATTTAATATATGTTGCTCTTAGAGCTGTAAAATATATCCGTCCTCTCATATTCCACTCGTAAAGTACCGATATAGCGATGTGTAATAATGATAACGCTATCAACCGAGCGTGGTGGTGTAACGGCTAGCGTTCTCGCCTCGTATTCGGGAGGACGGCGGTTCGAATACCAGATTTGGGTTTTCCATGGTTTCCCCAAATTACTCCAGGCGAATGACGGGATGCTTCCTTCAAAAGGCCATGGCCGAATTCCTTCCCATTCCTTGCCCCCCATTCTTTACCGTCTCTAAAGACCTCGCTGTTAGAGAGACGTTAAGCAGATAAAAAAAAAGAATGCTATCGTTCCTTCGAGTATATTATTTAGTAATATGTTTCTATTACATCCATCAAGATAGTGTGTAATGCACCAATTTCACGCAAAATAATAATAATAAAAAGAAACTACTATAACATTACACATTAAGCGATGAGAGGACGCTATTTGTTGTCATATGCGACTTCCAGCGATGCTAATATTACGTGCAACAAAATGTATCGATGACCAACGACGAAAACCAAAACAACTTAACTTTATTATAAAAAACAAAATTTCAAGTCCATTACACTACAAAAGGAAGCGTCTATAACCATTTTGGTTCAGGCTACATCCCAACCTATCCACAGGCGCCGCTAATGATTCTGCTTGAAAATCGTGATAACTTAAATGTTTAATAAATCCAAATTTCTAGCAAATTGTGCTTTAACAACAAGAACCAAACGCCATTTTGTTACAGGCTGCATGTCAACTATAAAAACTAAATTCCTTCGACCTAACGCTGAAACAAGGATATTGCCGCACTTTCAACCTTCATCTTCTTAGTGGTGACGGAAGAGAACAAGGCTATTACTCTCTTAACTTCAACAAGCCATGATTTTAGTTTTTTAGTTTTTTTTTTTTACGCCTTGTCAACGTTAAGGTAATTACTTACGGGAAAGGACTAGAGAGGAGGAATGGAGAGGAATTCTACCATGGCCTTTTAAAAGAACCACTCCTACATTGGTCTGGAGGGATTTCGGGAAACTGTAGAAAACCAAAATCTGGAACCCGCGTCGTCCCGAATGCGAAGCCAGAGCGTTACTGCTCACGCAACAAGCTTGTCAATTTGAAACTTTAGACTTTGGAACAGGACGTTTTTTAGGTCAACAGCTTGGCTCAAGTTATATATGTTGTACTGAAACAGTGTTGGTGTGGCGTATCCATTGCGACAGAGTATGCTGAGATCAAGACCATGTAGATCGAATGGTAAGACCCACAGATATGTGTGATTTTGCATTCTTCAAGATCCGGTTAAGTTTCGTAGCTACCACTAAAACGATTCGCAGAGCAACCTGCTGGGACAGAACGACTATTTTACTACTGATATAATTTTCTAAGCTAGCCCAAAAGTTTAATGGAGTGGACAATTTTGAAAAATTCCGACTGTTTCAATGTTTATTGCTCAGTTTGTAATATTTTCTGTGCCTAATTCGTTTGTATTGCCATTAATTTTGTTTAAGAGATCTGTACTTTGTGTAATTATAAAGGCCGATGAGCATGACTAATCAGCGAAAATATAGTACTTTGTGTTATGAGTTACTCATCAAGAGAGAAAATAAATTGTGCTGATTGATTTACTTTGTAAATGTATGTATCATTTGTAGTAAAGAGAATGTTACCCTTTTATACGCATTTTGTAAATTAATTACATAAAGGCCGTTCGATAATGACTGAGAATATTGCACCCTATAATAAAATACAGACGCCAAACAAGGCTAATAAACGTCTACAAAGGAAACTGAAGTGTAGTTTATTAAACTTGAACCAATGAAAATAATCATCTATTAAGGTAATAATATGCCACCACAAATTGGATTTCGTGTCAAGTTACTAATATAGTTAACACACGAAGGTTTATATTAGTTCATGTCAGAAATAACTGAGTCACAGTATTGTGTGCTTTGAACAGTTATAGAAAATCTTTAAAGCCTGGAATGAATGCTACCATTTGTAGCAGAAAAAGGCAGTTACAGGTGCGAAAATAGGACAGTAATGACAGTATACACCGACCCGTCAGTGTGGCTTAGTGCACACTGACTCGGGGAGATACAACGGGACTGAACGCGAGCCCAGGTCGTGCTGACTGCGGTTTTCCACAGCATCAAGGCAAATGCCTGGACGGACCTAAACCTCCACCTCATAAAGTACACATTTCACAAACAAAAAATACACTTGTCACACACAGAACATGGTTACACATTTCACAGACAGATGGCAACACTTCACTTCCTCCATTATCCATTCTTTGGCGTCAGCAAGGGCGTGCAGCCGTAAAATTAAAACTCGAAATTTGACCAAGCCAATGTTGAGTAAAGCTCATCAAAGGCAACCAACCCCTAATATAGGGAAAAGGTGATGGGAAAACAGAAGGAAGTAAGCAGAAAAAAAGAGCAAGATTAAATCATATGTATGCCTACTTCTCTCTACCACCCCCCTCCCCCCACCCCCAAGAAGAGTCCTAGATGAAAGTCATCGTTCCCCTTACTGTCGTATTTCTGGGATCATTAAATGTTTCTGGCCTCGACACGACTTCTAAACATAATTTGTATCATTCATAAAAACGTATCAGCAAAACTTAAAACATGTTCTAACGTGCTCTCCCGTTCCTCAGAAGTTAAATGATGGCAGTAAATCTAAATATTTGTTAACAGGTGAATTAACACAAAAGATTTCCTCCACCAAGAGGTCGCAGACAGTAGAGAAAAGAACGCATCCGTTCACTTTCTAATTAATAATAGACCAAATGGCATCTACGAAATTTAAGGAAATAAACTAAGTTAAAATATTTTGAATTCACATTAGAATAATTTTTTTATAAAAAGGGGAGAAAGGAAGTGAGAAGTAGATGGATAAAGAAAGGCAGAGATATAGAGAAAAAGTCGTTAGATTTTTTTTGCCATACAGTACGCTTGATTTGACCTTCATTAACGTGCCTCATACAGTTTTTTCCAATTTTATATTTTAAGCTTAAACGAATTTCTCGACAGAGCCACGACACTTATTGAAGAACGTTCATGCCTATGCCATATTCGAACCGAAGACCAACCGTGCCCAGTACAATAACTTAGATCATTAATACGTACAAAAGGGATTGGCACATTGGCATTTGCAAAACAGCAACTTAGAAACAATAGAAGTAACTGAATTTTCTTCCGAGATTCTAGGGATTTACTCGCAAAATGACTGAAACCATGATGCAGACGTCAGAAACCTCACTGGATGGGTCTTGCAAATAATGGTGACACTAAATTAATTAATTAAGCCTTCAATTAACAGGTTACTACCCGGTCGCCAGGTTATTTTACTATTGACTGAAGGATAATGATTAACACAGCATCTGAGCTCGTTAAATAGTGAAATGAAATAACAAGGCCGATGATACACTTTTTGTCTAGCTGTTTTTATTTCGGCGAAATCCTCATAGCAAAACACGAATAGGAATCAACTTCAACCAAAGATACTAAAGCAGATTACAAAATTCCAGCGAATAAACGTTTCTGAGCTATTCTAACAACGAATCCTGCTACTTCTCACATACAATTACCAAAACCATCCGCGGTTCGCCATCTCCACGAGTTTAAACAGTCGCTAGAGAAACATCGAGGAGACAATAAAGAGTGCCGACAGACTTTTCTCGAGTGCTAACAAAAACGTTGACAGCGAAATTCATACAAAAACAATAAAAATTTGTACGAAATCACTCACAATCATTATGAAACAGTTTAAAATGGAAATCAAACATTCCAAATAGCTAAAAGTCGTCCTCAAAACACCGTGAGTTATACAACAAGCATTCAATATATACTAGTTCTGATCATATGACACATATTTACAGAATATCCTTCCATAAAAGCAATATTCATTCACATGAAAAATGTACCAATTAATAATTAATCAACTCAATTAAGATTAAAATTCACGGTAGACTAGGTTTGAGGATTGTTATAGTATTAAAACACTCTTTCCTTACTTTGGTATTTTATATTCAGAATTTTAATAATAATCATAAAATCGATTGCTGTAAATATTAATGCTGCCAATGATAAAAGGCTCAGCTGGATTGAAAGTTTTATATGTGACTTTTATACTTATCACGCACTCATGGCTGAAAGAAATATTTTTAGCAATATCTGAAGGCTTTTGATTTCCAATACCGTAGGGATTATTTATTCATGCCGAAGTTAGCATACATCATTTTAACGTTAATCGATAGAGAACACAAAGAAACATGACATTATATTCAGTTATCAAACACATTACAGCATTTAAAATTATTAACTATAATATGAAAAAAATTACATTCCTCTTAGCCATTAAAATAAAATAGTTATGGTTTTACAATGAGCAGTGAAATAGATGCTTAAGGATTCAAATAGTAAAAAGTTCGTGTATTCGAGATTTCGGAGGTCACATTACCAATTACCATGATGTCTTGGCCCGCATCTGGAAACTCAATGGATCGCCTGCACTGAAAACGTAATCGGGTGTTCTCATAACCCCTCTTCTGAGAACTCTCATATACCGGCCCCCGTTTACAGCTGTATCATTGCTAAAACCAACTCTCCATACTCTCTCCACAATGAAATATAGTGTTTAATCTCTATGAATGAGCTTCAAATGGATCTGCTCGGCGTGCATTAAGATTTCCTCGTCTAAACATAGAATTATTCTAACTGCCACAGTTTGATATGTGTTCACTTCGCAGACTATCCACACATGTCCTCTCCCGTACACACATCCGTATCGCCACTCCTGCCATTCTGATTTTTGTCACTTCTAATTGGCCTTCTTTTTTTTTTCTTTTTTTCTTTTTTTTTACTTATTGCTTTACGCCTTGTCGACGGCTAAGGTCATTAGAGGCGGGATGGAACTGGGGACAAGGAACGGGAAGGAATTCGGCCTTGGCCTTTTTGGAGGAAGCATCCGGCATTCGCCTGGAGTGATTTGGGGAAACCATGGAAAACACAAATCTGGATGCCCGGACGGGGATTCGAACCCGCGTCCTCCCGAATGCGAGGCCAGAACGTTAACCGTTCACCCCACGCTCGGTGGCCTTCTTAATTTTCTTCACTATCCAATTCATGTACTCTTGAGAATTACTTGGAATTCAGAGCTTGGTCGTCTTCGGGATAACGTCGATTAGCTCTTTTTATTTGCAGGGAATGTCTTACTGCATTTCCAGACTAAATTTTCCGTCAATATGGTCAAGCCATCTCCAAACGGTTGAGAAGGTCTTTGACCTCTAGGATGCTGTTTTTGGTGAGGCTAGCTGGCATTCCCACTATATATAGAAACTCTGTCTGACCCTTGCATGTATTACGAGGGGTTATCTCGTAATCGTTTGAGAATATTCCAGCACGCAATTACAGTAATTGTCTTTTCCATACTTATTCTTCTTAGATTATTTTTCCGTAAGTGTGGGTCACCACAAGACACAACAGTACTAATTGTATACGACATATAACTGAAGTGGAAAGAAATGATTGTTTCAAAACAGGGAGAACAAATAATCCTAAGAATACGGATACACCACAAATCCGTAACAGTTTTGATATATTTAGGACTATTCTATTCATTCTGGGTCCTGATGATGGTTATGATGATTAGGATCATATTTTTATTATTATTTTAGCGCATAACACACTACTTTGGTCTCTTTAAAACAGAAAACTAATTCCCCCATGAGCTATAGTAGTCGGTTATCCCAGTCAAAGTATGGCGTATGGCACTGTTGCCCGGGAGACCCCGAGGGATTGTTCGGCCGCCGGTTGACAGAGTTTCGATTTGCCGCGCATGCGCCTCTGTCGTTGCTACCCTAACCTAACCTGATAATCCTACCAGGTATAGGGGACCTACAGTTTTACGTGGAATCCGAACCACGGAGCGTCCCAGCGTACTTCACATCATGTAACATTAGTAAATTCGCGTCGTTGGCAGAAGTCGCTGAGATGTCATGAAGGCTTCCGGCGCTCGAAACGGCGTTAAAAATTACGAGCCCCGATGGTGGGAGAAATTTTTATCATTCCGAAAACGGCCAGCTGGACGGAAGATGAACATTTCCTGATCAGCAGATTCTGAGAAAAAAATATTATACTCTGTCCTCTACGAGTGGCGGCTCAAGGTAACGTAGCCCTGGCCACGCTCCTCACCTCAACAACTCCTCTATTCCCATCTTCCTACCTCCCCAAGCTGACCACTGTTCCAATGTAGGTGAGTGTAAATTTCTCCTTCCCTTGAAGGAGTATGGGCAATGAGCTGGAGATATACCAGACTGTTCTTGAGCCGACTCTGTTAACGGGCTACAATTAAATATCAAACGTCACCGCGGAGAATGGATTGTAAGCTCATGACACTTGATGTTTATTTCTTCGTCGCACGGCGACGTAAAACTTAACGACATAGTTGGTGCTTCACGGAAGACATTTTTTTTTTCTTTTCTTGTTGCTTTACGTCTCGTCGACGGCTAGGGTCATTAGAGGCGGGATGGGACTGGGGACAAGGAACGGGAAGGAATTCTGCCATGGCCTTTTGAAGGAAGCATACCGGAATTCGCCTGGAGTGATTTGGGAAAACCATGTAAAACCTAAATCTGGTTGCCCGTACAGGGATTCGAACCCGCGTCCTCCCGAATGCGAGGCCAGAACGTTAACCGCTCTCCCACCATGCTCGGTTTAACAGAAGAGAAGGCCTGAATAGGCCAGCACGGAATTTCACACTCTCCCTTCTTTTTTATTCGTCAAAAAGACTGTAGTACCCTACTGATACACTCCTGGAAATTGAAATAAGAACACATTGACGCCGGTGTGTAAGACACACCATACTTGCTCCGGACACTACGAGAGGGCTGTACAAGCAATGATCAAAAGCACGGCACAGCGGACACACCAGGAACAGCAGTGTTGGCCGTCTAAGGGTGCTAGATGCGCAGCGGTTGGGCACCGCCGCAGTCAGTGTCAGCCGGTTTGCCGTGGCATACGGAGCTACATCTCAGTCTTTAACACTGGTAGCATGCCGCGACAGCGTGTACGTGAACCATATGGGCAGTTGACGGACTTTGAGCGAGGGCGTATAGTGGGCATGCGATAAGCCGGGTGGACGTACCGCCGAATTGCTCAACATGTGGGGTGCGAGGTCTCCACAGTACATCGATGTTGTCGCCAGTGGTCGGCGGAAGGTGCACGTGCCCGTCGACCAGGGTCCGGACAGCAGCGACGCACGGACGCACTCCAAGACCGTCGCATCCTACGCAGTGCCGTAGGGGACCGCACCGCCACTTCCCGGCAAATTAGGGACACTGTTGCTCCTGGGGTATCAGAGAGGACCATTCGCAACCGTCTCCATGAAGCTGGGCTACGGTCCCGCGCACCGTTAGGTCGTCTTCCGCTCACGCCCCCACCATCGTGCAGCCCGCCTCCAGTGGTGTCGCGACAGGCGTGTATGGAGGGACGAATGGAGACGTGTCGTCTTCAGTGATGAGAGTCGCTTCTGCCTTGGTGCCAATGATGGTCGTATGCGTGTTTGGCGCCGTGCAGGTGAGCGCCACAATCAGGACTGCATACGACCGAGGCACACAGGGCCAACACCCGGCATCATGGTGTGGGGAGCGATCTCCTACACTGGCCGTACACCTCTGGTGATCGTCGAGGGGACACTGAACAGTGCACGGTACATTCAAACCGTCATCGAACCCATCGTTCTACCATTCCTAGACCGGCAAGGGAACATGCTGTTCCAACAGGACAATGCACGTCCACATGTATCCCGTGCCACCCAACGTGCTCTAGAAGGTGTAAGTCAACTACCCTGGCCAGCGAGATCTCCGGATCTGTCCCCCATTGAGCATGTTTGGAACTGGATGAAACGTCGTCTCACGCGGTCTGCACGTCCAACACGAACGCTGGTCCAGCTGAGGCGCCAGGTGGAAATGGCTTGGCATGTCGTTCCACAGGACTACATCCAGCACCTCTACGATCGTCTCCATGGGAGAATTGCAGCCTGCATTGCTGCGAAAGGAGGATATACACGGTACTAGTGCCGACATTGTGCATGCTCTGTTGCCTGTGTCTATGTGCCTATGGTTCTGTCTGTGTGATCATGTATTGTATCTGACCCCAGGAATGTGTATATAAAGTTTCCCATTCCTGGGACAATGAATTCACGGTGTTCTTATTTCAATTTCCAGGAGTGTATTTACCCCTTTTTAAAGTGACTTAGTTCCCGTGATATACTGCTGAAATGCAGGAATTTGATGCTAAGCGCCGTTTGTCTTATTGCAAAATTTTTGTGAATAATCTAAGCTGTGAAAAGTTAAATACAAATGAAATGCACAAACCGAAACGTTAAAGCAGCAAGGATCCGTAATTTTCGCGCTATACGTATCATAAAATCTAAATTATTTGAAATCAGCGACGCATAACGCTCTCGCAAACGACGATAATTAATACACACAAATAATATATTATTTAAACAGGACTGTGTTATTAATTACGATTTAAAGAGGAATAGAGTGCTGTCGCTTTACCACATAAGTTATGAATTAAATTAAAACAACTCTGACGGAGTGTGTTAGAATAAAAACGTTTTATGATATTTACTCTCCTAGCAAATCAGTTGCTGATTATTGTAAAGAACCAGAAGCGGACAGTGTGCATTATTTAGAGTCTGATGCAACCGAACGTAATTTATTACTGAAATATTTTTAAAATCACAAAACAAGTATTTTTCGACAAAGTGCTTTTTAATGCTGCACAGTATGAGAATTATCCATATAATAAAACAATAAAAAACCAAAATCTTTTGTACATTGAATATATTTTTGAAAAATGAATTTGGGGCATTGTTAACAAGCTGCATAAAAGAAATCAGCAGTTTTGTTTTTAATTTTTGTTAACCTGTTTCTTTGCCGCAATTCGCGCTAAAAAAATACCTGGTGGACTTTCTTAGGATTTCCAATATTTTGCAGCCCAGGTTTCCAGCACTAAAATGGAGATGGTTGTAACGACCTGGGTACACGGTAGTTATCGGCTGGGCATTCCGCTCCTATCGTAGCCCCCTTAACCTAACCCGGTATTCCTACTGAATATAGGCGACCAATATTTTAACGTGAAATCTGAACCATGGAACTTACTGGCGTACTACATATTACGTAGCAATTTGTGCCAGAAGGGAAGGTCGCGTTAAGGACCTTTGAAAATCTCCACCGAGACAGGGCTCCGAACTGGAGAGCTATGTTCACCAGTCAGAGGTATTAACCACTGAGCCACCAGACCGCTCAGTAAATTGAGGTATGCGTCATCTTCGTGCGATACCGAGAAAAAAGGAAAACAAAGTGTCTGTAAATTTAAATGTTTCATAGTCTAAGGCATAGGTGGCCAACCTTTTCAGCAGCAGGGCCAAATTTTAGAACTACAATTCTCTACCTGGCAGCATGCATTACTTTCTTGGAAAAAATACTTTAATATTTTTATCAAGGAATAAAAACACTTAAAATGAAATATATATATTTAATGAACTATTAAATATACAATTATCTTAATGCGACTTTTGACATTGTTTTGCAGAACTAAGGGCTTCAATGTTGATGGCGAAAGAAGTTGTGGCTACACGCATAAAATTCTCCTAATGAAGATCAGTGATTCGTGTTCTGTGTTGTGACTTGACACTGTTCGTCCGGCTGAAAAGCTGTTCACACACATAAGTATATCCAAATAGCGAAATCATCCGCAAAGCATGTTTGTAAAATTCAGGATATTTCTCCTTGTCAGATATTTTCTGTAGAATTCTTCCAAACCAACATAGTGGAATTTCTCCTTAAACTGTGCATCATACTGCAATTCACAATATTCCATTTGCAAATTTTCTGGCAATGAATTTAAATCCACGGAGAATGGCGTTGAAAATGCAGCTAAAAGAACATGTTTTTTGAAATCTTGAAATCGGTTTATAAACTGAAGGTTCAAGTTTGATATCAATGAACTGTATTTAATCGCCATAGCTTCTGTCACATCTGCTTGCAATAATAGCGTGAAAAAATGAGTGAAATTTTTACTTTTCAACTGTTGTTCCCAAAGCCCAAGTTTCATTTGAAATGCGGCATCAACATCAAACATATTATTAACCAATTGGTCTTTGCCTTGCAGACAAATGTTCAGGTTATTTAAATGGCTAGTTACGTCGACTAGAAACGCGAAGTCACAAACCCAAGCCACGTCTTCAAACTCTGGGATACTTTTCAACTTGCTTGCATAGAATGATTTTATCTCTTCCTTCAAATCAAACACTCTTTTTTACATTTTTGCACGGGACAGCTATTTTACTTCATTATAAAATGTAAGGTAATTATAGTCAGAATCCAAATGCTTGAGGAATTCTTGGAATTGACGGTGGTTCAACCCCTTCGAAGTAACGAAGTTCACTATTTTGAAAACCACGCAAATGACTTGAACCGTTTTTAAAGAAAATTTTTTTGATGAATAATGCAATTAAAATTTAATAATGAGGTATTATCAAGTTTGCAGGCTTCGTTTTCAATCAGTTTTAACTATCTTGTTTTCCGACCACATAGTTTTGTGGTACAACCAAAGCTTGTAGAATCACCCTTTACCAAAATCATTTCAAATAGCGGACTGTACAGTTAGTAGTCAACCTCAACAAAGTTTCTTGAAAAAGCTAACAGGTATAAGCACCGGGAAAATACATTTTTTTTTCTTTGGAATAAAAAAAGATTTGTTCCTGTTGCATTCTGCAAGCTCCATCAGATACCGTTCTTATGTAAGTGGGGATATCGATAACTCACAACACAGTATGTCAAACGAGTAGACGCATCAATTTATGTATCTCGTAAACCCTTATCATCTAACTATCTGCAGTTACAAATTGATGACAGAGCGTGGTGGATGAGCGGAAACGCTCTGGCTCCTAACTAAGAACAGTTACTAGATAATTTTGTCCAAGATGTTCGGGAGTAGTTTACATCGCGATACCCGTCATGACTAACATGGTGCTCATGAAAGTATCTTATTGGTTACTAATAATAACTAAGTTATTTGTGCTCTTCGCTGTGACAAGAATATTCTAGTCCAGGCTCTATTCTACATTTCGTGATATAACAGCATTTTCTAATTAGGATTCCTAGTTCACATAGCATATATTATCGCAATTAATCTCATCATACATCTTCAGTAGGGCTGTAACGGAAGTCATCTTTGCGGATGTTCAATTCTTGACATCCGAGGATGCGGATGTTTTGCGGAAGCGGAAGTATAAAATAAATTTATAATTATTTACATTTTAATATTTTATCAAAAATAAACTTAAAATTAAAATAAGTATATTTTTATGCCAAATTCTACATTTTTTCATAAGTAACGTTTCTTCCCATATAATACTGCCACATTGATTAATTTTTTGCCTCATCTTTCAATAACAAAAACATTGGAATGATTTCACAAGTGAATTAAATTATTTACATAACTGCACTATACTGGCCTTTTCCAACCAACCAAATGTCAACCTCTCCTTCACGTGGTGCACCCTGTTTGCACGGACGAGGCTCTGGGGACTGAAAGATTCCCGGTATAAAGAATCACCCACTACTTGCCAACGGCCTCCGAAAGGAGGGCGGAAGAGCGGGGAGTGGTTCAGGGCACCCTCTTGCCCTTGGGGTTGGAAACAGCCCCTAAAGGCGAGTGAATCAAAAATTATCAACGGCATGGGGATGCAAAAGGCAATGGGAAACCACTGCATTAAAGACCCAAAGGGTATCCCGAGGACATGTAATCCACTAAAATTACATATATCATGATGGCATCTTCCTGGGTAAAATATTCCGGAGGTAAAATAGTCCCCCAATCGGATATCCGGGTGGGGACTGCTCAGGGAGGAGTCATCAGAATGGATAGAAACATTCTGCGAGTCGGAGCGTGGAATGTTAGAAGTCTGAATAGGTCAGGTAGGTTAGAAAACTTAAAAAGGGAAATGGAATAACTTAAGTTCGATGTTGTAGGGATTAGTGAGATTAAATGGAAGGATGCACAGGATTTCTGGTCTGGGGAACACAGGATAATTTGCACACAAGCTGTCAATGGAGTCACTGGTGTAGGATTTGTAATGAACAAGAAAGTAGGGACTCGGGTGAGTTATTATGAACAGTTTAGTGACAAGATTATTTTGATGAGGTTAGAAAATAATCCCGTACCAACCACATTAGTACAAGTTCATATACCAACGTCAAAGGAAGATGACGAAGAAATAGAAAAAATATACGCTGAAATTGAAGCATTAATCCAATATGTTAAGGGGAAGGAAAATCTAATAACCATGGGTGACTGGAATGCAATAGTGGGAGAAGGAAAAGAGGGGAATACTGTAGGAAGTTTTGGTCTAGGAGAAAGAAATGAGCGAAGAAGCAGGTTGTTAGAATTTTGTGAAAGATATAAGCTAGTAGTGGCCAACACACTGTTTAAGAACCAAGCAAGAAGAATATACACCTGGAAACGTCCTGGGGATACAGGCAGATATCAGCTAGATTATATCATGGTCAAACAGAGATTCAGGAATCAAGTTCTAGACTGTAAAGCGTACCCAGGAGCAGAAATAGACTCTGACCATAATTTGATAATAATGAAGTGCAGGCTGAAATTCAAGCGAATAAGGAAGCAGTATAAGCAGAACAGACTGGAAGTGAATAAACTGAAACAATCTAGCACAAGAGAAAAATTTGCAGAAATGGTAGACTTAGGTCTAATAAACAATCCTGAAAGGAGATCAACCGAGGACGAATGTAATGCATTAAATACCGAAATAATGAAAGCTGGTAAAGAAACATTAGGCTTTAGGGAACAAGCTGCTCGAAAACCTTGGATCACAGACGAAAGTTTGGAGCTGATGGATCAGAGGAGAAGGTACAAAAATGCTCAGGATGAAACAGGAAGAGAGCATTACAGGCAATTTAGAAATCAAATAAATAGGAAATGCAAAAAAGCAAAAGAAAAATGGCTACAAGAAAAGTGTGAAGAAGTAGAAAAGGAAATAGTCGTAGGAAAAGTAGATGCTGCATATAGAAAAATCAAACAGAATTTTGTAGCAATGAAGAAAAAAGGTATGAACATTAAAGCTGCCGATGGCAAACCTCTTCTAAGCACAGAAGATAGAGCTAACCGATAGAAAGAATACATTGAGAAGCTGTATGTTTGGGACGACTTGAACAATAGTGTAATGGAAAAGGAAGGCGATGTCGACATTGATGACTTAGGAGATCCTGTTTTGAGGACAGAATTTAATAAAGCTCTGAATGACTTGAAAGCAAATAAGGCAGTTGGAATTGATGAGATCCCTGCAGAACTTCTTAAATCCTTAGGAGAGGAAGGAATCGAAAGATTATTCAAGCTGATATCAAAAAGATATGAAACAGTAGAAATTCCAACTGATTTTAATAAAAATATCATCTTCACACTTCCAAAGAAATTACAAGCCGACAAATGTGAGAATTATCGCACCATTAGTCTAACAACACATGTTTCACAATTACTGACCAGAATAATATACAGAAGGATGGAAAGGGTAGTAGAAGAGATAGTAGGTGAAGATTAGTTTGGGTTTAGGAAAAATCGCGGTACAAGGGAAGCAATTCTGTCATTAAGATTAATACTTGAAGGGAGGATTAAGCAAAACAAAGATACTTTTATGTCATCTGTTGATTTAGAAAAAGCCTTTGATAATGTTAGGTGGGACAAGATGTTCAAAATTTGAAAGAAGTCAGGTCTAAAGTATCGAGATAGATGAATACTCTATAAACTATATAAGAATCAGGTGGCTATAATAAAAGTAGAGAATCACGAGAGACATGCATCAGTCAAAAAGGGTGTGAGACAAGGCTGTAGTCTATCCCCTTTAATATTCAACTTGTATGTAGAAGAAGCAATGAAGAAAGTCAAAGAAAAATTTCCATGTGGCATAAGTTTTCAGGGAGAAACGATTTGCTACGATTTGCTGGCGACATTGACTTGTTAGCAGACAGCGCTGAGGATATTGAGAAGTTACTGAATGGCATGAACAAAATACTGAAGGAAGATTTTGGACTGAATATAAATCAAAGCAAGACAAAAGTGATGAAATGTAGCAGAAATGATACCAATACTAGTAGATTAAATATAAAAATAGGATCGGATTCAATAGGAGAAGTAAGTGAATTATGTTACTTGGGAAGTAAAATTACAACCGATGGCCGAAGCAGGAATGATGTTAAAAGCAGAATAGCACTAGCAAAAAGAGCCTTCATGAAAAAGAGAAACCTATTAGTTTCAAATATTGATCTAGGAATTAGAAAGAACTTTTTAAAACTCTGTGTGTGGAGCACAGCACTTTATGGTAGCGAATAACATGGACTTTAGGAATACCGGAAATAAAGAAAATTGAAGCATTTGAAATGTGGTGCTACAGAAGAATGCTGAAAATTAGGTGGACAGACAAAGTAAGAAATGAACGAGTTTTGGAAATGATGGGTGAGAAAGAAGTTTGTGGAAGAAGCTTACAGAAAGAAGAGACAGGCTGGTAGGTCATATTTTGAGACATGCTGGATTGGTTAATTTGTTAGTGGAGGGAACAGTCGAAGGTAAGAACTGTAGAGGAAGACAGAGATTAGAATATATGAAGCAGATAATGGGGTTGTAAGGGGTATGTAGAAATGAAAGAGGTTAGCACAGGATAGGAAAGAGATGGAGGACTGCATCAAACCAATCGAAAAGACTGATGATGGCAAAAAAAAATAAAAAAAAAAAAAAATAAAAAAAAAAATAAAAAAAAAAAAATAAATAAATAATAAAAATACTTACCTCATAATATAAAAACTGAAATTTATATATGTTACTTGGGCAACTATTTAAAGTGTTTCCCAAACAGCCAGACAGTTTCGAAGGTTCCAATGTCAGCTGTAGGGGCGATGCGGAGCAATTTTATGTACTGCGTCTTTTGTACAGATATTGTTTGAATACATGTTCTGTCATTGATGGTAGAGCATAGTTTTATTATTTATTTGTGCAGTTGTGTGAAATAAATGTAATAAAGTTTTAATATTATATCATAATGGGAGATGTAATTGGTGCTTTGTGTAAGAAAATCAGTGGCAAAATTTTATTATTCTGTTAGGCGATTTAGAGTGAGATAGTTAGTTAAATTTATATTAAATTTAAAGTTATATTTTGTCATGCATCTTTGGTATCCTACCACAGATATTGTTTCGGTATATGTCGAGTCATTCAGTGTTTTATTATTTATTTTTGCAGTTTTGAAAAATAAATTTAAGTCATTTTTAATAAAATCCATAATGGGAGAAGTATTAATTTGTGTTTTGTGTAAGAAAAGTAGTGTCAAAATATTATTATTCTCTTAGGAGACATTGAAAAAATGTCAATTAAACAATTAAAGAACTAAGAATATAAGGGTATTATTTTACCAACAGAGTACATGGAAATTGGTTATCACAGAGAATGTTACAAACTATTTACAGGACTCATGAAAAAATATTTTACTTCTGAATCTACATGTTCTCAAAAATTAATATGGAAAAAAATATATAATAAATAATGTATCGCCAGCTCCATATTTGCTACCTCAGTTGACCAAGGAGCAATGTCATTCGCATTCTCTCTATAGAGAACCAACTGTAATACAGTGGTCAATAGAACCTCAACTTTCAACTAATCAAGAGAATTTTGACTTTGTACAATTTGAAGAAATAAGTGACAACTAGACGACCCATGCGAAAATTTCGCGAAACAAATACGGTGAATAGTGAGGTTGAATATGATGTCACCAAAGCGAATCATTACTCTTCACTCCTACTTCATTTATCAAGTTTGGTTAGAAATCCAGGAGACAAAAGGCTCGAAAAACATAAAACGTATTTTAGAAAATTTGAATTTTTCCCTTTAAGGAGCGAATTAAGAAAAATTTCTTTCTTAGAATATAATGTTACCACGACGAAAACCTTATTCTTTAATATGATATCTCATTTATCTATATCAGTTAGATATCAAGGGAGTTAAACAGCTCGTGACACAAAAATGCGTTATAAAAACCATTTATACTTTTCCCTATAAGGATTGAATTCCAAAAACTTGTTTTTTAAAACATGATGTCACCAAAGCTGGGACATTATTCCTCATAATTTTACTTGATTAATCGATTTTGGATAAATATCCAAGGAGATAAGTGGCTCGAGACACAAAAAAAGCATTTTAGAAAATTCACATTTTCCCTTTAAGGGTCGAATTACAAAAAATTCTTTTCTTAAAATATAATGTTCCCACGATGGAGACCTTACTCTTTAATATGATACCTTATTTATCCATATGGCTAGATATCAAGGGAGATAAATCACTCGTGACACAAAAATGTGTTATACCAAAGTTTATACTTTTTCCCTTTAAGGGTTGAATTCCATAAACATTCTTCTTAAAATATGATTTCACGAAGCTGAGACATTACTCTTTATAATCCTACTTCATTTATCGATTTTGGTTAGATATCCTGTGAGATAAATGGCTCGAGATACAAAAAACGCATTTTAGAAAAATTAACATTTTAGCCCTTTAATGGTCGACCTACGAAATGTTCTTTTCTTAAATGTAATGTTACCACGGCGGAGACCTTATTCTTTAATATGATACCTCATTTATCTATATCGGCTAGATATCAACGGAGATAAATCGCTCGTGACACAAAAATGCGTTATAGGAAAATTTATACTTTTTCCCCTTAAGGGTTTGAATTCCAAACATTTTCATTCTTAAAATATGATTTCACGAAGCTGAGACATTACTCTTTATAATCCTACTCATTTATCGATTTGGTTAGATAGCCAGGGGGATAAATAGCTCGAGTTACAAAAAATTCATTTTAGAAAAATTGACATTTTCACCCTTTGAGATCGAATTTACGAAAAATACATTTCTTATAAATATAATTTTACCATGGCGGACGTTATTCTTGGATACCTGATTATCTATATCGGTTATATATTAAGGGAGATAAATCGCTCTTGTCACAAAAATGCTTTCTAGAAAAATTTATACTTTTTCCCCTTTAATGGTTGAATTCCAAAACATTCTTTTAAAATATGAATTCACAAAGCTGAGTGATTACTCTTCATAATCCTACTTCATTAATCGATTTTGGTTATATATCCAGGGAGATAAATACCTCGAGATACAAAAAAACGTATTTTAGAAAAATTAACATTTTTGCCCTTTAAGGGTCGAATTACAAAACAATCCTTTCTTAAAATATAATGTTTCCACGGCGGAGACCTTATTCTTTAATATGATACCACATTTATCTATATCTGGTCAGATATTAAGGGAGATAAATCGCTCGTGACACAAAAACTAATTGCAAAAATATTGATACTTTTGCCCTTTAAAGGTCAAATTCCGAAAAATTTCTGTCTTAATATATGACGTCAAGAGGAGATCTTAATATTTAAAATTATACTTCATTAAACGATTTCGGATAGGTATCCAGGGAGATAAATGACTCGTAACACAGAAAATAGCATTTTAGAAATATTGACATTTTCGCCCTTGAAGGGTCGATTCCGAAAACTTCATTTCTTAAAATATGGTGTGACCAAAATGAGACCATTAGCTTAAAATGACACCTCATTCATTGATTTCGGTTAAGTGTGAAGGAAGATACACGCTTGTGACAAAAAAATACCTTATAGAAATAATATATATGATAATGAGTCAGTTTGGAAATAAATACTAATACTGAAAATATAATAGTATTGATGAGCATGATGTTTATTATCTAACAAAAAAAAGAAAAATATGATCAAAAATGCTTTCACTTCATGCAACTGAGAAAGAGCAATTTAAATCTTGCATAACCCATCATAAAACATCGAGAAGAGTATAACAAGTTATTAAACAGATTAGAAAGTATATCTGACTCAAAAATTATATTATCATACTGAATGTAGAGTAGATTTTCATAATAAAATATCTTCATTTAGTAAAAGATCCAATAAAAGTGTTGAGGTGACCATCGAGAATATCATGAAATAGTTTTTAATGAAATAAGTTGACCATAAAGGAGGATGTAATCAGAAAAGGATGATGTTAGTTTATTTACATGAATTATATATTGATTTATTGGAGAAAAGTTTTGAAGAAAATTCAGTAAAAATAAACTTATACAGTACAACATAATGATGAAAATAATGAAAGTATTTCATAAAGACATTAAATTTTTACTGTCCATAACAAAAAAATATTAGCACCTAAATATCTGGAAGCTATAGATGATACACTATTTGAACATTTAAAATCAGAAAATATTTTACAAAAAGCTGCATTAATTTTAAGAAACTTAATACTACAAATAGAGAATAAAAAACTCACCCAATAAGAATATATCAGCAGAGCATTTAATATCAGGAGAAGTATCATTACCACAAGAATTATTAGACTTTTACTCTACTCTTCTTGGAGGTTGTAACCAAAGACGGAAAAAAAGTTTAAAGTGTGTTCGTCTTACAGTCAAATGTAGTTTATGGAGTACATAACGGTCAAATAAAGACGTCTAAACACATATTGGGTATTACTTTAAAAAGGCTTAACAAGTAGCAGATAATATTAACAGATATGGACATTGTATAAGTTATCAAGGAGTTGAAGAACTAGAAACAGAAGCAACATATACTTCTGTGAAAAATGTTTACAGAAAAAGATTAAAAAGTCAGCTAAACTTTGTACTGGTGTTGCTTATGACAATTTTGACCATTTCGTAGAAACAAGAAGTGGTAAGGATACATTACATGATACGCTAGGGATTATTTAACAAAATATTGACTCAAATATTACAAAAGAATCCAAAATATCCTAATGCCAGTTCCAAATAATGAAGAAAATTTAGTGGATAGAAAGAAAGAAAGAAAAAGGAGAACTTTTGAAGCCTTATCTATAGAAGAAATTCCTTATCCTAAAAATCTAAGATGACAAATGATTTAAATCAACTTTGATGAAATGGAAAATATACTTCTACTAATTTGCAATTATACACTGAAATAGATAATATCTGGATGGTTAGTCATGGTTGGAATTACCTGATGTTCCCATGTGGGTTGGTTATAATAGTCAAATTGATGATAATAATAATCCGCAACAATTTATTTCTTATTTGACTCCAACAAATGCATCACCACTAGTACAGCCATAGTTCTGGAAACTATGAATCAAAGTCAAAAAATAGCTGCAGATTTACATCAACCTTACATACAAGTAACATACGACCTCGTGATAGCCAAAATAGCATTTCAAATCCAAGGTACGGAAAAACCAAGATTTTATCATTTATTTATACATTTAGGGCCGTTTCACATTATGATGGCTTATTTTAAGCAGTTGGTAAAATCATAAGTGACTGTGGCTTGACCAATGTAATGGTTGAAAGTGATATGCGGCAAATGGTTCAATTGAACGGATTTCTGTGATGTGTAAACACTTCAACAGTTGCAAGAGACTACATCCTTGACAGCATTAGGATTAGAAATATTACATTTTAAATCATTTTTACAAATGGAAAAAAGAAAAATTGACAGATGACATTGCAAATAAGAAGTTAAAAGACTACAAAAATGTAAATGTCATCATTTCAAATAGAAAATGAAGACTGAAGGAAATAATGAATGGACTACGGTATATACAAACAACAAACTCTAAAT
Organism: Vandiemenella viatica; assembly: GCA_031002005.1. NCBI lineage: Eukaryota > Metazoa > Arthropoda > Insecta > Orthoptera > Morabidae > Vandiemenella > Vandiemenella viatica. The sequence continues at coordinate 231,716,719 of CM061921.1, read as the reverse complement.
GGCGATTGTGGCAAAACTCCACAATTTTATTTGATTTACATTAATCTTATACATCATTATTTAAGCCTACCACGGAGCATTCGGACAGGAGATTTCAAACTTTTTAAATCAGTAATGCCTAAAATTACAACTATATTTTTTATATGTAATCAAACAAAACTATGCTCAATGGATTGTTAAATATTATGATAATTTGCTGAAGGTTGCAGAAACTCATCCTGACTTATATGAAGCATTCAAACTGGGTTGCTTTGTAATTAAAAGGACCACCAACCAGTTTCCAGACAACCTGTTGACTTGGTATTAGAACAAACTATAAATGCAGATGCTGCAAGAAGGCTTACAGGTAATTATACACTCACTAATTCAATTTCGGAACATCAACAATGGGCCCGAAACCAAGATGTAAGTTCAACAATAATAAGTCATGTTTTTCATGAATTAGGATTACAAACCAACAAGATATTTCAGCACATGTAACATTCAAAATAACCATCAAGCAACAGAAAAATTTATCACCTCCTTTGATCTGTTCACTGACCCCTTCAGTTTGGGAGTGCCGAAAGATCAATTAATGAATACTTCTTCAGGTAAAGCTGCGTCAGATCAGGTAGAAGAATTCCTTCTTAATATTGAAAAAAATGGGGACTGTAACGTAAAACGTTCATATCTAAATGTCTTACGGATATATAACAGATTTGAAAGAAGTATATAAAAAAAAACATGTATTAATAATTTTCTAAAGATTGTCAAAAGAAGAAGAAAGCTAAAGTGGGCGGTAAAGTTCAAGAGGTTAAAATTCTACAAGATTTATTTGGACGTATGCTTGGAATTTTGATAGCATTATAATATAGACATTTCAAAAATGTTATCTTACACAATTGCTCCAGTGCCTCTGTCAATGTGCCATTTAGATGGCACTATTTGCAAGACCGATAAATCTGCCTTAATGAAGTGTCTAGAAAAAGAGAGCCAGCATCAGCCACCACCTCATATAGATGTACTAACAATTGATGTTTTTTTCTGTTGTATACTATAAAAGATGTTCCAAAAACATTTGGAAATATTTAAAAAAAATAAAAAATAATAATAATTACAATGGTTACTCGGTTGCATGCTTCGAGAATTGACATGATATTCGATCAATATTTTACACCATCGATCAAAGATTATGTACGATCCCAATGGTTGGAATCAGTGCCATTGCAATACACTATAACCGGACCTGATAAAGTTCGACCGACTGATTTTATAAAAGAATTAAAAAATTCACACTTTAAACAGGATCTTGTTGATTTCCTGATCTTACATTGGGCCACTGATGAAATGGTGCCATTCATTGGAAATAAAATAATCCACATAAATTTCATGCAGTATCATTCTTACATTGTTAATGAATCCAATAGCGTTGTATCAAATGTTGCTGATGAATTATCATGCCCAGAACATGAAGAAGCAGATATCAAAGTGATCTATGATGCATGTAACTTTGACTACCAAGCAAACATATTGATCAGAAGTATCAATACTGAAATTGTCGCTATAATGCTTGGCCATATGCATCACCTACAAAATGATTACCATGATTGGATACTTCCAGGCACTGGAAATAATTTAAGATATATAACCTAACAAAGATCCACGCACAATTAGGAGGATCCATTTGTAAAAGCCAGCCTGGATTTCATGCAATCACAGGATGTGATTATAATCCTGAGTTTTTTTTGAAAAGGAAAATTAAAACCTTACAAAATATTGAAAACAAATCAAGAATATGAGGAAGCTTTTCTCAAGTTTGGAGATGTTGCATTATTTGAAAATAGTAATGAATGACAAAATTTCTTTAAAATTATACAAAAATTTATTTGTAATATGTATAATGTTGCTGGGATAATTGATGTTTACGCTGTCCATCTCCAGATATTTGTCAACACATACACAGTCTGAAACATCAATGAATCTTTTGACCCCAAAAAATTAAGGAGTTTCGATGCTAGCAATCTACCACCTTGTAAAAGAGAGCTATTAAAACAATTTCAGCAAGCAAATTATGTATCCACTATTTGGAATAATGTTCCCAGCATATATCAGCTGTTAAAATGAAACTAGCCAGCCTCGCATTCGGGAGGACACGGGTTCGAATCCCCGTCCGGGCATCCAGATTTGGGTTTTCCATGGTTTCCGAAATCACTCCAGGAAAATGCTGGGATGCTTCCTTCAAAAAGGCCATGCCTGAATTCCTTCCCGTTCCTTGTCCCCAGTCCCATCCTGCTTCTAATGACCTTAGCTGTTGACAAGGAGTAAAGCAATAAGTAAAAAAAGGAAATAACCAATGCAATGTTTTAGAGCAGGGGTGGCCTACACGCGGCCCGCGGTCCGCATGTGGCCCGCCTTGAACATTTATGCGGCCCGCGAGGTTCATCACACTTTTACAAAACATATTTATTTTATAATGGTCAAAGTAGTGAAAACCAATGCATTAAAAAATAAATTATTTGTGTATCCATATATTCAAAAATTAAGTGTCGAAATTATGAGAAAAAAATAACATTGATTTTAAAATAATATTCTTGTGAATATGTGACAGATACTGCCTGTTGTATTTATGAGTTTACAATTCGCAGTTAGCAGAATAATTAAATTATATTCTGTGAGCTCACGATGCGCGTGCAGGTTCTATGTTCCACTATTACATGACCACAGCGACGCACAGTCGACTGATTGTTGATAGCAGAGGAGAACAGACTCTCAGTTTCAAGTGAAAATTTGCTTTTTGATTTCGTTTTGTGTGCTGTTACTGTACTTCAACAACATTTTTAACACAACAGCTAGGTAATAACTCCTACTAAATTAAAAATGACTTTTAAACATAACAATTAAAAGTAGATATATTTGGTCAATTTTTATGAATAATTGCCACGCCAATGCAATTGAATATTTAGCATCTCTCTTATTTTCAGTATCGGTATGACTGCAAAGAAAAGAAGAATAGTGGACGAAAATAAAAAGTATAGCGAGGAATGGGAAGAAACGTATTTCTTTATAGTTCAAGATACAAAATTATTGTTTAATTTGCCGAGAGGTCGTTGCTGTATTTAAGGAATATAATGTTAAGAAACATTACAAAACAAAACATAAGGATTATTTGAAGTTCGATAAAGATGTAAAACAATCGAAGCTCACAGAATTTAAGTCGCAGTTAAAGGCTCAACAAAAAAATTTTGGTGCAGCATTACAGCAACCTTCCAATATTGCTAAGGCAAGCTATTCTGTTTCATTTTTGATTGCAAAAAAGATTAAACATTTTTGGATGGTGAAATGAATTTGTGAAAGAATGTTTGGAAGCTGTTGTGAAGGATATTTTCCTGATAAAAGGTAAACTGTTTTCGAACCTAAGCCTATCTAGGCAAACAGTGTGTTGTCGAATTAATGATATTTCAGATGAAATTATCTTAAAACTGCGTGACAGAATTCGAGATTTCAAATATTTTACCTTAGCATTTGAATTGCACAGACATTGCAGACTCAGCTCAGCTTGTAGTGTTCATTCATGGAGTAAGTGAATCATTTCAAGTAACTGAAGAAATGTTAAATTTTATAAGTTTAGAAGTAACAACAAAAGGAGAAGATATTTTCCATGCTGTTGAAAACTGTTTATGTGAAAACAACTTGGATTTGGAAATAATTCTGGAATAGCAACTGATGGAGCACCTGCTATGATAGGTAAAGAAAAGGGAGCTATAAAATTACTAATCGATAAAATAGAATCCAACAACCGCTCCAAAAGAGAGGATTTAATTATATTTCACTGTTTGATTCATCAACAAAATTTATGTGACCAAGTATTATCAATGGATCATGTTATGCAAGTAGTTATAAAAACAGTGAATTACATTCGATCACTTACACTTCCGCATCGACAATTTAAGGAGTTCCTGAAATAATTAGATTCTGAATATGGTGACGTTGTATACTTCAGTCAAGTCAGATGGTTAAGTCGTGGAAGATGTTTGCATTGTTTTTATGAGTTAGGAGAAGAAATTGACTTTTTATGAATGACAAGCCTGTACCAGAATTAAGAAATGATGATTGGTTATCGGATTTGTGCTTTTTAGTGGATATTATCAAAAACTCAATTAATTAAATATCATTGCAAGGAAAAGATAACCTTATAATCGATACATTTAATCACATCAAAGCATTTCTGAAGAAATTGTTATTATTTGAATCACAACTGAAAAGCAATAATGCTCACCACTTTCCACTGTTGAAAGAATTTAAGAAATAAGAATGTAACAATTACATCAAATATGCAAAAGAATTAAGAAAACTTACAGCTGCTTTTGAAAGCCGATTCAGTAATTTAGAGTTAGACAAATACAACAAATTTTTTTAAATATATTCATCTCCCTTTCATGTTGAAATCGAGTCGGTCCCAGAATATCTCCAGATGGGAATTGGTTGACTTACAGTGCAATATTGAATTAAAACACATTTTTGGAAACATCAAAATCAAAAATAGATTTTTATAACATTTATGTCACAAAAGATAAATTTTCCAATTTGAGGAATCTGGCACAAAAAATTGTTAGTGCTTTTGGTTCAACTTACACTTGTGAATCGTTTTTTTCGAAAATGAAATTGACCAAACACAAAACACGCTCAAACATAACTGACACTAACCTGCAAAACCAACTACGATGTGCAAATACCCAATTGAGATTGATTTGCAAAAGCTAAGTGAAAAAGTGGAGAAACAAATATCGCACTAATGACTTAAATATTTATAATGATTTAATTTCATTTATATTTATGTATTTTATTTTTAATGTTATATATTTCTTTATAATGTGCGATTGTGTTATTATATTATTTACGGTATGTTTACATGTGAGGTAATAGTAAACACAGTAATAACAACTCAATAAAAATGTCTACAGCCCCTACCAATCGACCTCGCAACTTTTTGAGACCTTTTTTTTTTAGCTCTTTTATATGCGGCCCGCGGAGTTATGATGCATTTCTAAAGTGGCCCGCAGGGTCATTTGGGTTGGCCACCCCTGTTTTAGAGACATTACAATAACCACAACATATTTACAACACTACTCCTTTGCAGTGAACTTCATTGATAGCAAATTAAATACAAAAAGTGTATGAAAATACACCCATTACTAACTGAAGTTGTAGTTAGGAGAGTAGCAGTAATAAAAAAAAACCTCTCCACAAACAAAAATACACCGATTGCTTTTATTCATAAAAACAGAAATATGAGCTAACACAGACATCTGCATCAACACAGCCAGATGATTTGCAGTTTAGACTGATACAATCAGGGTGGAGTTGACAGGGAGCAAAGACAATATCAATGGAAGTGCCAATCACTAGAAAGAAATGTAAATTGTGCAACAATGAAATAATAGAAAGAATTAAATTATATGATGACAGGTATTGTTTTAATAGCAGAAATTAAGAATAAATTTAATTTAATTGTGATGGAGCACACGCTCCAGTGGTAATTTCCCTACACACACAATTTCCACACTTTCCTGTATCCCCCTTCTACATATTTTAGCTTTTAATTGTTTCAAAATTTTGGTAAATTATTCATAAATTTTCTTGCTAACTAATTCCAATCCCTGATGCCTTCACCTATGAAAAAAAAAATATCCCCACACCCTAGTGCCAGAAATTGAGTGCCAGTTGTGGTCAGGGTCAACTTTTGCCTTCCATGCATTACTTTTAAATTCTTACACCAATATCTTTGCATGCCTCATCACCAATATACACATTGTACACTCCCATGACCAAACCTTTAGTATTTTATCTGTGTACCTAATAAGCTGACTCTTCTTTGCATTTATCTTCATACCATGTTTACCAACCCAGATAATATTGTGTCCCACTCTGCAGCTATTCACAGTGCTCTACATTCCTCATTTCACTGGGGCCCCTTTGTTATAGCACAAAAACTTATTCACACATACAGTTCCACATCTACCATCAGGTATGAGACACAACTATGAGATATGCATGGCAATATCCTGTGGACAGAATGGAAGAAACTATTCCTCAAAAAATTAACTTACAATCAGCCATGTGATTCAGACATATAGATGACATTTTATGATCTGGAACCATGGTTAAAATCTTGTAAAATCAATCCCAAAATTTACATGACCATATTGTCAAGCTGAATCTTCCTTATGTTGGCATCTCTGTATATAATGACCACATTTCTGGTCATATCAAATCCAAAAAGCAAGCAGTCTCACCTGTCCCAACATCATAAAAAATGAACGATGCAAGCTTTCTCGGTGTGTCAGTTGTATAAAATCTTCTAAGGCATTTCCACCGAGGTAGCAGCGTCAATGTAGGGAGAACGTTTCGAAGCCTGTTTTCCGGCTCCATCATCCGGCGAACTGTCAGATTCCTGGAAGTGTCCACGCTTTAAAGGGGCTTTGTTTGCAAGGTGACGTAAGTCACATGCGTCGGGGCCAATCAGTGCACAGGTGGTGGGCAAGGAAGGACCTGGTGGGGCGGCCGGGTAGTGGGGCAGGCGGCGTGGTAGGGGTACGCATGGCGGAGGGGGGCGGGTGGCAGCGATAATCTTGCCACCTTGATCTCTGCCTCCGAAGATGATTTATCCGCTGGATTCATGCCGTGCTAAGGTGGTAGATCCTGAATCCCTATTCACAATGCTGTCCGCCAGGCGAATCTCCACGGATTCCTTTATCACACTGTCCCAAAAACCCTTGGCGAAAGATAAGATTTTCGATGGTATGCCCTTCTTCAATTCTGTGCAAGGCCACGGCTGACTTAGTGACCTGTCCCAATCGTACACATCTTGCATGTTCCAAACAACGCTGGAATACAGACCGTGTGGTCTGCCCGATGTACCGTTGCCCACACTAACAGGGAATCGACTATATGCCAGGATGCCTCAGGCCCAACCCCCTCCCTAACGTTGCGTAATAGGTCCCTTATCTCTTAGGTGGGGTGAAGAAAGATTTTAATTCCCGACTTTGTTTAACTTTCTGGCAATCTTGGCTGAACTGCCCCGGCATATGGAAGGATCGCATACTGTCTGTTTGCTGCTTCTCCATCCTCTTCTTAACTTTCTTGCGAAAAGCTCTGTTTATTTTCTGCCTCACTGTGTCCGTTCATACGGAATGTGCATCGTAAGTGCCCAGTTCAGCCGGAAGACTGTCCACGTCACAGATGGCTCTGGCACGACGTACCAAGGACGACAACACCGAATTGCGTTGAGCAGGATGGTGGTAGCTCTGCGCCCCAAGATATAAGTCGGTGTGGGTGGGCTTTCTGTAAACACGATGCCCTAGCGTGCCATCTGGATTCCTCGTAATTAAAATATCCAGGAAAGGCAGGCAACCGTTCCGTTCCAACTCCATCGTAAATTTGATATTATCATTAATTCCATTCAAATGTTCAAGGAATTCATCCAGTTTCTCTCTTCCGTGCGGCCATATCACAAACGTGTCATCCACGTATCTGTAAAAAGATGTTGGTCGAAGTTCTGCACTCTCAAGAGCGGTGTCCTCAAAATGTTCCATATACATGTCGGCGACCACTGGGGACAGGGGCGAACCCATGGCCACTCCGTCACGTTGTTCAAAATAATTCCCTTCAAATAAGAAGTACGTTGAAGTGAGAGTATGGCGGAAAAGTTCTACCATCGGTGGTTCGAAATGCTGTCCGAGGAGTTTCAAAGTATCAGCCAGAGGAACCCTCGTGAAGAGGGACACCACAAAAACTAACCATGATGTCATTAGGACCTAATCTTAACTCTTTTAATGTACCAATAAATTCAGTTGAATTCCGCACATGGTGAGCACATTTACCCACTATTGAACTCAACATGCCGGCGAGATATTTGGCCAAAGAATATGTAGGCGAGCCAATGGCACTAACTATAGGTCGTAATGGAATTCCCTCTTTATGTACTTTGGGTAAACCATATATCCTGGGAGGTATCGGAGCTTTAGGTTGAAGTCTTCTAATTGTTTCCGGCGGAAGACCCGAAGCTTTCAAACGTAAAATTGTCCTCCTCACTATTGACGACGTTGGATCGCGAGTTAGTCTAACATATGCTTCATCATCCAAAATGGTGTATATTTTCTGCCTGTAGTCCTCAGTTGTCATGAGGACGGTGGAGTTTCCTTTATCCGCTGGCAGAATGACGATGTCTTCGTTCTGCCGTAACTCCCTAAGTGCTCTCCACTCCGCCGCCGGTATATTCTTCCTGTCGGGCTTAGCCTTCTCGATGATGCGGCTGGTTTCACGCCTAATTTCTTCCGCCGCTTCCGCCGGCAGTTTGCGGATGGCCTGCTCCACTTGACTGATGATTTCGACGTGGGGAACACTTCTTGGTGTTGGTGCAAATTGTAAACCACGTGAAAGCACCGCTTCAGCATCCTGGTCCAGTGTCCTGCCTGTCAGATTAATGACGGTTTTGCCGGGCGACGTTTCCCGTGCTCACGACCATTCCTAGACAGGCGACTAAACTTTCCTAGTGTCTTGCGGTGGCTCTCCATTGTGGCAGTGCACTGTCGGCCATAGTGCAGCGATCAACCCACTCCCATGATGCGGAGAGAGTTATTTTGGCCGATTTTAGGTGATAGGCCAGAAATCATCAGTCAAGTGGAGCAGGCCATCCGCAAACTGCCGGGAAGCGGCGGAAGAAATTAGGCGTGAAACCAGCCGCATCATCGAGAAGGCTAAGCCCGACAGGAAGAATATACCGGCGGCGGAGTGGAGAGCACTTAGGGAGTTACGGCAGAACGAAGACATCGTCATTCTGCCAGCGGATAAAGGAAACTCCACCGTCCTCATGACAACTGAGGACTACAGGCAGAAAATATACACCATTTTGGATGATGAAGCATATGTTAGACAAACTCGCGATCCAACGTCGTCAATAGTGAGGAGGACAATTTTACGTTTGAAAGCTTCGGGTCTTCCGCCGGAAACAATTAGAAGACTTCAACCTAAAGCTCCGATACCTCCCAGGATATATGGTTTACCCAAAGTACATAAAGAGGGAATTCCATTACGACCTATAGTTAGTGCCATTGGCTCGCCTACATATTCTTTGGCCAAATATCTCGCCGGCATGTTGAGTTCAATAGTGGGTAAATGTGCTCACCATGTGCGGAATTCAACTGAATTTATTGGTACATTAAAAGAGTTAAGATTAGGTCCTAATGACATCATGGTTAGTTTTGATGTGGTGTCCCTCTTCACGAGGGTTCCTCTGGCTGATACTTTGAAACTCCTCGGACAGCATTTCGAACCACCGATGGTAGAACTTTTCCGCCATACTCTCACTTCAAGTACTTCTTATTTGAAGGGAATTATTTTGAACAACGTGACGGAGTGGCCATGGGTTCCCCTGTCCCCAGTGGTCGCCGACATGTATATGGAACATTTTGAGGACACCGCTCTTGAGAGTGCAGAACTTCGACCAACATCTTTTTACAGATACGTGGATGACACGTTTGTGATATGGCCGCACGGAAGAGAGAAACTGGATGAATTCCTTGAACATTTGAATGGAATTAATGATAATATCAAATTTACGATGGAGTTGGAACGGAAACGGTTGCCTGCCTTTCCTGGATATTTTAATTACGAGGAATCCAGATGGCACGCTAGGGCATCGTGTTTACAGAAAGCCCACCCACACCGACTTATATCTTGGGGCGCAGAGCTACCACCATCCGCTCAACGCAATTCGGTGTTGTCGTCCTTGGTACGTCGTGCCAGAGCCATCTGTGACGTGGACAGTCTTCCGGCTGAACTGGGCCACTTACGACGCACATTCCGTATGAATGGATACAGTGAGGCAGAAAAAACAGAGCTTTTCGCAAGAAAGTAAGAAGAGGACGGAGAAGCAGCAAACAGACCAGTATGCGATCCTTCCATATGCCGGGGCAGTTTCAGCCAAGATTGCCAGAAAGTTAAACAAAGTCGGGATTAAAACTTTCTTCCCCCACCTAAGAAGATAAGGGACCTATTACGCAACATTAAGGAGGGGTTGGGCCTGAGGCATCCCGGCATATACTCGATTCCCTGTAATGTGGGCAACGGTACATCGGGCAGACCACACGGTCTGTATTCCAGCGTTGTTTGGAACATGCAAGATGTGTACGATTGGGACAGGTCACTAAGTCAGCCGTGGCCTTGCACAGAATTGAAGAAGGGCATACCTTCGACTTCGAGGTGACGAAAATATTATCTTTCGCCATGGGTTTTTGGGACAGTGTGATAAAGGAATCCGTGGAGAATCGCCTGGCGGACAGCATTGTGAATAGGGATTCAGGATACCACCTTAGCACGGCATGGAATCCAGCGTTAATTCATCTTCGGAGGCAGAGATCAAGGTGGCAAGATTATCGCTGCCACCCGCCCCCCTCTGCCATGCGTACCCCTACCACGCTGCCTGCCCCATCACACCCGGCCGCCCCCACCATGTCCTTCCCTGCCCCACCACCTGTGCACTGATTGGACCCCATGCATGTGACTTACGTCACCTAGCAACAAAGCCCCTTTAAAGCATGGACGCTCCCAGGAATCTGACACTTTGCCGGAAGATGGAGCCGGAGGCAGGCTTCGATACGTTGCTCACATTGAGACGCACTACCTCGGTGGAAAGCCTTAGAAGTTTTATACATCATACAAAAACTCTCTCTCCTAAAGGCTCTAGCCAACTGAGTCAAATGTGACTGCTTCAATTAAGAATCCCTCAAACTATACTTTAACTACATGACAACAAAAACCCTTATTTCTCACAATTAATCCCCATAATTGGTTTATAAAAAAAATCTGGACCATAATCATCCAGCACACAAAAAAAACCACCATGCAAAACTCAAAACCAACTGTAATCCAGTCTTCATCATCTAGTTCTCTCCAGGCTTGGAATCCTGAGCCATCTCCTTCCCAATACCCATGAGAGGAATTACGGAAATGCGTTACTTGTCTCGGGATCGGTCAGTAGCCTTTTACTAAATGTGGGGAAAGATAGATGAACTACCTGCCAAGAAGAATTGTCAATGGGCGGGCAGAGTCTTCTGCTTTGTTCGAGGTTGACGTAAGGAAATGAATAACAGATGGCTTGTGTTGAATACGCGCAATGATGCCACATTGTGCGAAATAAGGGACTTCGACTCAGGCGCCCACAGTCAATTTTTTTTGCACAAAGAGTGTACATAAAAGGAGATGAAAATATAGGCTGATGTGTTATCCTGTTTACCTTTAGGAAGCGAAGGAGATGGGGAGAAATCTACAAATGTATTTAAAATATACTATATGAAGGGGTGAGATACGAAAATGAAGTAAAAAGAGATATGTCAGAGGTTACGGTGATTGCAAAATGAGAAGTGTTTAGCTCAGGTTAAAAGAGAGCTGGGGAGAAAGTCAAATGATAAATTGAAAAGTTTTAAATGTTATTTAAAGGGGTACTATTTAGGAGGAGAGCAGATAATTCCGACGATTTGGTCGGAAGAATATATTGAGTAGGTTATAGACTATACCATCTAGGTCATGGGCACTATGGACCATAGAAGTTCAGAGAAACAGTTAAAGGTAACTTTGTTTTTAACAATATGAAAAGACAAGAAACAAACAGAATTAGTAAATGTGATACGTGTCAGCGAGTGAAAAATTTAATGGTGGTGCAGAGGAGATTAATGAAGGCAATCATACGGCTGCAGTTCTAGATCTGATGATTGTTGACTTATACGGGCCCACTCCCCAAGCCAAAGTGGATTAGTTTTGTTTTTGTGGTTTTGGATGTGTTCGATATGTGAGGCCTATATGAAATTCAAAAGGCAACAGGGAAAATATTAAGTAGCCAGTTGGAAAAGATTATTTTTTAAAATGCAGGAAACCACAATGCATATTAGCGACAGTGGTAGTCATATTATATCAAGGAATATGGCAGAATGTCTGAGCAATGCCGGAATGAAACAATAAGGACTGATGTTTATCACCAGTAAGCAATCTGTGGAAACAGTGTTGCGCTGAGAGAGGGAAGGTTGTGCAGGACAGAATGCCACAACCAACATTCAAGAAGGGCAGAATACCTGACTAAATTTGAAGACGTGATGAACAGTGTCATGCATAATGGAATTGGATTTACACTATATGAAATAATGTGGAATCAGATACCAGAAAATATTGTCTCCAGATTAGTTAAATTTCTGTCTAGAAAGGAAATTGTCATCCAGGAGCACCTGAGACTATTACATGAGACAAACTGAAGCAGAAAGCAGAGGAGATGAATGAGATATATGATCAGCATGTGAGAAAGCTTGAGTTTGGAGTAGGTGAGCTAGTGTTGGTGAAGACTCATGGAAGATCCAGCAGCGTTAATTTAAAAATAAAAAAGTTTTTTTTGACATATACGAAGGACCTTATATGATTGTAGGAAGAACAAATCAGCACACATATTATCTTCAGTATTCTAAATCAGGAGAAATGTTGGGTCTAAGAAATGTAAGTGACTGGAAATTGTACCAAGGGTAAATTGAGAGGGTGTGAGTTATAAGGGGTAAATGGAATGCCGTAAAAATGAATGAATGCTATAAAATAGATCACTTAAAATCTGGTAAAAACACAAATTTTTGCGACAAATTGGCCAGATGGATGTGTGAGTTAATAAAGTTACTTCACACCTAAAATCTGTTGGTTTTGTACTTCTTCATATTCTTTTTTGTTTGTATGGTCTGTGTTTAACATTTTTTGCTGTTTATTTAATTTTGGAAAGAATTATCGCAAATTGTGGTATTCATTATATCAAAGAAAATGTGTGTATTCAAGTATCTGGATCATTCAACTGTGAGTGAGAGTATCTTTGGGAGGCCAGTCCTTGAGGAGAAATGATGGTGGGTGTAGGCACGTGAGCTGTGCCTTGCTCGCATAGTGGGAGTCCACTAGAGATTGATGGTGGGTGAAAGAGAGAGAAATGTGTGTACTGAGTGTTGCATCGCCATGTTTAAAAGATGTAAAATTGTGCAGTTAATTGAGTACAGTAAGAGGGACTAAGTAGTATGTTGTGGCATAACGAGTTTCATGGAGAAATTACAAAAGGCTTAAAGTTGCTCTATGGAAAAATTAGTAGTCATGAAAATGACTGGAGTAAAAAACAGAGAGTGAGCGTGGTAAAAGGTGTGTGCATTGGAGTTGATGAAAAACTGTGACTGTGAGCAAACAACCTTGAATCTTTGGATCCTTATTTATCAAATAATCCTTTAATAAACTGCAAGAAGTCATATAAAGATTAATATCATTCACATAGGAAAGATTAGGTAGACAAATTTTGAAGTTAAAGTTTCTTCACAAGTCTTAAACGGTTACTATATCCCAGCTACGACACCAAAAGAATAAAAATTAATACGACATGATGATCATGCAGCTGATGAAGCAGTAACGCAGGGTATACAACTCATCACAGCAACTAACGGCTAACCTAAGCTTGTTGGGATGAAAGAAGATTCGACAGAAATGTGACAACAAATTTATGGCAGCGCCTTCAGTGGAAAATCCGTAACTGCTTGGCATACATCGTCGCAGGGTCGGGATAAGCTGGGCACATACATATTAC
>CM061921.1:231634065-231702095 GCA_031002005.1 Vandiemenella viatica | reverse complement strand
TACAGAAATTAAAGTATTATGGTAAAGATGGCATTGTTAATAAATGGCTTAGTTCTTACCTTCTGAATAGAAAACAAAGTGTCCATGGAGAATTTTAAGGCTGCCTTAAGTGGTCCACAGTTTCCCAAGTGGGAATTAATCAGATGTGGAGTACCACAGGGTTCTATATTGGGGCCACTTTTGTTTTTAACATGTGTTGCATCTAAAAACTCAAAATTTGTCCAATTTGCAGATGACGCAAACATAGAAAGTAAAAATACTGCAGATTTATCTACAGAATATATTTCAAATTATGACTTTGACCTTAGTAATAAATGTTTTACAGCTAATGGCTTTTCTTGTGTCTACTGGAGATCGCAATTCCCCTACAACAACATACAGTACCGTAATATCGTTGGAATACTGCTGTAGTCAGTCGCAAGACGTATTATTCTCAAGCAGTAAGTCCGTTGTAATACAGCCTGGACCATAATGAAACCATTATATGTACTTCGGGAAGAATTTATAGTGGAATTGTGCGTTTGACCACTGCAGTATTATGATGACAACTCGTGGCGGAATCGCGATCTCCAGTAATCCCCTTTTCTTTAAACTTTGATAAAACTCAATATATGCAATTCAGTACATCATACAGATTAACACCAGATATAGACATAAAATTTGCAGGCCAGTCGATTCAAGAGGTAGAGTGCGTGAAATTTCTAGGTTTGCATATCGATCATAACTTAAATTGGAAGGTACATGTTTCTGATTTACTAAAATGATTTGGTGCAGCCACATTTGCAATTCATACAATTTCAGCTATAGGTGATCTCTGTATGAGGTAGCTAGTTTATTTTGCTTATTTTCTCACATTAAGGTCATATAGAATAACATTCTGGGACAATTCTACTCATAGAGACAAATTGTTCAATGCCCAAAAGTGAGTGTGGAGTTAGCAATAGAACTTCATGTAAAGAGCTGTTCAAAAAGTTAGGGATTTTAATATTGGTGGCTGAGCATATATACACATTAATGCCCTTTGTAGTCACAAATTATACTGTGTGCAGTAAAATACACAATTATTGCACTAGAAGTAAAAATTATCTTCACAAGAATTACAAGTTATTTTCATTTGTTCAAAAGGGGGTCCGATATTCAGGGATACATATCTTCAATAAGCTCCCAACATATATTAAATGTCTATCAGATGATAAGAACACATTCAGGAAAAAAATTGAAAGAATTTTTAATTGACAATTCCTTCTACTCTGCCGAAGAATTTATTTCTAGGGTATATAGCCTACAAAATAAACTGCCAGCAGTTTGGTTAAAGGTAGTTGACATAATTAATGTACCATGTATGCTATGATTGTACATCTTCTGGTGTATGTATTATTTTGTCATGCAATTGTTTATCTGTAAACTGACAACTGTGCACATCCCACAGAGCCAGTCTCTTATATTGGGATCAATGGAAAATGAATGTATTGTTTCCTATTGTATAAGGTAAAAGGTTTCTGAAAAGTGAGAATAAATATAATTTGGGAGGTAAAATTTTTACTAATACCAACTTCATTTAAGTAAGGATAACAGTAATAAAATTTGACTAAATTTTTTACGATTAATGAAGAAATTAAGAAAAACTGTGGCATCGTTTTGTAAGAACTGAAGATGACAACGTTCCCATTTAGTAAAGGTTTATCGTAAATATTGTGGACACAATGATCCATCAGGCTTCCTGTATAAATAATACAAACATTTCTACAGTTTCTGGAAATAGTTTATCAAGAACGCACAGTTAAAATCATCAACAAAATCTGACTTATGGAAAGATTACATTTTAGAGTAATTTATTTAGCGTTTAGGGGATATTCATAAACATTCGAAACTAATACTTTATAGAGAGATAAGTATTACCAGTACCTGAAATTCCTTTTCATAGCTTCCATCTACATTCTGACCGTCCAAATTTTCTACATGATTGAGAAAATTCTGTAGTATAGTCCGCAGAGGCGTTCTTCCCTGATCCTTCATTTTAGACCGATGCACATAACTCAAAAATTAACATAAACAGAGAAATTTCACGCCGCACATAACACTAGAACTAGCATAGAACACAATCACAAAAACACAACCACACGATCCCACAAGTCACAACAGATTACAGCACTCCCAAAGCATCACTATATATGCGCGAATGCGACTCCTGAAGATGTAACATCTCTGTTATTACGCAAAGTCAAAGAGACTTTCCTTAACTACCACCTGTGGCGTTATGCCAATATGCTATTGCCTCATTATGACTTAATCGATGTTATGTGATGAAATTGGAAACTATGATCATTATTGACGACTAATGAACACTACAATTTTCTCTTAACATACTGGGCCAAGTTTTTAACCATTGTAAACCACTGCTTTTTACATCAATATGTTATTCATGAGAACAAATGGTAATTTTAAACCCATGTTGAAGACTGATAAGTGTTCTCAAATAAAATCAACGTTTCACAGCTTTGGACCATCCTCCTGATTCATTATAGCATCAGCACATATTGATTCTGTGTCGAATTACAAATCGACGTAGAGTTTTCTAGCTCTTTTGTCTGCAGTTATTATTATTTATAAAATTACAATGTTAGCAATGAATAATACTTACTGTACCAAATCACATAAACCATTCAGATAGAAGCCCTTGTACAGCGTTATTACAGGAAGAATGTTCAGTAAAAAATGCAACTTGAAGTAAACTCACTATTGTTCTGAAATTAGCAGTATTGTCTCAATGTTTGCTCTATGCTTCACAGGAGGCCAAAATGGAGCAACGTGATTTATGGACGCTCCCCAAGACCAAACTCTTGTCCAAAACCAGACCACTTTATAAAGTTCAATAATCGGATGGCCATTAATGATGGGATAACGGCATTTACTTTTTTTTTACTGACTTTCTAAATCTTTATTACCGGTACTTAATTAATGTTTGATTTGAAAATGTGTTTAATTTTTCAAACGTTGTGTAAAAATTGTGGAAGTTTGTAGTTCGGTGAAACAGTGTAAGTTTTTTTGTTTAATGGTAGTTTTTTTAGACAAAATATTATTTTTTTTTTGGGGGGGGAGGGGGTTTGTACATTAGTTTAGGACCACTTTCACCCTGCGCCCGTTTACATCGCGCCAGCCATGTGGTTTAATGGAAAACCAAGATATTTATCAATATGGAGCAAAGTCTGCTGCACATCTGGATGACATTGTTCCAATTATAGAAAACCTCAAATCACAAAAATAAACTATAGCGATCGTATTTTACTCTTAAAAAGCCAATTGAAATCACATGCTAAAATCTGAATCTTTTTACTAACAGTAACAGCACGAAAAAGTCGTTCTCTGAAAATTCCATAAAATATGGTGCAAACTGCAAAGTAGCCATTGCTTACGGTACAACATACCACTTTGTGACGGGGGGAAAATAGTTAATTAATACCATAACTAATACTCGGGGGTAATTAATGAAAATAATAATTTGCTTCTGTTTCAAAAAGAATTCATATAGAAATAGAAATCACCACACACCGATCGCTACATCAATGTGCTTCCACCATTCTTCTCAGAAATATTGAATGCTGACTACTTTGGTCCATGCAGCAAAGGTAATCTCCGATACTGAACATCTACAGGCAGAGTTACAACATTTGGAACACGGATTTCGTGTTAATGGTTATGTCACTAAAGAAATCCGCCGTGCGAACAGTAGAAGAAAAAACAAATAAAAACAGAGTTTAATGACCGGGACAAGGCGTGTGACTTCTTGCCAATCTGTGGAGCTGTAACATCAAAAATAGCTAGACTCCACAACAAATAGAACATCCATTCGATCTCATCCTCCACCCAATAATGACAACTTTTTTGATCTCCGAAGGATGATCTGAATCATCCCACATTTGGCACCTACAGAATTGTTTGTGCATTTGGTACAAGTTATACAGGACAAAGTTAAAGAATAATAGAAGAAACATGTAGAAGGAACATATTGGATATTTTAAACTCGGACAGACGGAAAAATCTGCAGTGATTGAACACGCTATTGACAACGGGCACGAACCATTGTTTGAAAAAAATGATCCCCCTGTGTCATGCAGATAATTTTTGGGATAGTATCATAAAAGAAGCAAAAGAGGTCACAGTTAACGGAAATTTAAAATTAGTGATCAAGGCCTCAAATAAAACAAACATAGAACCCAGCTATAAAATTATCACAAGTCGCGCAGGGTTGGTCCATATTAGGGCATAATGCGATTCAGACATGAGTAACCAGGTGAGCGATGCCTGGCTACACTGCCCCTCCAAGCGCCCTCACCCCAACTCCCCATCTCCCTGTTGCCAGCTTTGGATGACGGACCACCGTGCAGCTTTTATAGGATAAGAAATATTCTCCCAATCGAAGCATTAAGAACGGTATATTTCGCCTTAGTCCAAACACACTTACAGTATGGTATAAACAGCTGGGGAAGGATACTTGATACACACTTGGCTCAGGTCAACAGATGTCAAAATTACGTTCTGAAAGTGATGTACATACACTTTTCCAACCTGTGAGATATATAAACAAAGCATGTTGCTCAACGTCCGCCAGCTATTTATTCAAACAACGGTCATGTACATACATGCCAATATAAAAGTCTTCAACGCTAGTGATCTACCACACTTGAATACTAGAATACAAAAAAGAAATGGAGCATTCATTCCTCGCCGAAACACTCTACTAGGACAAAGACATCCAAGCTGCCTTGGTCCAAGAATTTATAATAAATTACCTGCAGATGTTAACAATAAACCAAAGCATACCATAAAGAAATATATATCCACTTGGCTTTTCGAGAACTATGAATTATTAAATGAATTAATAAATTTTCATCACTTGGTGTAAACAATATGTATATATATATATATACAGGTCTTAAATATTACTTTACCACTAAGAATTTTTAAAATGTCCATGTGCATGGAACAAATCTTTATAACAATTGTATCACTTGTCTTTATGTTCCTAATATACTCTGTTGATTATTGTTTATATACAATCAAGTAGCCAAATCTCCATAATGTAAAAATCAAGATAGTTACAACTTGAAGCCCACACACAAGTTTTACCTTATATGGGATTCACAATATAGCCTTGTAATATTGAATACCATATTAAAATTGTATTACTGTTATTTGTGAATAAAAAAATGGGGAAAAAACTTCAGTTGATGTTGAGCGATGGTTTGACAATGGAAGCAGTGCTAGCTTCCAAAACATTGCCTAACAATGCGGATTTGACGTGGCCAGAAGCCCAAGAAGCTTTTTTTTTAGTGTTGCCGCCGCGAGAGAGTAAATAGTTATTTATTCACTTGTAGCATGTCCAGCATTCAGATCCGTAAAGTAAGGTGGGAACAACAACAGAATTGAACAGGGTCTCAGTTGCGCTGTTGATATCATGATTGTCGAAGACTTTTGATCTTAGCCTGGCAAAGGATACTCTAGGACGGTGGATTTTGTATTGGATTTCTGAATGAATGTTTGCAGTTGATTAGAGGGTACTGCTATGATAGGAGAAGAAGTTTAGAACTTATAGGCTCACCCAGTCGATGCTGATATTGCCCTTTGTTTACAGTTCCCCAGCAGTTGGTTAGTGTTTGGTTATACTGGTATTCAGTTTAAGACTTATCTTCCTGAATGCAGTAAAAAAGCATTTAAGATAATCACAAGACCTTCCCCTATTACAACTGAATTATCACCTGCATACTGTAACTCAACTACCGCTGCAGAAGATGTTCGAGTCTGGTTAAATTAAAAAGTTTTCCATACATTCTGTAGTTAATCTGTATTCGAGGAGGAAGATCGTGTTTCGCGAGTTGTATGACAGTAGCTATGTAAAGGGAGAACAACGTGAGAGAAATCTCACAGCCTTGTTTAACACCAGTATAAACGTGGAATGGCTCTGCAACAAACCATTTATTAATAACTGCAGTTTAGTGTATAGCTATTTCAAGATGGTAATGAATTTTAGTGGAAAGCCATACATATCTAAAATTTTCCACGGTGCTTCACGATTCACTGAGATCAATGAAAGCAACATAAAGGAGTATATTTCATTCCCTACATTTCCCTAGAAGCTGACGAGCTGTAAACATCATATTTGTGATGCCTCTAGATGGTCTGAAACCACATTGGCTCTGTAGAAGTATTTCTTCCACCAGAGGTAGAATGCGATTTGTCAAGAGTCTATCAATAAGCTTTCTCACACAAGATAGTAATGAAATTCCACGATAATTATTGCAGTTCGCTCGGTCCCTTTTCTTAAATATGGGAACCACCAGACTATCCTTAAAGTCTGGAGGCATTTCTTCAGTGGTCTAAATTTTGGCAATAAGTTCATGTGAGTGTCTTATGAGTTCTTCACCTCCTTCTTTGAGAGCCTCTGCTGGTATGAAGTCCGGACCTGTGGTTTTGTAGCGCTTTGCTTAATTAATAGCCTCCTTGAGTTCACCTGATGTAGACAAAGATGCTTGCCATATTTTACCATACATTTCTTCATCAATACTTGATTCTTGACTCAGGAGGTCTTCAAAATACTCTTTCCATCTGTTCCTGATGAAGAGTTGGTGATTTAGCAGTTTACCTTTATCAAAGGACCACGGTGGATTTCTACCAAAGGTCGAGGGCAATGTACAGCTTGTGTACTTTGGTAAAACTGTCGTCAATCCTTATTAGTCAGATATCACAGCTGTTTTTCTTTTGCATTGGTTGGTTTACAGGTTCTTCTTTTTACAGCCACTTTGGCCAGGCAAAAACTTTTCTTTTTTGCATGAGAGTTCGTGTCTTTTAGCCACCCTTGCAAAGCATTACTCTTCTCCAAGATCAGTGCTTCAATTTCTTTGTCATTATTATCAAACCAGACCTGATGATTCCTGCTCCAATATCTCAGAGTTTCCTTGCATGCATCCTGAATTATGCTCTTCAAGCTCTTCCGTTGTTGCGTTACGTCAGAGGAATATTCCTTCGAAAGTGTCTGGTGTAGCCGCACTCTGTATTTCAAAGTGGTGTCTGAATTTGCAAACTACTCCGTAACAGATGTATGTATCGGTTGCCTCTGTTTTGTGTGTGCAATGACAAGCGCATGACTAATCTGATGAGTTGGAGATCTATCCAACAGTCCTCGGCGCCGGTCATAGTTTGGGTGTTGAGAATATCACGAACATCTCTTTTGTGGACGATTATATACTCAATGACATCCCAGTGTTTTGATCTAGGATGCTGCCATATTTATCTGAAGCATTCCTTTCGGCGAAAGTGGGTTAGTAATTATTAGATAACGTTCAGCACATTTAGAAAGTGGTCTAATAATATTGTAATTTATATTTCCCACACCCTCCTTGCCAATTATACCATTTCAAACTTCAGCGTTAAAATAACCTAGTATTATGACTTTATCTTATCTATTGGTGTTAGATAGTATGTTATACAGATTTGAATAGAATTTTTCTTTGATTTATCATCAGCATCTAATGAGGGGGCGTATGCACTGATCACTATGGTGAACTGGTTGCTATTCAGCCAAAGTCTTAACGCCATGAGGCGTTCATTATATCCACTCTGAAACTCCAGTCAGGGGCGCCGACTCTGTGGGTGCTCGGGGGCTCTGGCACCCATGAGAGATAAATAGTGGGTGCGGAGCACCCATGAGCACAGACGTCAACAGTAATCAGTAATGGACTTCGAGCGACACCTGTATTACTTACGTCATGCGCCGCCTGGCGAGGCAAGACTTCTCGAGATCGCGCTTGCTTACTATGTGAGTGTGAACGTCATGCCCAAAGAGAATATAAACACTACGTTAGGTCATACCTAACACTATCTAGTGTGTGGTTAGTGTAGGTTTGATTAGTAAAGAGCCGCACACAAGCAAATCTAGCAACTCGACCCCGCGCTACCGCGCTCAAATCTTGCCCGCCATCGGTCGCGCCTCATCCGTACGCCGCGTAGCCAGCGCTTTCGCAGCCGCCGCTAGCAGGCTGTCTCAGGTGTCCCGTTGGTAAACAAAACACATTAAGAGCAGGCTGTGATTGATGTTATCATGTTTATTTCTGAAAATTATTAGTTTTGACAGATAAATTCGTCTTCCGAAATCGTAACCTGAAGAACCCTCCACTAGTAGCTCTTCTCAGCTTAGTACAGCTCAGCAAATGCAACCAGAAGATGTTATTTCTGCAAATTCAGTTGAAAGGAAGAAAAGGCACAATTTTCATAGTGGAAGAGAATTATTTCATGGCTGCTAAAATGATGAAGATATAGATAAAGGGGTTTGCCAAACCTGTAAAGAAACAATCTCTAGTGGCGTTTCTGCGCCGAAAACATCAAGAGGAGATGAGTAGGCCTACATTAAGGCACTAACTCAAGGTGGTTTTTCATCATGAAATAAAGCTTTAAAAAGCATGAAAAGCCTGAAGTTCACTGTTGTTGTGTACCGCATTAAGCCAATTTATAACGCGGCGTCAGTGTACACTGAATGCTATCAAAAAGTAAACAATAATATATGAAAACAAATCATTTTTAGTGACCAGGAGCCTAGCCATAAAGGACCACGAGGACGAATTTTCAAATTGCATTCGATGTTGAAGCTGTGAGCACAGGATATTTTCGAGTTAAAAACGTGGCGAAAATATGGGCGGCTGTCATACGATATCACTAACGAAGCGTGTGCAATTTTGAGTGACAAAATACTGCATAAGATAATAAAAGTAGTGCAAAATGAGGTCTGATTTGTTTGAAATTTTCATTGACTACAGTACTAAGAAGATTCGACATAAATATCAAAATGTGTAGGGGTCTATATACAGATGGTGCTTCTGATGTTCAAGCGCATACTTGTGGATTAAATCTATTGAAGCAAGGGCAAGTCTTGTGCATTACACCACTCACTCGTTAAACCTGGTGGTTCAAGTGACAATAGGAGAAGTAGGTACATGTAACAAGAGATATTTTAGCGTGTAGTTTTCGTGAGTGGTTCATCGAAAAACCAGGCTTGTTTTAAATCACTACAGGCACCTCTCTTTGTGGCTTTTTTGACCAATAATACAGTGTTGTCGTATATCTTCCTTAAAAACTATTCTAAGCAATTATAGTGTGCTGGTATGTTCTTTGAACGACACAAAAAGTTAGGAAGATAATATCTGCGCGAAATCAAAATGATTTTTAAAACGTCTTTAGTCTTTTGAATCTATTTTTATTATCATTTCTGATAGAAATTCTCGTTCGTTTCGAAGCTTTACACGGAAACTTACATATGATTTTTTTCCACCTGCAAAAATCTGTAGATAATACTGTCAAGCACGTCATATCATCCAAATGAACTGGCGAAAAATTTCAAAACCCTTGGAAATCGACTCTTGACTCGGTTTTTATATTGGATGATCAACAAATCAACATTAATAACTCCAAAAATAAGGAGGATAAATAGACATATAGACGATTTATGATGTGAACCGCATTAATTTTCCGCGCGCGTTGACTGGCATAAAAATATAACTTGTAGTTTTAGATAAAGTCATTGGCCGTAGCGACCAGCACTTTACTAAAAATGCTATGACAGATTTGAGTAAGTTGGAACTATTTCTTGCTGAAATGATGCATGCAGCAGTTACGTGAAAGAGTTCTACGAAGATCTCATTGATGTGAATCGCTTGGTTCCTCATCGTGCTATTAGCAATTGCATGAAAAAAAAAAAAAATTGTCAGACTGAACAATATGAAAAACGGTTATATATATGTATAATTTGGTATCACGAATCTACCCAAGATATGATGCCTGAAATCATCAAATTTTTAAAAATCTTTTCAACTATTCCAGTATCGGCATACACCGCAGAACGATCATTTTCAGCATTACGGAGAAGAAAAACTTATTTGAGGAGTACCTTGGCTCAGCAAAGATTGAATGATTTCAGGGTAGTCCACGTTAACCGAGAAATAGCGGGTAATGTTGACCTACATATTTTGCTGATACATTTATAACTACTGTAGATCTGCAGTTTGAAAACATAAGTTTGCGTTGAAAAAATTGATATTATATAAATTAAAAATGTAGTTTCTTAAAAAGGTTTATTAATATTGATTTGTTGATCATACAATTCTTAGTAAAACTGTGTACATGAAGTATGTGCTAATACATATATCCAGTTAATAAAAAGTATGCTGCCAATACATATATCCAGTTAATAAAAAGTATGCTACACACTGATAATGATTTCATTTTTATACTTATATTATTATGATAGGAACCCGTTCCTTATTGTTCAATCTAGTATTTTCTACGCATCTTTTTTCCCATCTCCTCTGTTTATTAATTACTAGCTATTCCTGCGATTTCATTCACGTAGCGATCCTTGCGGACACAAATAAAATAATAAACTCCTTATTTCTAATAGGCAGACACAAATTATTGGTTATATATCTATTACTATTATAAAGTTGAAATTCTATAACTTTGTAACTCAATCGCGTTAAAAAAAGGCTGAACCAATTTTAATGAAATTTAGTGTGTTTTTTGGCCTGGAATAGAATAAAAAAAATACAAAATCCTTCTTTCCTACTCTGCCTGTCTGCTCGCTTCTTACTTGAAGTCTACTGGATGGATCTAGTTGTGATTTTCACTATTATATAATACCGTTTGGTGCCTCCGACTTCGTTCATGTTTATCAAGGATTTTGAAGGTTTTTATTTAATTTGCATGAAAACCCTAAATGCTTTATTGATAAAAAGTAGCGTATGTTATTTCCTGCCAAATCAGTAACCCGTCAGTGATAGTTTCGTCGAAACTAGTTCACACTTTTTGCCGGTTAAAAAAAAAAAAGAAAAAAAAAGTGTCATCATGGGCATGAGCACCCACGAGGTTGTCTAAAACTCGGCGCCCCTGACTCCAGTAGATCACAGAGAAGTTTTTTCTTGATAGTAAAGCCAACTTCATGTATATGGTGCTCGTTGGCAGCTTTCCCCTTTAAAATAATGTGTACCCTGCTCTTTGTGCACCTTTTCTAACCCCATCCCCATGTGAGGTGAACAGAGTGGACCCTCAATCGCTCAATGGAAGACGAAGCAACCGAATTGCTCTACAGACACAGTCCTCAAGCAAGACGACCGATCACACACCTACCAACCCTAGTTTTTTTCTGGTCCAGGCCGCATTTCAACCTAACCACGTCAATTTTAAGGTACAATATCTCGAGAACTAAGCTGAGATATAAAAAAATGTTATTCTTTACTTTCAGTTTCTCTCATCGAGTTACATAAGAATTCGCCATCAAATTGCGGCGCCACGGTTATCGTTGAATCCCCTCATAACCTAACAACCTCACTTTTGAGACAGTATATCTCGCGAACTAAGCGAGATAACGAAAATTTTTATTCTTTATTTTCGATTTGTAT
Organism: Vandiemenella viatica; assembly: GCA_031002005.1. NCBI lineage: Eukaryota > Metazoa > Arthropoda > Insecta > Orthoptera > Morabidae > Vandiemenella > Vandiemenella viatica. The sequence continues at coordinate 231,690,654 of CM061921.1, read as the reverse complement.
CGTCGTGTTACATAAGAATATATCACCAAATTTGACTTTGGGGACACGTTTCTTCTGAATTTCAACCAGAAACTCCACTCTTTTGAGACAGTATATCTCGAGAACTAAGCACGATATCAAAAAATTTTGTTCTTCATTTTTGATGTGTCTCGTCGAGTTACATAATAATGCATCATCAAATTGCGGTGCCACGGTTGTCTTATGATTTTTCAGCCTATTTCCCGTGTTTCTCCGGTCAAGCAATATGGCGGCCTCCCCTCCCCACTTCTCTCCACCCGGTTTCACTCCAGTATGTGACGAAGGTCCCTTGCGTCGTCTCCATATATTCCTTCCTCCATGGGCCAGACCTAACGATGTTGTCCATGGCCGGGTAAGATTGCTAAGCTGTTCAAGGACACTTGAGTTTGGCACGCACTGCTTCCCGCCACAAGATCTGTCAGCCAATGGCGAAATTCCAATTACAACAAGTAGCAAGCCAATTGGACATAAGCTTTTAAGTTAAAATGCTGGGACATAGGGAGACGTGAGCAGGCATTCTGATTTGAGTTCTCAAGCAAATAGGAAGTCAGTGTGGTACTTGGTGAATAATTTGTCAGCCGTTGTTACGTGGCCCGATAAATCATATGTGAAGACACCTTGGTGGAGTTTGCATATGCACATCGACTGGGATGAGACTTTGCGAACAAGACTGGACCAGGTGGAGCGCTTGAATGGAAGATAAGATCTAGAGCAAGTACCATTACCTTCCAGCAAACGGTAAAGCCGCAGCAAGCAAATAGTTACAAGTCCACCATGTAATTACTACATCAGACATTGAGACATTGGAACCATAATACACCCGTTAATAGTATTAATGTTCAAATATTAGATTCCCGACGTAGTGACTATCCGTCGCGTTTAATAATCATAGTCACCAAACGAAATAATATTGCTAGAAGAATCTGTGTGAATATGTGTATTTATAATGCCGGCATGAATGTATAAATTTCAGAATGTATTTATTTTAAATGGTTGTTCATTCAACTTTCATGCTTTGATAAAATTAGGAAAAGATAATCATCATATAATAAATGTTCTGTTTTTTTAATACTTTCAATTTGAAAATAAATGAAGTGTAATGATAGAGTTTTGTTTAAAATCTTTCATTTAAAATATTTTCCAATTCAAAAATAAAATAAGGTTTGATTAATCATTTAATCATACAAAAGATATTTATTACAAGAATTTAATAAGTAAGTTAGACTACTGTTTCAAGATCAAGATTAGTTTCTGTACTCTCTGCTGTCCAAATTTTGTGAATAGATTTGAACATTGAAAAAATGAAAGTCTGGAGTGAAAAGATGAATTTTCTAATTTTTTTTAAGCACTCCTAACATTTTCAGATGTTCAGTTGCCTCTTCTTAAAAACTGAATCAATACTTAAAAAAAAAGAAGTGAGTCTACCCTACCTTATTAAATTTAATTATTAATGTCTATGTTCAGAAAACGCTGAAAAAATACATGGGGGGAACTATAGGCCAGTTATTCTGGAGCCAACCTTCTTTCATAACATTGGAAAGGTAATAAATAGAACAGAATATATTTTATAAGTTGTTAAGGGGCGTCTACACGAGCATTATTTTTACGGCAATGTGTTGCCTGCAAGTATTACGTCTGAGTGGCCGCAATGTTGCGCCAATATGGACGTGTGGCCGGGCAATGCAGCCGAGTTTCCAGGAAATACGTCCCCATTGTTGTCGGTATTCCTGTGTGATGTCGAGTGTGGCCGGCGTGTTGACGGTGAAACCGCTCGTTGGCTGAATATTCACGGCAACTTCTCTTCGTGTGTTCGAGTCTGATGCGCATATAGGCACTTTACAATTGTTTTTTTTTTTACCAGTTTTTTGATAAAATCCGTGTCGAAATGAATAACTGGTCAACCGAAAAGACCTTAAATTTTATAAATGAAATATACTTACACCCAGAGTTGTGGGATGTTGAAGCACACATTTTCAAAGACCGAGAAAAGAAGAAAGACAGTTGGAGCTACATTGCCACAAAGTTTGATATTTCCAATGATGAAGCATACAAAAAATTTAAAAGTTTGAGAACATACGCCAAGAACGAGGGTTTTTTTTTTTTTTTTTTTTTTTTTTTTTTTTTTTTTTTTTTTTTTTTAAAAAGTGGTAGCGCAGGTGGTAAGCAAATGCATTCAACATGGTGTGCATTCAATGCAATATCATTTGTGTTATCTCGTGATGTTCCCGATGAAGGGATGGACAGTCAAGATAGCCAGAACAATGCCAACCGAATGACTGAGGTGTCAGCTGATCAAGATTCCATTGAGAATGTAAGTAAAACGACAAATCTATTGCTATCGTATATCTTCTATTTTATTTTTGCTGGTTTGGAATAAGGAAGATAAGGACGCATAAAATATTGCAGAAAAGTTTAGTCTGTGCACGAAATTAATTTCAAAAAGAGTAAGAGATGCCAAAACAGGATTTAGAATTTTTGTCTAACTTTTTTTTTCTGTCTGTCTATTCGCGTACCACGCAAAAACTGAGGGGGCGTCCATAAATTACGTGAGGTGAAATTGGGGGGGGGAGGGTCCGGCGAAATCTCACTAAATCTCACCAAGGGGGAGGGGGGACCAACGGAAATCTCACATGAGGTTTTTTCGAAATTTTTTTGGACTGCAGAACTAAAAAAAAGTCTACAAATGGGTGTATTTCCTCGAAAAGTGGAGGTGTAACCGGTTTTGGAAGGATGAGACCTAGAAAAAAAAGTCTCAAAAAGTTGCGAGGACGATTTCTAGGGAGGGGGGGGATCTCACCAGAGGGGGGAGGGGGGGGGGGGTCGGACCAGATCTCACCAAGTCTCATCACCAGAGGGGGGGGGGGCGCAAATCCGGAAAAAACCTCACGTAATTTATGGATGCCCCCTGACGAAACTGCACATAGTGACAACTTATGTAGTCGGTCCAGCTTCAGGATGCTTTTTATCGAGCTAAGTAATAAAATTCCCTATGATACAGAGTCCAAATCCATAAATTTAGATTTTTAAATTTCTGTTCGTGTATCATGCAAAAACTAGCTAACGGATTTTAACGAAACTGCCACATAATGATAGCCTAGGTCAGCGGGTAATATGTAGGATGCCTTTTATCCAGATTAATAACATAGTTCTCGACGATATAATGGTAAAAAATCGTAAATTTTCATATTCTTGCCAATCTGTGCGCGCATCTTGCAAACACTAATGAACGCATTTCAACGAAACTTGCTAATAATTCTTCAGTTAACATATAGGATAAATTTTATCCAGCTCAGTTACATGGTACCCGATGATTCTTTTTATGAGTTTAGTAACATGGTTACTAATCCTACAGAGGACAAAACTGTAAATTCTGAATCTTTTGACTGTCTGTCCATGTATCAGACAAAAACTAAAAGACGCATTTTGACGACACTGCGCATACTGATAGCTTATATCATAGGTTGTAACGCATACACATTTTATCCAGATTAGTAATACAGTTCCAAATTTACAGAGCTGTAAATTTTGAAGTTTTTGACTGTCTGTCCAAGTAAGAACTAATGAACAGATATCTAACGAAACAAAAAAAAGTGGTAACATATGTTATGGGTGATCATATAGCTTATTTTATCCGATAAGTTGTAAAGTTTCTGCTGATGCAGAATACTTTTGATTTGTCCGCGCATTATGCAAAAACTGATGAACGAATTTCAACAAAATTTCACACAGTGATCGTTTACACATCAGTTAAAAGATAGTATAATTTTTATCTAAATTAATAACATACCTGTAGTTCTTATAATACAGAGGCCAAAACCGAAAATTTTGAAATCTTTTGTTGTGTGCGCGTGTCTCACGCAAAAAATAAGAAATAGTTTCAGTGAAACTGCTGATAGTGATAGATTATGCCATCATTTAACATACAGACTACTTTTTATCCCGATTAGTAACATATTTTGACCACGACACAGTGATCGAAACAATAAATTTTCGATTTCTTTATATGTGCCACGGATCAAACAATCACAAACCATTTCAACGAAAGTTTATGTCACGTTATTGAGAGCTTACGTTTTGTTTCGATGTAATATTGACACGTTGAGAAATAAAAAGCGTCGGCTAATTTAATTGTTCCGTAATGGAATTTGTCAATTTAATATTGTCTGGTGCAAGCCGTTCCGCAGTTTACCACGACTGGATACAAAGTAGTAAAATTCATCATGGGAGCAGTAGATGCAAAAATAATACACTGGTGTGCAAAATTTAAGGGCGAAAGTAACGTTCGCATGCCGTGTTACTGCCAAGTAACGTAGCTCGAAGACACTTGAACCATACATGGAAAGAACTAGTACGGTACGGTAAAGTAGGCAACTGAAAGAAATACGCGAAGAGGTAATCAGAACTGGCACTCTGATGCAGTGACAATAAGTTACACTGAAGTCACTGCGACTCATGATGGTGCTCTGAACATTACAAAAAGGAGGCACATAATTCTAAAGCCGCGTTCCCACGATCTCTTGTAACGGAGGCGGGACGAGACGGGACCTCATTAGCCGAAGTATAGGGACGAGCGCGCGCCGCAGGTTAGCCCTAGCTTACCTCGCCGCTACCTCCCCACCACGTTGCCTAGTGTCGTTTGGCACAGAGCACTTTACAGCAACAGAGGGGGTGCGCACCGCTGCTGCAAACCGATGACAACAGCGCACCTCTTCACACGCCTGTGATATTTACCGACACAGAGTGGGTAGCTGCGTCTCATCTCCGCTAGCAGAGGCGGCCCTGTTCCCATGGTGTGTTGTTGAGTATTCGTCCCGTCCCGTCCCGCCTCCGTTACGAGAGATCGTGGGAACGTGGCTTTGAAAGGGCGTGTGGTCACCACGGACAGCGATGCATGCTCTGCAACGTGCTCCCATGCTGGTCACAAGATTGGTGTGGAGTTCTTGTGGTACGACGTTCCTATCCTCTACCAGCGTAGTTGACAACAGCTGGATGTTCATAAGTGAACGTGTTGAAATAAGTCTCCCCAACTAGTGTTGTAAAAAAACGGTTTTTTTTCTGGCTTGAAAAAAAACATGAAAAAAAACTTTGAAAAAAAAAAAACATGTTTTTTTTCTGGAACACGTTTTTTTTCACAACTACTAAATCTCAAATTTGTAAGGCAGTTGTCGTTTAAAATAACTATTTTAGAGTTTATTCTAAGTACTTATCTTAGTTTAAAATCTACTATATTTTTCTGGTTCAGTAGAAAAAAAAATTACGAAAATATTGGCAAAATTGACTGAAATTTTCTTTATGAACGGAGATTTCCCAAAGATACTAGGTTGCGCGAGAAGGAATTCCCATTCCCCATTGTTTGGATTGATACTTGCTATTTGAAATAGTGCTGCCAACCCTACAAAATTACCTAAAGATCTTTTTACATAATTAGGAATATAAAATTTATCCACGGTTTTTTGCCTCTTTTTATAAGTTATTGGGCTTTCCTTATATTGGTATACTTGTCAACTCTCAGAGTATAGTGGTACTGACTCATTAAATTGTCAGTAAGGGAGCATGCATAAACCACATAGCTCCATTTTGGCCTGCCTCCTGTGAACCCCCCCCCCCGCTCACGTAGCATGAAGTAGCTTTCTACCGTTTTGATTCCAGAAGTCATTTTGTACTGTTTTCTCTTGTCAGACTATTGTAAATTATATATTGTGGTGTGACAGCGTCACCCACAATGAATATAATTAAATTATTATTAATTATATTCATAATTTTTTTTTGTTATATTCAAATTTATTAATTATTTAGTCTTGCAACGTGTAATTAATTGTAAATAATGAGGGTTGTCTGGATAGGTTAAATGTATGTTTAAAACCAGGGCGGCCAAAGGTATATTTTGTTGTAAATCAATTTTTCTGTAAACGCGTGGCTCAGAACGGTTGAATATTGAAGGCTAGAAACTGCCATTTCGGCGGTTGAGAGAGGAACAATGGAGCAAGCGAGGCGACTCGATGGCGCCGGGACAGCCCGGCTTGAGTCCCGTTCGAAATCGGGCGGTGACCTACCCCTACCCCGCTACTACCCCGAAGGCCACGTAGGAAACGCGCGAAGGAAACGGCGAATGCGACGCATGATATTAAACACGTGACGACGGAAATGTGTAGATAGCCAATCCTGAACATTTATTGGGGTCTACAATACTAATTCCGTGGAGTTCTTTTACATGTGGCGAGCAACTAGCCGAGGAAGAAGAAGGAGCCATTTTAGACATCACTTCTGTCCAAGACGAGCTGATGAACGGACGTGACTTGGGTCCAAGACGAGCTGGTGAACAGACGTGTCAGTCGGCACGCTCTCTGATGATCATTGTGGTTGATCATTTCTTGCTTTGGGAAAGCGAGATGTTGAGTGGCGTGCTTGCCATTATTCGGAAGTTATGCTAATAACGCGGTCGTAGCCGCTTATTTAGCTTCCATTGCTGCAGTGGCATTGTGTTTGTCGCTCACCATCACGGCGATGATTCTATGGTAATGTACCAGAAACGACGGTCACTATTCAGTGGATTTTAACAGACTTATGTGCCCTTAAGCGACGCCTGGGTTAAGACTCTGCTCCCGTCACTTAAATTCTGAGCTAGCTGAATTTATATTTCGATACAATTTTTTCTTAAGCATCTTGCTGTTTGTTAATTCAATTTTGATGCTTTTCATTCACTTTATACGGCGCCCCCTGGGATTTTCCTTTGTACAGTAAAATGTTAGCTTCAATTTGATGGCCTGTGTTGCCATGTTATTTCAATGTTAACTTTGCTGTTTTTTTTTATTCTTGTTTGAGATATTTCATTCAGTTTTGTTTGCTTACTCCGGCGAATTGTAAACGTCGGGTATTGCTTGTTTTGCTGATCTAATTGTGTTTAACGTAACGTTAATTACTACCCGACCTTGTAAGGCCATAAGACTCAATAAATGAGGTTTTATTTTGTGTCTGAAATTCATGGTTCTAGTTAGTAACCTATTAGATCCCCTTATAACATCATTATTATATGTATTTTCCATTTTCAGGAATTATTTCAGATTTTATTAATTCCCCCCTCCCTTTTTCTGAGCACCCAAAATTGTGTTTTATCACAATACGGATATAATTAACTGAGGGAAATAAATACTCACATGCTGTTGTGAGTTCAGTTCCTCATTTTAACTGTGAAAAATGTAACGAAAGGAAAGTTACGTGGCCTGGCTCGGAACCCCCCCCCCCTCCCCACGTAGCCCAGCGTAGCCTTCCAGCTAACCCCTCCTCCCTCTGAACCAAGCCACGTAGTTTGTGCACGGTCCCTAATTATGAATCGTTTCTTTGCAACCGTTCGTGTAAACAAACGATTGAAAAGAAGTAAAGCTCCTATTTTGAATGATAATAGATTTTAATTCAAACTTAAAAGACCGTAATACAGAAATATCGGCGCATTCTTTATGCACAGTGTGTACTTTGCTCACAATTTAAAATTTCAATCTCAAAATCTTTTGCGTACAATACAAGAACAACCAGTAAAAGAAAATTTAACTATTTCTGAAGTTATGGACCTAGAGGAGACAGAAGAAGAGACAGAAAATTCCGACACCGATCGAACTAGTGTTGGTAGTGCTGATACTAGTGAATGTGGTACTGACATAGAGGATGAATAAAATTATGTTACCTACATATATACACTTATGAATCATTATGTGAGACATTATATGATTCAGTAAGACTTAAAACACACTTGTAAAATGGAAGTTCCTTAAATAAAACTATAATTTATCAAATATATTGTTTTCTGAAAAAAAAACAAAATTTAGAAAAAAAACACGGGTGCTAAGTTTTTTTTCATGTTTTTTTTTCACAAAGCTGAAAAAAAACATTTTTTTTTTTAGTTTGCAACACTATCCCCAACACATCCCACAATGTTCGACGGGATTTAAGTCGGGGAAACAGGTAGGCCAGTCCATTCCCCGAATATCCTTTCGTTCAAAGAGCTCCTTCACCTGCTCTGTTAGATATGTTCCCGCATTGACTTCCAGAGTCGAATGTATCCCTGAAAAGACGCACATGGAGTAAGAATACAGTGTCACAATAATGTACACTGTTTAGTGCACTACATTCAAAGATTTCGAAGTCGGTACCTCCATGCGACATTTTGCCTCCCAACACCTTAACACTTGGATCACCAAAACGATCAAATTCGACAATATTCCTGGGCGTATTAAGTGTTTCCTACCTCTCACCAGGTGAGGGTATGTCCAGAATCAGTACTCAGATTGAACCTGCTCTGATCTGAGAAGAGCATGCGACCAGAATTCTCGTATGTCTAGCCCTGATGCTGTTGGTATCATCGAAAACAGTGCCACCAATGTACGGGTGTCAACGGAACACAACGTAATAGTTGTCGGACAAAGATACCAAGCCAACGTAGTCGGTGTGTCATTGTGGAGCGTGAGATTGCGTGCCTTGCAATCCTGTTAAATGTGCTTACAATTGCACTCGCTGTTTGACGTGGGTCCCTTCTTGCCTCTTGCACAATGTAGCAGTCGTCTGCTGTCATAGTTTACTGTGGTTGACCACCTCCACTCCTTCGGGCAGCAATGTTTTGCGGTTGAGTACGCTCCCCGTTTACGTGAAACAATGCTGTGCGCAATACCAATCTCCTGGGCTACACTTATCACACTTCGTCCTGCTTACAGTCTCACCGAGCGTGGTGGGTGAACGGTTAACGTTCTGGCCTCGCATTCGGGAGGACGCGGGTTCGAATCCCCGTCCGGGCATCCAGATTTGGGTTTTCCATGGTTTCCCCAAATCACTCCAGGCGAATGCCGGGATGCTTGCTTCAAAAAGGCCATGGCTGAATTCCTTCCCATTACTTGCCTCTAATGACCTCGCTGTCGACGAGGCGTAAAGCCCAAGCAAAAAAACTTTCAGTCTCCAATTGATTATCCCCCTTGTGAAGTTATCCAAACGTTATGCGCAGGCCATGTCGTAATGAAGAACACCACCTTATTGCACCGTAACAGCTTGTTGATTGATACATACTGTCTTGCCCCTTTCCTTCAACTGCCTCGTGTTGCAGGGCCAGACACGTTTAGCGCTTTAGTCGCGCTGATCCCACACCATGTGACGTCCAGTTTTCTGTGAACGTCTGGAAGATCTCTGGAAATATGTTCAAACAGTTTCATTCATTTCCACCCAATAGTTAATATGATATGTTACTTTATCTATCTCTACCTTAAGTTTCGCACACCAATGTGATATACAGTCGATGTACCTTTATAAATTATTTATATTCTACTTACAATTTTTTTAAATTGAATTTTATCCTTAATACTCAATCATTACATTGTTCGTATCTGTTGTTAATAAATTAATGATAAAAAATGACAACGTATATAACTATGTAGATTACCTTTATTAATGAATCCTATTTCGTTGATATTTATCCCTCGCATTGAATAATCGCAAAATTTTTGTCAAATTTCAGTAAATTAATTTCATGGCGGAGGGAAAATGATCGATAGCTTCTCTGATCCACGCTGACGAAGTCACGGGTTCTGCTAATTGGAAATAAATCCCATAGATACCACATCAGATGATATACAGACAAAGTATTGTCATATTTAGAAAAAGAACATTCCAGAAACCAGGTATCTAGCAGGAAAATATATAGTCAGTTATGAATCACGGGTCTTACTCATTTTGGAGCTATGTAGCCTTTTGTCATTGGACTACTCTCATTTACGGAACCACCCTAGAGTGATCTGGGGAAATCATGGGAAACACGAATCTGGAAGGCCTGACATGTATTCGAACCCGTTACCAATAAATCGCCATGAACGGTTTTAGCTTCGGAAAAAAGTGGACTTCATGGGGATATAGAACTCCTGCAGTCCGGATTGCAGTCAGTCACCCTACTAACTGAAACATGACGGCTCCACTATGTCTAGCTTTATTGTTTATGTTTTAGTTAAAAAAAAAAGAGGAGTTACACTTGTATGCTGTACCTGATCTTAAACTTTATTTTGATCAAATTAGAGGCCTAGAGATAATGCATTACGTATTGCTTTGACACAAGAAACTACTGACAAGGATGCCATAGGATGTTATAACCACGTTTCACCTGGAACAAGCCCATACACAAAGTGCATCAGCTAGGAAATTGGACAAGTGGTAGCGAGTAAAGAAAATGGCAACATTTAAAAAAAAATATTATTCAAAGTTGTAAGTTAGAAAACCATACTTAATTTTTGTTTTGGTTTCAAAAATTGTTTCTCCATATACGTTAATTACTGAATGATAATAGCCTGAGTATCTGGTTTAATTGTTAAGGGAGCATCCATAAACTACGTGGCTCGGTCTAGGGGAAGGGGAGGGGTTGACTGGAAAGCTACGCTGGGCTAGGTGGAGGCAGGGGGGGGGGGTTCCGAGCCAGGTCACATAGCTTTCCATTCATATCATTTCTCACAGTTAAAATGAGGTTCAGAACACACATCAGCATATAAATATTTATTTCCGTTATTTAAGTATCTCCGTATGTAATTTACGATAGTCTGACAAGAGAAAAAAAGTTCAAAATGTCTTCTGGAATCGATAGGGAAAGAAGCTACGAGCTACGTGGGGGGGGGGGGGGAGGTAGAGACTAAAGCCACGTCGGGCTACGTGGTGGGGGGGAGGGGTTCACAGGAGGCCAAAATGGAGCTACGTGGTTTATGGACGCTCCCTAATCCATTGGACAGAGAAGAATATGAAAGCCTTCATTAACCACCCAAAATTGGTTCATAATTTTCAATATAAAATTGAGGAGTAACGCGCTTAATAACTATGCTAAATTTGAACTCAATCTATTTGATGGTTTTTTTACATATCCTAAAATGTTCGGTTCTGACGTTTCTGGCAGACCACGTCAATTTTGTACATACGAGTAGTTTCTGCAGCAACCTGGGATCTGGTCAAAGGCTTTTGAACCATATTTCTAGATATCCTTCCTCACCGAATTCAAAAAAATTCCGGTGTTTGCCCTTCTTCTAATGTCAGAAGTCATTCACAGTGGAATACATAGACGTTGAGGAATAACATGCCTAATTATTATACAAAATTTTAACCCAATCTATTTCACAGTTTTTTTTCCATATCGTCAAACAGCTATTTAGACAGGAACGAAGTCTTTCTCGGCGTTGAGAATGGATGTAGTCTTCTCGGGAGACTAGCCGAGTAAGTAAGATGTTTCCACACGATATTTCAGGCTCAATAACACCGAGAACGAGCCACAGGATCGCATTGCCTTCTTGCCATACTCCGGTCCTACAACGTCGAGAATTGGCAGAGTTCTGGCCAGAAACGGGATTAAGACCATCTTCCTGCCACCACCGAAGCTGAAGAACATCTTGCGCTCCCCCAAGGACGACCTGGCACTCCGAACACCGGGAGTTTACAGCATTCCATGTGAATGCGGTAAGAGATACATTGGCCAGACGGTACGATGCATTAACCAGCGTTGTCTGGAACACGCCCGACACGTGCGTCTGGGGCAGAGTGAAAAATCGGCGGTGGCGGAACATAGCCTGGAACAACGCCATGGCTTCGACTTTGAGAATACCAGGATATTGGCGCGTACAAGGAACTTCTGGGACAGTATTCTCACAGAAGCAGTTGAAATTCGCACCACGCGCAATCTCGTCAACCGGGACTGTGGCTACCAGCTGAGCGAAGCGTGGGTACCTGTCATTAATGCAATACGTCGTCAGCGCGCCGAAGTGCACAGCACGGCGGCCGCGGACCAACTGCGCCCACGCTTGCCTCCTACCGGCGCCAACCCCCACTCCACCGCCTAGGCGCCGACCAGCTGCGCGCACGCCACCACGCGCGCATTCGGAGGCTATAAGAACCAGCCTTCTGACGGATCCGGCACTTCACCAGAAGATGGCGACGGAGTCTGAGATCGCCGAAATATCGTGTGGAAACATCTTACTTACTCGGCTAGTCTCCCGAGAAGACTACATCCAGCTATTTAGACCTTTTGCAACGCCGAGGGGCGAGTTATGGTAAAATTTCTCATTTTCATTGTAATTTCAAGTCATACTCCATCATCATGGCCATCATTAAATTTTGTCAAGAAAATTCACTAGTGGTGGGTAACATCCTATTAGAAAATAACAAAAGGAGGCGTTATCATGGATCCTTAATTTGAGTTGAGAAAGGTACCAGCTCGACCATATTTTGATACAAAAAAGGCTTAGGAATTGTCTGAAGAATGCTAAAGCTTACCCAGGAGCGGACATAAATTCAAATCACAGCCTCGTAGCAGGAGAAATACAATTAAAGTTAAAGAAAGTGAAGAGAGGCAAAGCAAGAAGAGACTGAACTTGGAAACACTAAAGGAGGGAGGTAAGGCTTTGGAGCTGGAAGAAAGGTTTGTGCAAAACTACGACGGAGGAAAAGTTAATGAATATATAAATGAAAAATTGATAAAAATGAGAGAAGGACTCATGGCAGCTGCCAAAGAAATTCTAAGAATTAGTGAGTCCAAAAGAATTAGGAAAGAATGCATAACTGAAAACATGTTGAAGAAGATGGAAAAACTGAGAAAGTGGAAAAATACGGGAAATTAAGAAGGAAGAAGAGGTATAGAAAACTCAACATTGAACTAAACTGAACAAGAGAAAGATGGATGAATGAGAAATGTGAGGAAATAGAGAAATGGGAGAAAGAGGGAAAATATGAAATGATGGACAGAATGGCTTCTGAGACACCCCTTGAAAGTAAGAGAAACATGAACAACTTGGAAATAGAAAGAGAAGATGGCACAGTAAACAAAGAACCACATGACGTGTTGAGTAGATGGCAAGAATATATAGAATGCTTGTATTAGGGGGATCAAATACTAAGTGAAATCGAAGAGGAGGCACAGGTAAGAGAGGATGGTAACAGGTATGACATCCTGGAGGCAGAGGTAGAAAAGGCTCTGAAGGAGATGAAGAATCGGAAGGAATGTGGAATCGATAATTTACCAACAGAAGTGTTGAAGAGTTTAGGAAACAGAGGAAGGAGGAAGATAGTCTACCTTTTGTAATGAGATATATAACAAAGGGGAATGGCCAGATGACTCTCTCGCAACTGTAACGATACCAATTAAAAAAGATTATACAAATAAATGTGAAAAACATAGGATTATCAGTCTAATTTCGAATGCAGCTAAAGTGTTGTTGAGAGTGCTGAACAGAAGGCTGTATGGAAAGTTAGATAGATGGATTGGAGAAGAACAGTTTGGATTTAGGAAACGAAAAGGAACAGGAGATGCTATTGGCCTGTTAAGATTCATAGGGGAAAGATATATCAAGAAGTGAAGAGAAATTTTACCGTCTTTATTGATTTTGAAAACGCTTTCAACAAGGTGCAATGGAAAAAGCTGATGGATATCTTGAAGAGGAAAAGAGTAGATTGGAAGGAGAGCAGGTTTGTACAGAACCGATATTTACAACAGAAAGTAAGAATAAAGATAGTAAACGAGATCTCGTGAGAAAGCAATATTGGGAGAGGCGTAAGGCAAGGTTGTTGTCTTTCCCCATTATCATTCAATTTATACCTAGAATAAATTATTGGACAATGCTTAGATGGAAAAAGAGGATTACGTATTGGTGGCAAGAGAATATAGTGTACGCTATTTGGCGATGATATGGTCTTGTTGGCAGAAAGCGAACAAACTCTAAACAAAACGCTAACATTTAAAAAAAAAATAAAAATAAAAAAAATGCTGAAATATATAAATGAAGCTTGTGAAGAGTTTGGAATGAAAATCAGTACAGCAAAAACTAAAAGTGTGATGATTGGCAAAGGAAGAAACCTTATAAATATTAAGATAGGACTAGCTGATATCAGCCAAGTAAGATCCTTCAAATATCTTGGGCGTACAATCACCGAAGACTTGAAATGCCACCAAGAGGTAAAAACTCGCGTTGCCGTAGCGAAGGAAGAGTTTAATGAGAAGACTATTAACTGGGAAAGTAGACAAAGCGCTCAGGAAAAGATATTTTGTATGGCGTGTGTTTACGGGGCAGAGACGTAGACACTGAGGCGAGAAGATGAAAAACGGTTAGAAGCGTTTGAGATGTGGAGGAGAATGGAGAGGATAAGTGGGGTGGGTAAAGTAAGTAATGTTGAAGTGCTGGAAATGGTTGGTGAAAGGAGAAAACTACTGCAAGTAAAAGAAAAATAAAGAAGAACTGGATGAGAAATTAGGGGAGTGCTTGCTAAAAGATGCCTTGGAAGGTCTAGTTTATGGGAGGAGAGTGACAGGAAGAGCGATGTGCAAGATTACAGATAACACAAGAGAAAACGGCAACTACATGGGCATGAAGAGAAGGACAGAAGACAGAAGAGAAGGACAGCAGATATGTGAAAACCTGTCTTTGGGCAGAACACTGATGATGATGATCATCATCATCATCATGAGCGAGTACACTCATTAAATGATGCGTTAGAGTTATGAGTTAAGGTAGAGCTTGAGCAATATTCTCAATGTCGAACGATCTTAGGTGATCCTCTGCTAGTAAACTCGAACAATCCTACGTATGCCCTTGTCCCATCGATCTGATGGTCTTCCTCTTGATCTCCATTCTAATAGTGCTTTCGTCCATCTTTCATCCGAGCAACATGGCAAGACCACTGCCACTTCAAGGAGGCTGTCTTCTCCAAGATGTCTATGATCCCTGTGACTGATCTAATGTCAGTTTACTTTCTTCTTGTCTTTTCTAGTTAAACCTACCATTGACCTTTCCATAGCTCGTTGTGCTATTCTGAGTTTTACTTTCACAAATTATATGTGTAAAATACATTACTGTTTGTGAAAATTGTATGTTCTGTATCACTTCAAAATCTGAAAGTGTATAGAACCGTAGAATTGTAATAAGTGATTGCAGAGAGATGATCAGTCAGTGCAGAATTAACAAACGAAGTGGAAATTTGTAATCAAGTGCCTGTATGCCTCGTCGGCGTCAAAGGGAGCAATATCAGCATGAGAGTGAGTTCGTAAATTGTAGAATGATTGGTCGCTGGGAATCGGGATTGTCGTACCGTGAAATTGCAGCTCGTGCTGGGCACAATGCTATGACAATAATGCGTGTGTGGAACAGTGGATGGTACAGGATCGTACAGAGAGACGAGTTGGTATTGAACCAGGCAATGTGACCACAGCGCGGAATGATCGCCATCTACACTCATGGCCGTAAACGCAGGTAGAGTAATAGAGACAAGGAAAGCACGGGAGGAAATTTGGCCACGGCCTTCTACATTTACATATATACTCCGCAATTCACAAAACTGTGGGTGGCAGAGGGTGCTCAGCACCAAACATAATCTCTTTGTTGTGCATTCCAATCCCTAATGGTATGAGGGAAAAGAATTCATATAAGAATCAGTGCGGCACCTTATTTCTCTAATTTTATCTTTCCTGACATTCCGACCAAAATAGGTTGGTGGACGAAGTATTTCACTACACTCGTAAGTGAAAGTGGGAGTACGCATGTTTACCAATAAGTTTATACGAAACGTGCATCGTCTATCTACCAGAGTCTCCCAGCCTAGTCTACTAATCAGTTCTGTAACGCTTTCATAAGGACTGTAGCAAGCGGTTACGAATCGAGCGGCTCTTCTCTGTACTTTCTATATACTCTCAATCAACCCCTTACGAAACGGATCCCAGATGGCACAACAGTAGTCCAAATGTGGACGCACAAGAGATTTTTACGCTATCTACTTTGTTTGTTCATTACAATTTTTCAAGATTCGACCTAGGAACCGCAGCCTAGAATTAGCTCTACCTATCAACGTATTAATATGTGAATCCCATTTCATGTTCCTTTGTACTGTTACTCCCAAATATTTCATAGAATCGACCATATCAATAACTGAACTGTTTACCTCGTATTTCTGAACAATCGGATTATTTTTGTTAGTTATGCTCATTGTTTTACACTTTTTACAATTTAGTGTGAGTTGCCACTCAGCGCACCATGCCAAAATAACATCCAGATCACGCTGAATTTCTAAACAGTAGGCCAAATTCCTTACTTCCCTATAAATAGCCGCATCATCAGCAAACAATCTAAAAATGCTTTTCAATTTGTCTCCGAGATCGTTTATAAAAATTAAGAAAAGAAGTGGTCCTATTACACTTCCTTGAGGTACACCCGATGTAACATCTAGATTAGAAGATTTTTCTCCTTTAACAACGACATACTGCGATCGACCAGTTAGAAAATCCTTTATCCATTCACAAAGCTGATCCGATATACCGTACGCTCGTAGCTTCGCTAAAAGGCGGTTGTGTGGCACGGAGTCAAAGGCTTTCTGAAAATCAAAAAAAATTGCATCTACTTGTGAACCTGCATCGATAACTTTCATTACGTCGTGTGTAAATAGGGCCAGCTGTGTTTCACATGATCTTTTCTTCCGAAATCCGTGTTGATTTGTTGTAAGCAAATTATTTTCATCTAGAAAATTCATAATGTTCGAGCATATAATATGCTCCATAACTCTACTACAAACAGATGTTATAGATATGGGACGGTAGTTTCCAGGATCGCTTAGATCACCTTTTGAAGGAACAATCTCAGCATTCAACTAAAGTGTTTCGGGAAATCACAGAAAACCGAAATTTTAATAACTGGACTGGGATTCCAAACTTCTAAAATTAAATATGGGTTCAATACGAACGTTTTGACTGGAATATTTAGCGAGAAGTTTTATGAAAAATACTTTCAATGCATTTTGTATGATTACGCAATGGAGCTGGTTTCTGTGATTAAAGCCATATGAATTGATAATCTCATTTGGGCAGGGCGTATATTACATGTTATAGGGGAATGTTTTAAAGTATTGAATTTATTGTATGGGGCGATGTATTAGGTCTGTATTGAAAATAGGCTAGAACCTGTTTCAGGCCACTTGTTTGCGGCAGGTTGGTGTGGAAATCGCAATATGGGTTTCAGATAGTAGAATTTGAGAGGGTGCTATGGAGGGCAATTGGAGTTGTCTGTGTAAATAACTGCAGAACACATTCACTAACGGAGAATCACTGGAAGTTAGAAGTCGGGAAAAGAGTGATTGATGTATATTAGAATTTTGCGATGAGAGCCGAAAGGATATTGGGGAAAGATTTAAGAGAAGCAAATAGGAAGGAGGAGTGGACGAATTCCATAAATTAGACATTGACTTGAGGCATAAGAAAGTCGTTAAGTTTTATTTCTTTTCAAAGGAATCAAGGTTAGGTATAAATTACACGTTGTGGTGCCAGAAAATGAACCTCAAACAATAAAATAATTTAATGTAATGAAAACGCTTAAAAATAATAACATCTGTGGAGAATTTGACTTCGGAGCATACGCTGTATCATACTTCATAACACTTACTACAGTGGCATGAGGGCCCGTAGCTGATCCACTGCCTTCTCCAAAGAGCTCTCTTTCCATGCTTCCTCCTCTGGAATGCCTGCCTTTCAAGTATCTTCCTTGATTTGCTTCAAGCCACTAGAATCTTGATCTCTTCCCTTCAAAGCATCTTTCTATCAGAACTTCTATGAGATCCTCGTCCCTTCTAATACCACCTTAGCCTTTGTCTTTTTACTATCACTCTAACATCTGGTAGCTGGTACAAGTCCCTTAGCTCCCTGTTCTGTATTCTTCTTCACGTATCACCGTTTCTAACCGGACCAAAACATTTTCGAGGAATCCCATTTTCAGAAGTCATTAACTATTCATTCTTTTTTTTAAAGTCTATAATATTATAGTAAATAATTTTCATAATAATGAAAGTATACGGCAGTGAAAGGATTTTTGCGGCGTGTGTTGGTTTAGTAAAGCAAGTAGACTTTCATATGGACAGCAGGTGTGGTTGAACGTGATGGTGGAATCCTGAAAACTAACGTGACTGGAAATAAATATACCAGATTAAGAAGTCAACGTTTGCCTGTTACGTTAACATGAGGACACTAAACAAACAATTGCTGGTTAGAGGAACCAAGATTTAAGAATACAAGGTAATGCCGACTGCCGAAAAAGTATTCGAAGGAATGAATAGAGTTCCAGAAATGGTTTAACTAATAGTGTGAACTCGTGGAAAATATAAGGGGATTAGGGACATTTACTCCAATAAGTACTGTACACAAAAAAAACTCTGATAGTCAATAAGACTTTCTTCCGTCTTCTGCCTACGACGTTGTGCGAAAAAGAGATTTTTGGCTGCTTTGGGACGCTTCTTGTTTAGAAATCGCTATTTAATTTTGTTGGCATAATGGAGGATAGCATATTATGTTGGTTTTGTTTTGATAAACGTTTAGGTAACTTTTATTTCTTATTATTATTATTTGCTTCTGGCTTTGAGGCTCGTTGACGTCGAGGTCATTAGAGGCGGGAAAGGACTGGAGGCAAGGAACGGGAAGGAATTCGGCCATGACCTTTTTGAAGGAACCATCCTGTTATTCACATGGCGTCATATGGGTAAACTATGGAAAACTGGATCG
Source organism: Vandiemenella viatica (assembly GCA_031002005.1). Lineage (NCBI taxonomy): Eukaryota > Metazoa > Arthropoda > Insecta > Orthoptera > Morabidae > Vandiemenella > Vandiemenella viatica. The sequence continues at coordinate 231,672,113 of CM061921.1, read as the reverse complement.
TTGAACGGGGATTGGAACCCGCGTCCTGTCGATTACTGTTTAATTACGATGTAACACACATGTAAAGAATTTACTTTTCACATTATTTCTTTTTTCTGTGTATGAATAAATGTTTAATTTTGAAACATTATTACTTCAGATCAGTGTAAAATACGATAATATCCCATCAAAAATCACAAATTAAGTGAATAATAAGCCCAGATAACCATGTCCCCCTACAGGGCCGCATTTAGGTTCTGTGGGCCCCTAGGCTATACATGTGGTGCGGACCCCCTGTCGGCAGTGGCTGGATTCTTAAATTTCGAAATATTCGAAATTCGACCTAAAAATTTATGGGCGACCTTTTTTTTTTTAGCTCTACTACCTGCCCAGGCGAGGGTTGTGTGTGGTGGTGTGGTGGTGTGGTGAGGGTCCCCTCTTTGTGGTGCGGGCCCCCCTTTGCGGTGCGGGGCTCTAGGCTACAGCCTATGCTTAAATGCGGCCCTGTCCCCCTAAAGACAAAAGCATTTTTTGTTATTAATTATTTCACCCTCCAAGGTATTTAACACTTTCTATTTTTTCCAAAACTGCTCCATCTATACCTGTCACTGTAGTCCCTGCATTATAATGGGAAGGTGTTTCGATTTTTCACTTAATAATATTAACATGACGTAATTACACTTGAAGTTTAAAGATATAATTTCTTTTTTAATATTCTTACGTGTATGGTTTGATCCGCCATGTTTGTTCATCGGAACTTTTCTGAAGATATTCTTCTAATAAGAAACACAAAATAATGTAATTCCCCATACGTCCCTGTGTTCATAGAACCTGGGCATTGTTATCACGTTTGCGTGTGTATTGCCGATACACGATATTCAACTCCATCGTGTACGTAAATCAAGCAGTAGAAACAAGTCGTTCAAAATAAAACCAAGAGCACAACATTACAAGTGCTATGAGCTATTTACTTGTTTCATTAACTGAACATATAGTGATTGTTATTTGGGTATCTATTAGTTGAAAAGTTATATTTTAACTCAAAGTAGTGTTTACTGTTTGGAATGCTGAATATAAAATTAGAGACATTACATTTTTAACAATAGTTATAGGGTTAAGGTTTTTCACCAAACTATCAATCTACTTGTCGGTGTCTTAGCTTCTGATAGGGAACATTCTACGAGGACCTGTCGGCGGGAATTCACAGCAAACACTATCTCAAAACATTGTTCGGTTTCTCGAGGCGTTTCGTGTGTCTATTTTAAGGGGATAACAATGAATTATGTTGTGTGCGCTTTAGCCTACAGATGGAGATTATGCATCATTGATATACGAGTATTTTACCAACTGTCGGCTGATACGACATGAAATGTTAATGTGAGCTTCACGTATGTAACTTCAAACTAACACAATATTTTCTGTAGAATGAAGCGATTCTTAACCATTCGTCCGCGGATCATCTGTGATCAGTAAATTTAAGACAGGTGGTCGGTTGGCAGATTATTGATTAAAAATGTCATATCCAAAAATATTAGTAAAAACTGTTCTCATAAAATGGATAATATAGGTTATGAGCGAACATAAGCCAAGCCATGAAGATTTAAGCTAAACATTTTCGTTATAACTATTATAAGAAATCTATGTTGGTTGATTTTATGTTTACAGCAACGAGAATAACCTTTCGCTATCGAAGAAATAACTGTTAATTAAGCTTTCAAGTCACAGTAAGATTAAAATGCAACCGTGATCTTGATTTGCAACGGTTCTTGATTAAAGGTAAAGGCTCATGTGATCGTGATGACCTGTTTACAGGGTTTTCATTGACTGCGCAGTTCGCCCCTGTAGTTGCCACCTTAACCTAACTGGGTAATCCAACCAGGTGTAGGGGATGTGGAATCCGAAACACCTCTATTCTTCAGTGAGAAAATATTCCGAATTATTTGCAGAAGCATCGAAAATCGTAATGCAGTTTTCAAATACCTGTCGTTGTGAGAAAGGATTTTTATCTTTCCTACAAATATATATATATATATATAACAAAAATTACAGAAACTGACTTCATGTACACTGAAGTGGTAAAACTGACGGGATAGGAAGATGGAAATATCCATGTGGCGCCAGCACCACGGAAGAAACGTACTGTACAGTGTCGAGGCTTTCATTTGTACTCTTGTGAGTCATGTGAAAGCCGCACAACACGATTTAACAGAATTTTAACGCGGAATGGCACATTACGTTCTGAAATTATTCCTGCATTCAACATTCTTCGATCCATAGTGACAAGAGCGTACTGTGAGTATGTAATTTCCAGCATTATCTCCCTCCATGAGCAATGCAGTGGCCGACCACGGCTAGTTCATAACCAAAACCTGTAACATCTCCGTCGCGGTGATAGTGTTGATAGACAGGCAACACTGCGTCAAAGAACAGCAACAATCAGTGTGGAACATACGGCAGACATGTCCGTGCTGCCAGTACAGCGAAATTTGGCCAATGTTTAGAAAAAAAAAAGAAAAAACGTTACCGGCTGTAATGTCTCTCTTGGTCCCCGGGCTTGTATACATTTCTTTTGGTCCTTATATGATAAGAAAAAGGTTGCGTGGGCAGATGAGTCACGATGCAGTTGGTAAGGGCTGACAGCAGGGTTTGAATGTGGCGCAGATCCCACAAAGCCATGGATACAGGTTCTCAAGAAGGCGCTATGCAAGGCGATGTTGACTTCATCCTGTTATGGGCTGTGTTTATATGGTACAGACTGGGATATCTGGTTAAACTGAATTGACAATTGACTGGAAATGATTATGTTCAGCTACTTGGAGTCAGTTTACAGCCATTCATTGCGTCCACGTTCCTAAAAAATTATGGTATTTTAGGACGACAATGCGCCATGTAACCGGGTCAAAATGTTCACGATTGGTTTGAGCAACATTCTGGACAACTTTAGATGATGTGGCCGTCTAGATCGCACAGACATTAATATCTGGAATATGATTGGAATTTTATTTCGTGCACAACGTCCTGAACCGGGAATGCTTTCGCAACTATGGATGGCTGTAGAGGAAGCTTGGCTGAATGTTACTACAGACTAAATCCGACGACTTGTTGAGTCAATGCCATCAACTTCGGCGTGTACACACCTCCCGAACCACATGACACCTTCTCTTTAACACGAAGAAGGATTAAGACCGAAATATTGCGTATATTTTTTTGTGTTCGTGATATACGAGTCTTCTTCCGTCGCTGCCATCAACTTTGGTGAGTGATGAGTCATTTTCCCTTTCCTTGTAATTTATACCATGACTTTTGGCACTTCAGTGTATGTGCCGACATTAGGATACCCTTTCACAGTTCCTCTGTAACCCTTGGATTGAAGTTCAGCTTGTCAGTGTGTAGAAACAAAAACTGTGGAAGACTTCTTCTTTCTCTGGGTTACTACACTCTCACTCCTTTCAGAAGGATAAAAGCGCTGAATTGGTAACAGGTATTTTAAGCATAGTTGGCCAGGAAACTGATCAACCTATCTTGCATTTTATTATTGTTCAGTGCTGTTTGTAACTACAAACGTCTTGTATCAGTATTCTTTTTTTTTTTTACGGCTTTACGCCTTGTCAACGTCGAGGTCATTAGAGGCGGGATCGGACTGGGGACAAGGATCTGGAAGGAATTCGGCCATGGTATTTTGGAGGAAGCATTCCGGCATTCGCCTGGAGTAATTAGGGAAAACCATAATCTGGATGCCCGGGCGGGGATTCAAACCGGCGTCCTCCCGAATGTGAGGCCAGAGCGTAAACAGCTCGCCCACCACGCTCGGTCAAGTATTCACAGTTGATTACTTATGGAATTGTGTCACTGTTATAATAATTGATGTGTAATTGACACCTGGTAAAGGACAACAGTTGAGTTGGCAGCAGGAATGTTATTGCTTATAGAGAGAAAAAAGTAGAAACCACTGCAAACTATTCGTTGACATCTACTAGACTAACAAGAGTCTTCACATGCAAAACATATTAAATGAAAGGGTGTGTGAACGGTGGATTTCTGAAATTTAGTCTCACGGAGCTGACGCCGAATGGTGTGATAAACACAATGAAAACGGCAGGGCATGCCACTGGAACATTGTACGAACTGTAGCTATTGTAATCCAGCATTTTTTTGAACTGCCATTCCATTACTTACTCTAGTATACTGAGGTGTTTAAATAACTGACGTTATCACCTACAAAATCGTAGCTGAGACAGCAGTTAACAGGCTGTTAAATCTTTGCTGTAATATATCGCTGCGTTACAGTGTCAATATTAATTTTATCTCTGAGGCACTGACATCGAATTCCATGTAGATAAGGGCATACAGAATTATGTACTTGTCTTATCTTCGGTGCAATTGTTTGGTTGAACACCACGAAAAGAAATTAATATACAAACGTATACGCTTCACGACGCCAAGGTCGTTAGAGGTGGGATAGGACAGGGTACAAGAAACGGGAAGGAATTTGACAATAGCTTATCGAAGGAAATATCCCGGTATTCACCTGTAGTAATTTCGGGAAACCATGGAACACCGAAATCTGGAAGGCCGAACAATAATATGTACTTTAATTGCATCAACTATATTTATACAGGATACTCGTGATCTAACTTCTTGGCAGGCATATAACATGTGTTGAGTGCTTATTGAAGATATGTATCGCTTAATATCTGACCAATTTTTGTAAAAATCACGTCTTACAATCATTGAGGAGATCATTTTTACTTCTAGAGCCATTAGTGTTATTTACTATTTTGTTTTCAAATAGTGTGTAGCTGGTGACTGCAATTTTAGAATTACAGACTACCTGATCAGCTCTCTGCAGGAAATTCTACTGTTAGCTCGTGTGGTCGTAAAGAACACGTAACAGGTTTTTTATTTTTATTTTTTTAATTGGCTGCGAACTCCGCTCCTATCGTACGTCCTAATCTAGACCGGTAATTCTACCGGGTACAGGGGACCTACAGTTTAACATGGAATCCAAACCACGGAAGAGTTCTGACGTAATTCACAATACTCGGCAAGCTGTGCCGGAGGTGAAAGTCGGTTTAAGGGTCCCGATTTAGATCCCCGCCGAGACAGGGATTCGAACCGAGGACTTTTCGATCTTCAGTAAGACGCCTTAACCACTGAATCATCAGACCACTCAGGAAGTTTTGCTGATAACCCCTCACATAATTATTATTACTCGGTTCTGGGTTCGGAATACGTTCTGAGTAGAATTGCCGCAGAAGATTATTGCACGTGACATTATGGAGAGAAAATAACGAAAAAAAAAACCAACTATTTTATTCACACCTAGATCACCTATGACTGAAATTGTGCAAATTACAAATTGGCTGCACCCAATCGCATTAGTAAGCCAGAGTCATGTACCCTCCAATTTAAATTATGATCAATATGCAAATCTAGAAATTTCACACTCTCTACCGATTGGACCGACCTATAAATTTTATATGTATGTCGGGTGTTAATCTGCGTGACGTAATGAGTTTCACATATTGAATTTTATCAAAGTTTAGAGACAAGCCATTAACTTTGAACCAATTGTGTGTTATGATAAAGTTTCAAATATTTAAAAGAATACATTGGTTTCAGAAGTTTTACAATAGTTTACATAGTTTTTCTGAAGTAAAGAAAACTATCAGTTGATACTTTATATATTTTTTTTTACAAAGTGAATTTGTATTGTGATGTTTTTACGATTTTACTTTTCTAATAATCAGTAACCGTGTGTAAATAAGTGTTTATCATAAACAATTGCACAGAAATTAAAGAAAAAAGTTTTTAACGTTTTTGTGAACTATTTGAAAATATTTATATGAAACTGCACTGTCACTAGATTTTGTTTGGGCAGTTTAGACGAACAGAGTGAAGTTCGTTTTTGTTTACGGTCCTATTAGAAGCGGGAAAGGAGTGGTGACTAGAAACGGGAAGTGATTCGGCGATGACCCTTGGAGGAATCATTCCGCTATTTACCTGGAGTGATTTTGGGAAACCACGGAAAACTGAAATCAGGATGACTGGACGGGGATTCGAAGCCGTGTCCTTCCGAATACGAGGCCAGACAGAGCAAAGTCTATTTCATTTCTGTTTTGGCGGATGTTTATTAAGGTGTTATTTCGGATTTAATGGGGCTGAGTTCGTGACAGGAAATGAGAATTCCAGAGAGCAGGATAGGAACTGAGCTCATTTCTCTGCCCACTTCTGTCTTACCAAACGATGACCTCACGGCAGATATGAGCACATTGGAGGCTAAGAGGTCAGAGAAAAATTACATCAATTGGCGCAGAGTGTGCCTCGGAAGCGAAGACCTAGGTCTCGTTGGCTGAGTATATATTCAACGAGATACGGAAAATAACAACCTGTGATAATCGTAGCTGTCATAAAAACAGCAGAGATAATGCAATTGCAACAATATATCTGGAAAATCTGTTAACATTTTGTTTTTAACCTTTTGGAAATTTTGCTGTAAATTGAAAATACTAGCCCAGAGCAGACAACCAAAGTTGTTCTATAGTATACGAAAAATAAGTAATGAAAAGAATGTCTGAAAGAATAGCTTTTTGAATTTCCATCAGATTTACGCCATCTAGAGTTTCGGTCTTAATGTAAAATCTCAGATCTTCAACAGTCACAAAAGCAGAGGTGTACGTGAAGATGCTATTTCTAAATTCATCGTGCTCTCAGAAAGAAATACGGGTGCGTCCTCTTTCCTCGAGTACTGACCTAAACCACTAGAGCTTCTTTATTCACTATCCTACCACAAGAAATAAAATGTCATCTACGAAAACCTAACAACTTTATATCCAAACTTAAAGAGTTTTTGCTTCACAAACCATTTTACTCTGTGAAAGAATTTTATTCTTGAAATTTGGCAACTAAGGATGACTGAGAAATTTAGTGGGAGAAGGTGACAAAGTTTTTCAAAATTACTGAAACGTTATATGGTTTTTATTTGTGCTGAAACCGTTTACGAATGCAGCAATTAAATTAGCTGTGAATTGCACTCATATATAGTAACTAACGTGGGATAATATGTATTTGCAGATTACAATGGAAACTGATATATTAATGGGTTTTTAAATAACTAACAGGTTATCAGGTATTGGTAATATTATCGATTTGTTAATAATGGTATGTACTGTTCCACATCCCCAAGACTATTCTCACATTGGAGCAAAGTAAACATATTTAATCTCATCTAAAAACTGACTTCACTTACACTCCGACTGAATCTTCTGCTCCATAGTGTGGTTAACATGTGCATTATTTATAAAATATCCATCGTATGATGCACAGTCAAACATGTCATGCTTAATGAAGCAGCTTTTTCTCGGGTCGATGGGGTGTCCTGGAAAACACTGGGTTGTGATACCATTCAGAGTTAACCTCTCCCCCCCCCCCTCCACTCCCATCAAGAAAATTTTAAACCTCTCCCAATATGGTTAGAGTGATCATTCGGACGTATCCTCAACCTCTTAAGGAGCTCGGAGAGTTGAAATTGTGTATCCTGTGTCTCCACTGCAAAATACCTCCACAGTTGATCCTATTCTGGAATCTAGTTGAGTCTCTAAGAGCAATCCGATCCTATCTATCAATAATTTTCGGTTTTGCAGTAAATAATAATTCTACTAGCCTGTTAACTATTAAGTTCCTAGGATACTTGCTGGCCGAAACTCTTGTCATCATACGTTTAGGCTCCCTCTGTGGTCCATTTTCAATTGAGATCAATTAAAACCTTGATACCTGTAGTGTGGTGATTTATAAAATATTGTTTCGGCACAGGAAATTTTACCGCGAAGTCCTGGAATGACTGTATAGCTTCTAGTCTCCCTTTTCCGTGAGCAGCAGTGTATATGCTGCTTTTGATCCTTGAGTTTCTTCACTCCAAGTCTGCACACAGGCAATCAGGAGAGCGAGTGAGCGTGAGATCCAATACCCCGCGGACCGGAAAAAGAAGAGAAGAAAAGAAGCCATTATACGATGACGACACAATCAGCTGAGCTGTAAGAGGATCCTATGAGGCGGGAGTCAGCTGAGTCGAAAACATCTGAGACAGCGGAGACAGAAGAGCGTCGACTCTGGACCCGCCACCACACTGGGTCGGAGAGGTACAGTGCACCAGATTCGAGTCTTGGACCTCGCATGTCGGCCAACCGTCTGACTGCAATTTTTAGGCCGTTTTCAGAAATCACCTAGGAGAAAGCTGGGACGCTCCACAATCTCCGCCTCATTATTGAAGTGTTCCCTATGTTAGGAAAGCGACTTCTCGACCTTACTGTGGCCGTCTACTACCAGTTAGTAATTTCCAAATAATATTAAGTATAAAAAAAATCAGGTGGGTGCCAGAGATTGGAGTGTACCCTATTCTGAGGGAAGCGACATCCAGATCTCAAAGTATTATTATTGAAACTTGAATTATTGAACAACTAGAATTGTTAATAAAGTCAAATGACACATTACATGATAGGATGGGATCTATTGAAAACAAGGTTCACAATCTGACTTTACGATTTACTTATGTATTTTAATTGTTTACTGGACAAGATTTTACAAAGATTAATTTTCTTTTTGCAACACAAGGGTACATAACTATTTCGGTGGAGCAAGAGAGTTTGTCTCAGGGCTGACTAGGTTGAAAACGACGATGATTCAAAAGTTCCTTTTTCTGATTGGTGGTTACCGTGCAGGCGAATCTAAGTTGTGCAGACGGTGGGTTGACCAGCCCTCCATCACGGCCGGCTGCCTCACTGCTGTCTCTCCCGTGGTCAGCTGGTCGGCCGATCTACACCTCTCCGTCAGTAGCCAACAAGTCCCTTTTCTCTTCCGTGCTGCCCGATGAAGCGTCACTTTCCACCCCCTCTTGATGACGTCGGCCAATGTCTGTATTTGGAGGGAACCTCTTCTTTCTGGTTGGCTCGGGACATGCAACAAAACCGCCCTTTTTTTCATAATAAATTCAAGTTTTCCCATTGGTTGTACTCCCAGGCTTCCCTTCACCCTTCTTTCTTGGATATGGATTTAATTTTTATTTTATTTGTTTACCGAAACAGTCCACGCTGCTCTTGAGCTGTGGTCCTGTCACAGGACTGATTTCTGCCATCCGTCACATCTAATGGTAACACTCAAGGGCTGGCGTCCTCCAAACACAAGCAGAACCTCCCCTGGGACCGACACACTCACGACGAGAAAAGAAACACGCACATATGTTTTCCATTCGGATCATTACATTATCTACACATTTCACAAACCAAAATACACTTATCATACATAACACAAGTCTCTACTTTCGCAGACAGGTGGCAACATAAACATTACACACTTAGCCGATTTCTAAGTAGTCCCAGGGCCGGGGTTAGGATTTTCGGGTCCCGGATAAGTGATCTTAGGCTCCCTACCCCCCCCCCCCCCGAAGATTTTACACTTTTTTTTTTGTTAAATTCAGAACATTTTAATTCAAAAATGTTCAAAATTATTAGTGCAGATTTTAAAATTTGTGTTTGATTTCTATTTATTTAGGCACCCAGGCCGGCGGGCCCCCCTTTGGTGGCCCGGGCCCCAGGTACTTTTGCCCCGCTTAAGCCCCCCTAACACCCTGAGTAGTCCATAATGACTGTAACGACACAGAGAGAAAGAAAAAATATGACGTATTCGTCCAGCCACGTCCTTATTTACAAGTGAACATATATGGGCAGCGGAATAACGTTAGGCTGTGGACTCCATAGTGGAATAAATATGACAGAATCGTACTCGGCAAATTGCAGGAGCGTGTTAATCTTTAAGAAAAATTCTACAGTTGCGTGATGGTAATAAACTGATTTAAGAAAATTCCTTGATAACTGTCGTATGTTCTTCTACAGTTCATAAAAACCAGAATTGTGGGTTCAGAGGTGAGGAAACTGCCAGTCTGAGATTTAACATCCACTTGGTTTGATGATTTAATATTTTTCTAAAAAAATAATGTGCTTTTTAAAAGAAAATTTGGTTTTGTCTGTTGAGAAATGTAAAATAGGAATCGCTCGGATCACAGTACAGATCTGCCTGCTCGTCTAGTATTTGTCTATATCACATAGGGTCCTTCCATTAAACGTGATTCATCTCCAATAAACACTCAGAGAGTTTGAGGCTCCTTGCTAAGGACTGAGACATTTGTCACTAACAGAAAGATATTGCCAGCCATACCAACAAAACAATGAAATCGTATGAGCTTCGTTGTGAATTAAATAAGAATTGCAAGTTCAGATATATTCCGTCTATTCGACTACTCTCTTGTTAAGGGTAGAGAATTTTTTACAAAGCGGGAGGTGGTTGCTCGGGCTTGGCATTCGGGAGAACCCGGGTTCAAATCCCCGTCCGGCAATACAAATTTAGGTTTTTCATGGTTTCCCAAAATAAGTCTAGGCTAAAGCAGGGAAAGGATACTGATGAATTTCACTATGCTGAAATGGGTATTCTGCAACTAAATGTCGCGAATGCCAGTGACTAGCTAGGCTTTACTCTTTTGGGAATTGCTGCGAGAAAGGAGGTGGTATTAGGGAAATCACACATGGCAAGAAACTAGATTTCACCGCAATAACCGAACTGAAAACTTCAATGAATGTATTACTATCTATCTTGCTAGGTGTAGATGGATGGAAAAAATCGTATGAAACCCCTCTCCTGGTCTCCGTATGCTTGCTAGCTGCAGGAAGCTGAGTGCATTAACGTGTTCTGCTATCTTGGTTGACTGTCGGGTGTGTGTTGCTACCTACCAGGTATGTAACGGATCTCCACATCAGCATCCGCAAGTGCGGAACTATCGCCTGAAATCCCACATCCAAATTCGCATCCGCAATATTTATTGCGGATGTATAGTGGATGTATTGTTTACATTGCAATATAGCCTATATTCTTCTTTCTCTTCATACGAGATTCTGCCCACCGCCTCTTAGCTAACAACAATGTGATTTTTTTTTTCTGACGATCTTGCACTTTTGTGAGGAATAAATCCGCATATATTGTTCAGAAGTCTGTTTAAAAAAATCATCGTCTTTACAATGCCGATACGGCACTCGTACTTTCTTTTATCTGTGATCCTACTTAGTTCTAAACACTTCAGTATCATAGCCATAGTAAGACAATATAATAATATCCTAAAAAATAATACTTATTATCAGTGGCACAGAGAGGCACTCTCTCAAGACAAAAACATGGAGAATTACTGCTCCACAGTTCATTTCACTTTATTTTACTTTTTGACTCCTACCATGATGAAAAATAAATAGACCTAGAAAAATCATGATATGGTAAGCAACTGCTCATGTCTGAAAGTTCTTTATAGTTGTAACACATCTGCCGAAAATGTTTCATTCAGCAGATCTATAGATACTTTTTTGTTGTTTTGTTTGTTTTTTGATTTTGTTTGTTTGTTTAGGGAGCGTCCGTAACCGTAAACTACGTGGTTCAGACAAGGGTAGGGGAGGGGATGGGTAAAAAGCTACGCTGGACTTGGAGAGGGGGTTCCGCGCCAAGATTTTCATTCATTTTATTTGTCCCAATTAAAATAGGGTACAGTATACACAACAGCGTGTTGCTATTGTGTTTGGATCGCACTGAGCCGGCGCAATTGAACTAACCGACACCCGATGGCGCATCACGCGCAGACAAACATCAGGTACGGGGTACCTAGACCCAAATTCGCTTAAAGAAGTCACACGGAATTTACCACGCCAGTGATAGTATTGTTTTAATGTTTCGATTCGAATCGCCAGCTTTTCACCACACCACTCTTTAATTCTGTCAAATAAACTTCAGTGCTTCTCTAATTATAGTTTTCCCAGAAGTGTTATTTCAAGTTCAAGGTGTGGTGTAAAATGGCGCTGTACCATATAAAACTTTACGAGGCTTATCTGAAATGTTAATCCAGCAGTTTTCAATATGCAAACCTTTTAAGCAGGATAAAGAATCATTCCCTGCTAATGTAGAAAGAAAGGTGACAGAAATAAAAAAAAAAGCTCTTCTTAGTTTTTTTTTTTTCTACACGACATGTTTAGTTTGTTCTATTTTATCACTTAATAAAGAATAATGAATGAAATTAGGAATATGTTTTTAGTAACATCTCAAGAAGAAAAGGCTCTCTGACTGAGAAAGAGGTTTCTTTCGCAATAATCGATCATTTTCAGAAGTGGATAGTGTCAACATTGTATTCAGAATATTTATAACTAGCTTCGCCTGGCATGGGTTGCAATGCCTCTTTTTGTTTCTTAAGTGGGTACGCATATACAAAAAAGACACATTTACGTGTTCAAAATAAACGAATGACAATGATTTTTATCAATTAAATTAATATTGAAAAATTTTATTCTAGTACTTTTGGATATACAATATTTTTGGTCTTTCGTTTTCGGCAAAAACAGACACATTTTATCCGGTTTTGATAGTATGTACTTAGCTCACCTATATTTAAAAACAGAGCGGTGTGGTAGCTCAGTGGTTAAAGCCCTTTATTTCAATCGTTTTGTGGTCGACGTTTCAAATTCTGGTGGAAGCAGAAATATTTAACAGTTTTACACGATCAGTTGCATAGTATGGTCCCTTCGGTAGGATCTAACCAAACTTCGGGTTGTGGATTAAATTAGTTTTTTTTATTACTTTAAAACAAAGAGAAAAATACTGTCTACAGCATTTCTTGGCTGCTGATATGAAAGTTCTATGGGATTTTAAAATTTGTGTGTGCGAATTTCCATTGATATCGGATAAAAACTGTGGGTTTGTGTATCGAAAATATGAAAACAATTGAGGGGTGTATAGGAGTTGAGAGGATGGGTTTTTCTGGATTTGATTTTTTTTTTTGGGGGCAGGAACCTTCGCAGGCAGGCACAGAACAACTCACCAAAGTTTCATTGTAATCGGATGAATGGTATAGGAACGCATAGAAGACGAACAAACAAACATACAAACAAATATTCATTTTTATATATTAGATTACAGAAAATTGTAGGGTAGTGTTAATTATTTATGCAATAATTTTAACATAGTCTGCTAAGAGTAACAGCAAAAAGTGTTTTCTGGAATTGATAGGGAATAATGTACATTTGACACGGAGGGTGGTGGTGGAGGGGGGGGGGAGTGTCAAGGCAAAAGCTACGTCAAGCTACGTTGGGAAGGGGGGTTCGAGAGAGGCCAAAATGAAATGGAGTTTATTGACGCTTCTTAGTGGCGTCGAGAATTCACCTCGAGTGATTTCGGGAAATCATGGAAAAACCTAAATCTATATGGTCGGATGGGGATTTGAACCCGTGTCTTTTTTCAATGATATGGTATTTAATAATCGGAGAATTCTAACTTCAGATTCAGAAATCTTAACCCCGATGAAAAATAAGGACGGAAAACTGAAGCTGTTGAAGAGGAAGTTGGGAGCTATCAGAATACCATGAATTTCGAATTCAGGCAGCCTTCAAACGAGCTTTTTAAGGTTCTTTCCCACGGCACGTGCTAGGCAGGATGCGCGCCTTTCATCTTCTACCGCCTGGCAGTGGGTCGAGGCGCACCGTCCATGCTAGCATATGCGGTAAAAATGACAGGCGTTCCGTAGCACGCAACGAGGGACGCGCCGTGGGAAGGAGGCTTTAGAAATGAGCATCATATCGGGTAAAGGCTCGTATGGTCGTACTGAGCTGGTGACATGGTTTTTATTGGCTGCGCATTGCGTCCCTATCATAGCCACCTAACCTAATTCTGTAATCCTACCTACATTTTAACTTTGAATCCAATCCACGGAAGCATTCTGGCGTACTTCACACTACACAGCAAGCTGTGCCTTGTCGGGTGAAGGGCCTTTAAAAGTCGTTGACGAGACAGGGATTCGAACCGGTGACCTTTCGATCTCTAGTCAGACGCTTTAACCACTGAGCCACCAGACCACTCATTATCATACTGGTCATTTCCCTCACTCCTAATGTTTCTGTTGTACCCACCACCATGTGCTCGTTATTGAATCGCAAGACAGTAAATAAAACACAAAACAAACACAACATTCATTTAAAAGGCCAGTGTGTTTACCCGGCCTTGAAACGCAGGCTACTGCAATTCAGATTACCATTGTGCTGGCCAAGCTGACGTAAACAACCTTTCGTGATAACAGAAGGTCACGTGCAGCGATAACTAGAGCAACGACACACGTGATAACAGACGGTGAGTCAGTTCAAGCTGAGCAAATTTAAACAGCGCGCAATGTTTATAGATGTGGCTCCGCAATGAAACAAATACGAAAGCAGCTGAGTTGTAGTGTGGCTGATAACACAAGGCCGTACAGAGATAAGCTCTGTGGAGAGGCGGCGTGATAGTACGCGGGAAACACGGCGGATATGCCGCACAGTGAATCATGAGCCATTTCAGTCAGTCAGAAATTTCAAAATTAAATTAGTACATAATTAAGCCATATTTAAAATCATAATTTCTAAACAAACACTTTCAACCACTTGTAATAAATTATGCATCTATCTTTGAAAAAGAATAAAACACAAAACATTAAACGCATAACACAAATTCATAATACATTCCGCACACGTATAGTACATTATCAAGCCACCATCAAACGAAGTTTTCCAAACTGATTTAAATTAATTATAGAGGGTAAAACCAGAGCCGAAATTGAGGCTAAAAGCGCAAAGGTTCTGTGTGAACACAGAGCAATCCAACCATTAAAATAGACGGAGTTACAATAAGAAGAAGTCCTTTCAGTCGATACCTTAGTGGGAAATTAGACGAAAGTCTAAATTTTATGGCCCATATGGAGGAAGCATGTGGGAGAGCCACCTCAGTCATGAATAAACTAATCAGTATGGGGCAGAGGCGTTTCCAACTTTCACTGCTTGTTATTCTAATATACCACAATACAATATTAACATCAATTGTAGGGTATGCAGCCAGCGTCTGGGCGATACACCTCAGAAAAGTAAAACCCAGCAAACGATTGAGGATGACACAGCGAAGTATTCTAATCAGGTTGAGTGGTGCTTACAAAACAACAGCAACTGATGCCCTTACCGTGGCACTTGGGGCGTGGCTACTGGACTTGGAAGTTCGCAAGCGGGGAGCATTATACTGGCTCAGGAAAGGGAATCTGAAACAGGTAGAGAAAATCTCGGGAGCACCAGCAACAACAGCTGCAGAGGTAAACAAATTGTTCTTGTAAGAATGGCAGCAAAGGTGGAATGTTGCCGGCCTCGGTAGCGTAGGTGCTAGAGTGCCGAAGGTCGCCGATTCGAATCCGGCCGCGGGCATGGATGTTTAAGTGTTGTGTGTCTGTGTGTCTGTGTGAATGTCATGTCCGTCCTGTGGTGTCCATACTTAGGAATTGAAAACGTACTGGAGAATCTAAATCACTGGAAGAGATATTATAAACACATTGAGCTGGCTGAATGGCTTAGTTGCCGAAAGCCATTAAATAAATAAATAAAAAAAGGTGGAATGTTAGCACAACAGGAAAAAGGACGTATGAGATGTTTTCAGGTGTCAGGCTCAAAATGTCGCATCTTCTCCCATCGCCTGGACTGGTACATTACATAACGGGTCATGGTCCTTAAAACAGTGAACTGCAAAGGAATAGTGGACAGCGGTAGCAGTGACTGCGGAAACGAGGGCACTACGGAACATGTTGTATGGGAATGTGTTTCAACAGACGAACAAAGAGCGCCATACCAGCAAATATTACAAGGCAGGCGTATTTTTGACATATTGCGTGACCAGGAATTATGGTACTTTCTTGATGCAGCTTGCAATCTGACCTCACAAGCAGCCAAAGACAGGTTCTTGGCACTTAGAAACAGTTTAAACTGATGGAAACAGTTTCAACCGACAGCGACCAGCGACCGAGCAGTGATCATTCCCGAAGAAAGAAACTCCCGATGGGTCGAAGGAGGACCACCTCTACTTCCAGAAGTCATCTCCTGAGGGAGATAAGTTACTCCGAAGTGGCTGTGCCGGGAGTAAATGTGTAAAAGTGCCATAAATGTACAAAGTAAGAAACAGTGAGACACCTGTGCAGTAAGTGATTTGTGTATGTGAATTTTTCTTTGTTTAATTACATATAGCAGTATCTGTGTGTGAACGTACGTTACTCAAATTACTAATTTACAGTATACATGTATTGTAACGTCCCTTGGTGACGGGAAATTTATGCGTGTGAATTCCACGTTTCTTTGGCATTGACGAGAGCCAGGTGACTCATACCTGCGCTGAAAGACCGAACGATTTATGGCAGCCCGTAAAGTTAAAAGCTTTACGTATTCAATGAAATTCAAAGGACAGTATAGGGCCTGTGCCGAAAGGAGGATATCCTGGTAGAGTAGAAAGTTGAAACTAGAGAAAAGATGCTTCGGAGAAAAAGTCAGGTTGATTACAAAGCTTAGTATTTAATAACAATGAAGCACTTTCATGTTGAATTATTTGTTAATTCACCTTACAAGTTGTTATAAATATACTAGATAATATAACTGCTAGTAGCAAACTTTCAGCATTGCTTGATGTGCGATATTAAAGCGCTACCATGCTCTACTCGGGTTGACATCTTCAGCTTGAAGAACCGCACTAAAATTTTGCTCCACTTCCTCTACCAAATATATCTATCATATAAGACTTGATACAAAATGATTATTTAATATACGTAAATTACTATAATAAATTTAAATCAGTTTGGAAAACTTGGTTTAATGATGGCTTGATAGATGTGCGGAATGTATTATGAATTTGTGTTATGCGTTTAATGTTTTGTGTTTTATTCTTTTTTCAAGGATAGATGCATAATTTATTACAAGTGTTTGAATGTGTTTGTTTTTGCGAAATTATGATTTTAAATATGGCTTGATAATGTACTAAAATGTTTGTAATATGTTTGGTGCGAAATAATGTATTTTGTTGCAGGTCAATTGGCAAAAGTTAATGACTATGAAAAATAAAAATAAATAAAAGAATTGTACTTTTTGATTAAGATTTTAAGGCGGTTTTCCGTAATCAGCGAGACGCATACAGAAAAAATCTCCAAGTTCATCAAAAAACTTACACAATAGACAGGTCATTGTGGCACGAGAATGGTGTCCGGAACTCTTCACGGTATTAGCTGTGTCAAGTTCCGGAGGCGGAAGAAACTTTCAACGCGCATACTGGTCCAGAGGAGATATGGGAAGTGTTGGTGTGCGATACCTAGAACAGGGGTGGCCAACCCAAATGATCCTGCGGGCCACTTTGGAAATTCATCATCGCGGGCCGAATATAAAATGATATATCCTCATATTAGAGTTAAATCCACTATATACGTTTTTTTGGAGTGAATATAATTTAATTATTCTGCGAACTCATAAATGTAAACTCATAAATAAAACCGACAATATATGTCATATATTCGCAATATAATTGTTTTAAAATCAAAGTTTTTTTTCTCATAATTTCGACAGGTAATATTTGAATATACGGATGCACAATTAATGTATTCTTTTTCAATAAGTTGGTTTTCACTACGTTGACCATCTTTATATATAAAGATGAATGTATGTTTGTTTGTTCTTCATACAAATCCACAGTTTTCATCCGATCTCGATGAAACTTTGCACACTTATCCTTTGAAACAAGGAGAAAAATACTGTCTACATTTGGTTGAAAAATTGACTGTATAAATAACACATGTTGTCTCATAACTTCGAAATACGGCGATAGACAGACACGTTGGATACGGACGTCTCCGTACCGTGTCTCCGTGTAGTGGACTGGCATATCAGTCGTTAAAGCGCTTGATTACAAACGTCGTGGTCTCCGGTTCAAATCTCCGTGGAGGCTAAGATTTTTAAAAATTGTTTTTCATCTTAAGAGTCTGGCCTGGGCAGTAGGTTATTCGAATTGAATGTTAAACTGTAGATATTAGAAAGTTAGGGGTGCAATGCGAGGCAAATCGTAGGTAGTCTTGCAATGTTGTAGGTGTACACTTTTTTACGTTATAATGATCCTCAGGTGTTCGCAGTCAGTGTGTGAGTGTGAACCACAGTAATATTATTATAAATACGGAAGTAAAGTCTCTGTCTTTTTGTTACGTTTTGATGACTAAATGGCTATATCGTTGTGATGGAATTTTATAAGGAAATCTGTATGAAGGGCACATGATATTTTTTCCAGTACGATTAACAGTTGTAGTCACGAAATTTTGAGACCTTATCGAATGGTGACAGAAATATGTTGGAAATTGATTCTCTTCAAGAGACAGGTTAGACGGTACAATGATATAGTGTTAGCTTTCCTGTCATATTATTCCGACTCGATATTGTTTGGGACCAATCCTTCGTTACCAACAACTTTCTATATTTCATTCTGGCAAAAAAATTCTTAATCCACGCGTATGAAGTCGCGGGTACGAGCTAGTTATAAAATAAATATATTTTGTAAAAGTGTGATGAGTCCTGCGGGCCTCAAAAATGTTCAAGGCGGGCCGCGGGTTGGTCACCCCTGACCTAGAATGAAGCCATGGTTTAAATCCAAAACTTTCCCGCAGTGCGTGTGAAGTGAGAGAAGACACCGTTGAGTGTGATTTTTCCGTTGGATGGGGACGTTAAACTTGGCACCCTAAGTTAGCCGGAATCAGGTTTCACACTCTCTTTTAGTTCATCTCTCTCTTAAAACACAACCAATACATTACAGCGGCGCCGGAGGGGAAACGGCAACGCTCCAGCCTGCCATTAAGGTGGACACGAGTTCGAATTCCCGTCCGGCCATCCAGAATTCCATGGTTTCCCGAAATCACTCCAGGACGGTTCCTTCAAAGGGCCATGGCCGAATCTTTTCTCGTTCCTTTCCCCCAATCTCTCCAGGCTCTAATGACCTCGACTTCGACGGGATGTAAAGCCCGAAGCAAAAAAAAAAAAAAAAAAAAATTAATAAAAGACACTAACTTATTCAACGTATAAGCTTTGACTACACATATTTCTACACAATTTCCAGACAGTGATAATCTCGCAGGAAGTTCTAATTTCTGCACTACACTACGAATTACGTGCACACATCAGCACAAGAACCCAGCTGTGCTAGGCGTCGATATTAGAAGTATTGATGTTGTTATATTTTTTGTGACAAATCAGTTTCTCCTGGAGTGTTTTCACGTTCGTTTTCTCCGGTTTCTTATCAACTTATAGAGAAAAGGTATTTGTTTCCATTTGCTCGTGAATAGTGCAAAGTCTGTTCTATATACAATTTCGCACCACATCCGTTAACGCCTTTGGCTGTTACTATGGAGGGAGTCACGCATCCACAAAACCATCCTAAGAAATGTTAATGGGTATGGTTGAACAAAAACAGTAAACAATGAGATACACATACAGTGAATAAGCAGTAGATTCAGGAAACAAGGAATACATATTGCATTTAGGAAAACCAATCAAAACAGAAGGATCTATACACCAACAATGAAAGTGACCAGTATTAGGGAGCGTGCATATACCACGTGACTCCATTTTGTCTTCCTGTGAACCCCCCTTCTCCCCCCCCCTCACTTAGCCCTACGTGGCTTTTGCCTCTACCCCTCGCTCCCCCCACGTAGCACGTAGCTTTTCCCCCTTTTGATTCCAGAAGACATATTGTTCTGTTTTCTACTGTCAGAATATTGTAAATTACATACAGAGATAAGTAACTGTGGGAAATAAATATTCACATGCTGTTGTGAGTTCTGTTCCTCATTGTGACTGTGAAAAATGTTATGAAAGGAAAGCTACGTGGTCTGGCTCGGAAACCCCCCTCCCCCCCCCCTAGCCCAGCGTAGCCTTCCAGCCAACCCCCCCCCCCTTTAGACCGAGCCACATAGTTTGTGCACGCTCCCTTTGCAGTCGGGAATGTATGACCTTACTCGCCAACAATGTAAAGCGTTATACATAGGACAGACAACCAGGAATTTCAAAATATGATGCAAAGAACACATCAGAGCCATAAAATGCACTAGAAAACTGTAGAAGTGTAATGAACAAGGTAATGGAATTCAGTAACTCGATCGAGATGCACAGACCACAAATTGCTATAGGAATAGTGTGTTGGCTAAAGAAAGGAGAGCTAGACAAATAAATCATCCCACAGTATTATAGTGTGTACCACAGAGATAGAGGAGGAATTTGTGGAATGGTATTCATACATTTTAGCAAATACTAGTACAGTAATTGGTGATAGTCTGGAGACGAACAGTATTCCAAAGGACCAGGAAAGTGCCGAAGTAATACCAGCTCGTAAAGGAGGGAGTGCAAATTAGAGGCCGACTGGTTTGATTTCAGCGGTAGATAAGCTGATGGAATGCTTGATACGCAACTACATCGTTAATGTCTGCGAGGAGAGAAAGTGGTCTGAAAAAAAGCAACATTGTTTCAGGAATGTCATTTAGTGGGCTGTGTGCACGATACTTAGACGAGATCCTAAACTAGCTCTTGATTTCAGAGAACGGAAAAAATTCTCTTGTAAGTATGGTAGTCAGGGATTAGAATAAAATATGGTGGACAACTCTCCTCGAACAATGAAAGATTTAAATTTAAAAATTAGTGAAATGCAAAATCATTTGTATACGGAGAGATAACCTATCACAATATATTCAATTTTTTCTTTCTCCGTCGATACAGCAGCAGACATTCACGTGAACACCGGTCACTGTTTACACAAGTGGCCAGTGTGAATCATGAGGCGGCGAGGTGGCACACATGTCCTACCCGAATTCAGAACCGAACTTGTTAGATCCGGAGCACTTAACCTATTGGTGGAATGTTTGCGTTGCCATCTGTCCGCGAAACGTTTAACTTGTGTTCTGTATGGTAAGTGTATTTTTGTCCGTGAAATGTGTAGTTTATGAGGCGATTAGGAACCGTCCCAGAATTCGCCTGGGTGATTGCGGGAAACAGTCTAAAAAATGGAATCATGACGCCGCTAGGTGGCGATCAGGACTCGAACCTGGTCACGTTGTACCTCCCTGATCGAGAGTGGTGGCGCATTAACCCACGCAGCCACACTGGCGGGTCACTATAATAATGATAATAACAACCCACTCAACAACGATCCACCATCCAACCAACCACAATACAGACAAACATGAAAATACTGAGAACAAATAACTGCAATTTTTTTCACATTTCACCGAAGTTACCACATCCACAAAATCATAACAATGAGAAAAAAATTAATATTCAAGACATGAAAGGCTTTTTAAATTAATTTAACTGCGATGTCATGGAGCACATACCTACGAAACTTGAAGATAATATAAATACAGCACTAAATCACAATTCCTGATACAATCACACAAGCATATAGATATTTTAACATACGGGAACACGGATATAATAACACAAGTAACAACGTATAAGTACGTAAACAACACAGAGTATACTGAAACTAGTTGTGTATGGACAAACAGGAAGAGTGCAACAAGTTCTACGAAATCGAATAAAAACAGTGCAGCAATAAAGTTTTCAGTATATGAAACAGGTAGAGGAAATATTCAGAAATTCTTATACAAATATTACCTTTTTCTACAATAACACCACATATATTTATAGTCACTGACGATGCCCCATACCACCAGGACGAAACACGTTTGTGGATAAATACTTCGTCAAAAACAATTGCTAATAGACGGTGTTTCATTTAGAAACAACTGAGGAATAAACTGGACAGCAATTATGTTTAGCGATTGTTGATTTAAATGGAAAATATTAAAATGTCTGCTCGATAAAAGAATCAGGGTAGCTGAAAAACGGAACATTGTTGATTATTTAGCACGTAGGAAAACTAGAAACGCAACTCAATATTTTCGTAACTACTGCTCACGATTTTTTTAATTTGAGAAAATATAAAGATGGATAGAATTCATATGAAAATTTAAGAAACGCGTGATTTTTGCGAACAGCGTGATTCAAAAAGCACATTGTTATTTCCGAAAATCACTTAAGAAGCAGAGGCAGGAAAGGAGGGGGGAGGGGGGGGGGGGAGTGGAAACACACACACATACAAGTTAGAATTTTTGCAGGGTAATGGTTTCCAGAAAACTTATAAGGCACCAGTATATATAAAATGTTACGATAGGGTACACTTAATCTGGATTGCGATAGAGCCTGCATTTGTTCGATTAATTCTTAATGACTTTTGCATTACACCAAAGGTTTGTATTCGCCGGTAGGGTTAGGGCCGTCATAGGAGGTACCTGCGTTACTGACCCTCCCACGGCTCACTCCAGTATCTACCGAACACGGTTGGATAGCGGTAATGCTCTGGCCTCGCATTCGAGAGGACACCGCTTCAAATCCCCCTCCGGCTGTCCAGATTTGGGTTTTTGATGGTTTCCACGAATCACTCCAAAGTGGTCGGTATCCCTGGGGGTCGATAAGAGTTCTCCAGGGGTCGATTAATACACGGGGGTCGAAAGGGGGTTGATTGATAATAAAGAGGATCAATTAAATTGTCTAGGAAAAAAATGGGAATATTCTAATAAAAATCCAAAATAACTGACTACCCCGTTATAACTTAAGTTTTACCGAAGCCTGCGTCGCTTTAGGTATGTGCTAAGGAGAAAACATACTGGAGCGAAGAGCATAGCAACGACGAGAGCGAAGAACAAAGCAGCGAAAACAAATAAACCAATTGGATTGTTGCGATGACTCATACTGGGGCGCAAAGCGGTGAGGTAATAATGAAGCAAAGCTTGGCGTTCAAACTGTTTGATTTCGCCACTTTACTCTTCACTGGCATTGCTGGTTTGCTAGTGGTCATTTCTATGAGAAACGAATATATACCAACTTATGAATTGTGTCTCTTCTAAGGTGCGTCTTTGGGATAAGAAAGAAGTTCAACATCACAGTTATTTTATTTTAGCTAAGCTAGCTTGATGAACTCAACAAGTAGTAAAACTTTATTTTTTATTTACTTCGGGTATTTAAGCATTTTATATTCGGGAGTACGCCATTTCGAATCCCCGTACGGGCATCCGGATTTGGGTTTTCCATGGTTTCCCCAATTCACTCAAGGCTATCGCCGTGATGCTTCCTACAAAAATCCATGACCGAATTCCTTCTAGTTCCTTGTCCGCAATTCCATCCCGCCTCTAATGACTGCGCTGTCGACGAGTCGTAAAGCCACAGAGGTGGAGGGAGTGAACGCTGCTGGTTCATTATACACAAATTGCACTGTTAAACTCTAGTATGGTTTCCACTCTATGTACTGTATACCTAAATGTAGATTTTGTCCTTTATATAGAAAATATCGTAATATACCGAAAACCATTAAATTTAGATACTTCTTTTTACCTTTTTCTTATTTAATTCTGATGAATAGGTAACTTTTAGATGTAATTCTTTTTCCTTCCAAGTCTAGGTATCTATTGTTAGCAAAAAGTAGCAACAATGCACTCTGAGAAAGATCAGGCAGTTCTTTATAGCTCGTGCGGGAATAAGTTGCGTATCTTATTGCTGCTGTTTTGTTGTGCTGCGATCGTATCGTGTTGTTCATATTATAAATCTGAGTTTAATACCTACAATGTCATCTACCAGTGCTAAGAAGAAATGCAGACAATATTCACATGAGTATTTGAAATATGGTTTTGTGCCATCTTTTGCCAATGAAACTATTCCTATGTGCTTGTTATGTGAAAAAGCTTTCAGCAATGATGCTATGAAGCCGGCGAAAATGAAAGACCACTTGGAAAGGATCCATTCTGATATGAAAAACAAATATTTTGAGTATTTCAAAATGCTAAAAGAGAAATTGAGAGTTCGGCCAAATTTAAGTACATATTTGAATTCATCTGCTAGCGCTGATAGTGAAGGAGGACTGAGGACATCGTACAGCATCTCTCTTAACATAGCAAAGAAAGGCAAACCGTACACTATTGGTGAAGAGATTATAATACCAGCTATAAAAGATGTAATTGAAAATGTTACAAAAGCTCCCAGAAGTCAAAAATCAAATGGTCAAAAACAGCGGCCAGTATGATATTTCAGCAGACTGACATAAAAGACCATAGAATTTAATAAACTATTGCACCAACATAAAGACAAACCAACTCAGAAGAATTGACCAACCTTGTTAATAGGAGAAAATATCCTAGGATAACAACTCCCATAAAACACTGCCTTATGAAGAAACGGCAGAGAATGGTGGCTGTGTGTTTATGAAGAAAGACACTGAACTAGTTTTAAAGTGCATACCATTGAGTGCAAATACTGTGCAGCGACGTATAGAGGAAATGGCCGATAATGTGGAAAGATCTTTGACCTCTGAGCTCCAGCATTGTAAGTTTGCTAATCAACTTGACGAATCAACTTCTCATGGCTTATGTTAGTTTCCATAGTCCATCCCTGAATGACACTGTTGATGAATTTCTGTTTACTAAATATCCTCAAACTGATTCAAAAAGTGAGACAATTTTTTATGTTTGCAAAATTATTTGAACAAGCACAACATTCCTTTCGGGAATATTATTGCAGTAGCTACTGACGGTGCACCTGCTATGGTAGGCCGTTATAGAGGATTTTTCGTCTTTCTGAGGGAAAAGGTTCCCAAAGTACGTACCGTTCACTGTCCTACACAGGCAGCATCTTGTAGCCAAAAAATTGAGTGGCGAGCTGCATGATAATCTAAAAGTGTGCATTAGGTCAATTAATAAAATTGAAGCTCATCCTCTCAATTCCCGACTGTTTGCAAAGTTACGTGAAGAAAATGATGAACCTTTGAATCGATTACTTTTGAACACTGAGGTAAGGTGGTTGTCAAGAGGTGATAGTTTGCAGAGGCTTGTTGACTTCTACGACTCGTCTGCAGAGTTTCTTAAGAATGTGGATCCATTACTATTTGACGAGTTAAAACAGTGCAAGAACCATCTGTTCTATTTGGCAGATCTTTATTCGAAATTTAACGAAGTACAGAAGCGTTTGCAAGGAACAAATGTTACAATTTTTCAAACTCGAACAATTATAATGGCCTTTCAACTAAAAATGGGCCTGTTAAAATCTTCACTGGGACGTAAAGATTTTAAATATTTTTCAAACTTTCGACTACTAAAATAAAATGAAGAGATACCCGACCGTGATTTGGAGATATATATTAAACATCTCGATAAATTGTAGTGGGTGCCTTGGTGGGCAAACTACGTTACAATTATCTTTCATACCTTTATGATTAATAATTGTGGATTTTTAATTTTAATTTTTATGAAGGAGTGAAAATTTATTAATTTTGCAAGAATCTCGACGTTAGTTGGAATTTAGGAAAAATTGTCACAATATGACATTTATTTTCTTATCACTGGCGATTACAAGTCTGAGCGAATTTACCGTTAACATTAACACAAATTGGTAAAATCATAAAGCAACGCTCAGAGGTACAATTAGCCGTCATGAGCAAGCAAACAATTGTATATTTACTTTTAAATATATCTCAGAATCAAAATGCAAGAAATAATGACAATTGGAAACAATAAAAAATATAAGTTATGACGACCTCAGACAAAGGTATCATAATACTGTGACTTTACAGTTAAAAAGAAAATCATGGGCGCCACGAATGAACAATATATCATTCGAAAATAACTAGTTCTGGCAAATTATGCCGCTAGCTCAGGTTTTTTTTACAATTACAAAGTGAGAACATGGATCTATCCTCTCAAAGTTGTTTAAGGGTTCTGTTTCACGAATGCACAATCAGATGGCTTGGTCGTAATAAGTTACCATTGTAGTTCTGCGTCTGATGTCTACGGTGACCGGAGATGACCCACGGTATGTGAGATTATCTCACACGGCGGCTACAGACACGTCCTGTCTGTTAATGCGCATCATCGCATTACTGGCGGTGTCGCCGTGATAAGCCTGCTCCAGCAAGGCAAGCCGACAGCCTGGTATCGTACAACGGCAGTTGGCGAGAGAAGCCAACTTTCCAAATCCACCTCAGACTAGACTTGACTAGAATCGAAGGTAGAATGTCCAGCTCCTTGGTCTTCGGTCCACGAGGAAAACTTCTCGCTCCGCCCCTTGTAGTCTCGAAGCTCACATATAACAGAAATTCCCAGGATTTTAAGTTATACGCTCATTTGGATTGGATCTTCCGGTCGGCACCTAATTGCACGTGATATCCCCGATATCTGATTTGTCCAGCTCATATCACAGAGGTCGGACATATTCGGCTAAGTTCGCCAGGGTGAGATCACCTTCGGGTGTCGGGCGGCAGGCATTTCCCGCCAGGTGAGTGACCCTGTTGACCACCCATCCCCAGGGAGCAGAATGTGTGGTCCGGCAAAACCCCAGATCCGCGACGTCCTGTCGCCATGGTTCGGGAAGACCACGATTAGCTTCAAGCCTACGCAGCTCAATAACTCTTTAATATTCGCTTTACCAAGATACACTGTATGTTCACCATTTCATTACAGTCCTCACTTGGAATCTTGCGTACTTTATAAAATTACAACAAATATCTATTTAGGTGGTCGCCCAAGATTTATGTAAATTTCTCTAACATTATGACATATATAATAAAAATGCACCTTGTAACGTGGCGACAGCGCGTCATGTTACAAAATTAAGAGAAGACTTCAGAGCACGTTTCGAAGACTTGGAGAACATGTATGTTCCTGAATGGTTTGCTTCTCCATTTGATGTTAAAATTGATAATGAAGGTAATGAACCTGGCTTAAAAGATGAACTGATTTAAATATGCGTAGATCTGGAAGCTAAAGCTTTGTTTAAAAATAAAAACCTCAGCGAATTTTGGATCAATAACAACATTGCTACAAAATACGCCAAGCTCAGAGCAGAAGCTGAACCTTTCTTACTTGCATTCCCAACTTCATACATGGTTGAAGCTGGCTTTAGCCACGCGAACGCTATTTTGACAAAACAGAGAAACAGACTGAACTTGGAAAAACGTGGTGATTTGAGACTAAAACTTACCAATTTTCATGCTGCTGCCCTTCAGACCCATCCGTCTCACTAAGATCAACTACTTTAATAAAAAGGTATGTTTACATATTTTTAATGTATTCAATAGTAGTCGTAAAATAACAGATGGTTTTTCATCGAATATAATTTATTTAAATTTTCAATGATTATTTTGTATTTTAACAGTTTATGACACTTATTGCTATAGGCTAATTTCCATCTATCTATAATTTTTTAGTTATTTTTTACGATTATAATATCAGCGTAAAATATCTCCTTTTACTGTTAGTGTTGTTGTGTGGATTTTTTAAGCTGTGGGAACTATAAATACTTTCTTTGGTTTTGTATGCAAGTCTCCTTATTGCTTAGCATCAGAAATGCTAAAAATGATTTAAAATTTTTATCAGAGGCGGATCCAGGAATTTTTCGAGCTGGGTCAAAAACTGTGGGAATGCGGCCCCTGGCAACATTATTTGGAGCCCCCATTTTTGCCGTCTGACCCCAAGTGTCACCGCCTCGATTGTCGGCCAAACACATTGTTGTCGCCGCCCCGACTGTCGGCCAAACACATTATTGTCGCCACCCCGATTGTTGGCAAAACTCATTGTTGTCGCCGCCCGTCGCCCAGTGTACTAGTAGAGCTAAAAAAAGGTTTCCGTGACTTAAATCGCCCCCCTTCAAGTTGGCACCGCGGTTTACACCCCCCCCCCCCCAGATCCGGCACTGGTTTTTATTAAATGTTTAATCTGGGGGTCGATAAGAAGACAAATGTTCTATGAGGGGGTCGACGTGATAAAAAGTTTGGGGACCCCTGCTCTAGGCGAATCACGGGATGTTTCCTTCAACACGGCCATGACAGAATTTCTTCCTGTTCCTTGCCCCCCGTTATTTCCCGCTCTAATGACCTTGACGTCGACGAGGCGCAAAACCATAAGAAAAAAAATCCACTACCTAACAAAACTAGGTCAACATCTAGAGGGGGCATCGGTGGGTCTCCCCCTTTTCCTTGGGTCTTAAAGCCTCGTCGACGGCTAAGGTCATTAGAGGCGGGATGGGACTGGGGACAAGGAACGGGAAGGAATTCGGCCATGGCGTTTTTGAAGGAAGCATCCCAGCATTCGCCTGGAGTGATTTGGGGAAACCATGGAAAACCCAAATCTGGATGCCCGTACGGGGATTCGAACCCGCGTCCTCCCGAATGCGAGGCCAGAACGTTAACCGTTCACCACCACGCTCGGTTCCCCCTCCGCTTAGCACTCTGGTTTGCAAGACTTCCCTCGCAACGCTTGAAGAGTCACCGTCGGGGTCACTTGCGTAAAACCACTACCGCACATTTGATGCTCCTTGTAACACCCGTTACCCACATAATGGGATTGGGTAGACCACCAGCAGCTTTAAGGTCCTGCCGGGAGCTAATCCAGGATACTAGAGCTGCGCGCACTCCGACACCTCAATCGACTGCTCCTCACGTCCACCCAAGATTGTCTTATTCATTCAAAATTGTTTGGCACCAATCCCGGCGGCGAAGGGGTAAGCAAGCATGCCTTGCGTTGCAGAGATCGCAGGTTCGACTCCGGCCTCGAGTGTTTGTGGTTTTAGATAAATGTTGCCTTCGTCCCATGTTGTACATACTATGCAGAAAATAGAATACAGTGAGTGCTCCAAAAAAAGTTGCAAATTACATACAAAAATCGCGCTGGCTGTATGTCGTTGCAGTTGAATGACCATTAAAAATAATATCATTTGGCAAGCTAGAAGAGAGTCTGTATAGATTGTACGCGGATGAAGAATTTGTTTTTCAGAGACATTTACAGGTCGTGAATCAGATGAAAGAAAAAAACTGAAAACAAGTTCAGAAATCTACGAACTGATCGAAGAAATACGGAAGAAGTGTAGCGTAGGGTGGAAGGTAACAAGCAAAAATATCCGATTAATAGGAGAGGTGGAACAAGTGGTTCCAGATAGAAAGCAGAAAGTTTTCTGTTTCAAGGACAAGGGAATGAATCAACAAGAGATAAAACCAAGCGCATATTTAGCAGAGACTTTGAAAATGGTAATAAGTATTTTCTACATTTCGTTTCTACAAAAACGGCCAACAAGTTAGTTTCCGTGACATTTCAGTGCGGAGAACTTCACTGTTAAGGTAGTAACGAGATTTACAGACGAGTAAAGTAAACGGGAGAGGTCTTAACAACTGTGTGGCAATGTTTCAAGTTGGCGGTTGTTCCGCTTCTATTTGACTGTACCTACAATTTCTGAAATCGAGATTGTTCATAGCGTACTGTAGTGTCAGTGGCTACGAGTCACCACCCAGGAGAGAGAGAATATGGACAAGGGTTACTATAGTCCATTCATTTAAAAGAGGCGGCTCAAGGACAGTCAGCTTTTTCCCCACCCCGCTGTCCTTACACCTACTGGCGAAGGGGAAGTTCACCATTCATCTACCTGGACACAGCATTCAGTTCGGAGAGTAGGAAGGAAGGGGGTGGTGAGGCGAAGAACGGGGCAAGTTTAACATGACCTTGAGCCGCCAGTTTGGAGTGAATAGGGTATAGAAATTACTCCCGTGGACCCTCTTTCCTCTCCCACTCGGTTACGCAATTTAACTCTACCCGTGGAGAGCTCTATAAATAAGTAGTTTCGGTCATATTGGCATGTCCATTGAGAAACAGGGCTGCTACAGTACTTCATATATACAAATCAAGCCACCACCTTGGTCGGGATTCTCTCTCGATTCCCACCAAGACATTTTACTACTGAGCTGCCACAGCGCTCAGATTTTCAAACTGAATACTTGTCACAAAATCTACATAATACTAACAATAATTTCACGTGATCCTAACCTAGTGACAGAGCTTCTACCGGCTGCACAATGCGTCCCTGCCTAGCAATTAGTGACCTAATCTAAGACGACACCGTTACCAGGTAAAGGAACTCTGTAGTTTTAAGTGGTTTTTGACGTATGGAGCTCACATTACACTAACAATGCAAGTGTTGTCAGAATTGAAAATACCAGCCGTGTGCCGGAATTGAAACGGAGACCATTTGACTCCTTGTGCGACATCTCACCAAGGATCCATCATACCGTGCATCAAACTTCCTTTTTTTTCTTATTTACTGTTCGATGATGTCGGCATCATTAGAGAAGGGAAGGCATTTGATGCAAGGAACGGGTTGGGATTTTGAAGGAATCATCCCAATCTTCGACTGGAGTGATTTCAGTAAACTATGGAAAAATGAAATCTGGATGGTCAGGCTACCAAGCGGTAACGCTTGGGCTTTGCATTTGGGGGGACGCAGGTTCATATCCCTGTCCATCAATCAAGATTTCGATTTCTCATGGTTTCTCTAAATCACCCCAGACAAATGAGGGGATGTTTCTTACAAAATTCTCTCCATTCTTGGCCCCTAGTGCTTTACAGCTTTTAATTACCTCGGTGTCGACAAGGCGTAAAGCAAAAATAAAATACCAAAGAATTCTTCAAAAAGCAGAATTTCTTCGGTCTTCTTACCCCAATACGGCATCTACTGATATCGACGAGGCGTAAAGCTCGCAGTAAAGAATTGAAAGAAAAAATTGTGTGAGACTGGGGATTGTACCCGCTTCCTTCCGAATGTCACAGTGTAACGTTAACCGTCCAACCAAGAAGCTCAATTTCAGACTCAAAGTAATTTTCTATCATTTGAGCTGTGAAGCATTTTAAATTGTAACCTACTGCAGAATGATTTATCATGTGTAGTGATAGTAAATCATTTACTTGGATATCTAATGTCAACGCTTTTAATCAGTTACTGGCTAAATAATCGATTTCTATTATCAGGGTCTGCTAGGGCACCAATGACATTACTGTCGACGCGCCCGAGAGACAGCAAAAGCAACAAATCACGATTGATCGAGTGATGACTGTTCCTGGAAGTATCGGATTGTTTACTAAACAAAAGTGAACAATCAGCTGAGTGTGAGAAAGACAGAAAAATTGAGCAAGGTCTAGCGGCAGGATGCGCGTCATACTTTGATAACGAGGAGACGGTTGCGCAAGCAGATACACAGAAACGGTAGTCTCACAACAGTATTATGACCGAGCGTGGTGGTGTAACTGTTAGCATTCTGGCCTCGCATTCGGGAGGACGGCGGTTCGAATCCCCGTCCGGGCATCCAGATTTGGGTTTTCCATCCTTTCCCAAATCACTCCAGACAAATGCCAGGATGCTTCCTTCAAAAGGCCATAGCCGAATTCCTTCCCATTCCTTGCTCTCCATCCTTCTCCTTCTCTAAAGACCTCGCTGTTAAGAGAGGTTAACCAGTTAAAAAAAAAAAACAAAAAAAAAAAAACAAAAAAACAAACTGTATTACGATTCATACAGTGAACTGGCACCCACCCTGTTGGTAGCTAAACCGTGATGGTGCCCGGCACCTGACAAGGGGTCATCTGGTTCGGATCCCGGTGGTGGAAGAAATTTTCACTGTCAGGACTTTGCCGGCACATTTCCTGATCATGAGGTTGCACACCAAAGTTCTCGGTCAAATTTTAAACCTCTCCGCAGTGCGTATGGAGTAATGACATACGACATGGTTGATGACGATCCATTCGTCGGATGGGGACGTTAAGTCTGGCAGCCCCCTTCAGTCCTTCGGAAGAGTAGGCCTGAATGGGTCGGCACCACGTTTTACACACAAAAACAATCAACACGTAAAGATCACTGGGGAAGGAAAGGGAAAACAACCCCACCAACTTAACGGTTGAGGAGAAAAAGCAGATGATAACAAGCAAATGGAAGACAGTTAAAAAACCACAAACAAACATGAAACAGTATACCACACTGGAATTAAAAGGGACGTTCAAAATTGAAAACTGCATTAGAAATTGTAAAGGTAAAGTTTGTGCCATGCCAAATTTCCCTGACCAAAAAGTTAAGACGGAATGTTTCTCTGTTATGGGTTTACGCCTCGTCTACGTCGAGTCATTAGAGGCGGTGAAGTTTTGGCGTAAGAAATCAAGCTACACCAATAAGCTTCAGAACTGTGGAAACCCCATTCAAATTGGTCGTGATGCCTGAACAAATGGACAGACAGGCGCAGTCAGCTAACAAATTTATAACAGTATAGATAGTATATTGTTTTTACTAATTACAGAAGACAAAGGTTTGATACAACAATTAATTTAAACCATCCATACCCTTGGCCGGAATAGAATGGTCCACTTCTGCAATGCGAAGTCAGCGCACCCTTGCACTGCTAGTCACTTCAACAGTCAATAAAGAAATCTCTAGATTGATTCTTAAAATGAACTTTGCTATTGTTTAACATCATAAAGATGATACAAATACTTATCTGTCATCCAGAGACTAATGGATAACTTAACGTATCGCTTATAATACTACGAGAATTATTGAGATATTGTACAAACAACACTGTTAACGTTGGACGTGGTATTTGTTACTTTTTACAACAGCATTTAGTGAAATGTTGTTGATAACAGATCCATGATTTCCCCAAATCATTCCAATGCCAAGATGGTTTCTTTAAAATGCCATGGCCAAATTTGTCCCCGTTCCTTGCCCACAGATATAAGCTTACAACTTACTCATGAAAATTATGATATATATCCAGATATAAGCTTACTTACAAATATTTACTTGTTCACATTGGCTTGTAATTGTACCGTATTTCAGCGTCAGTTTCATTGCATTATAGATATTGATTTTTGATGGCTTACATTTGTTTAGTGTGTAGTGTACATCGCTGAGCTGTAGGTTTGTTTATCGATTGGATTCTGTTTTTGTTCGGTGGGTGGCGCGCTTTTAAATATGTCTTTGTGCTTAGTTCGGTGTGTTTAGTGTATTATTATTATTGGCTGTGGCTTTTTGTGGTAGATGGTTGTGTTTTTTATTACGTTTTAAGTACTGTGTATAGTGTTGGGTCCGTCAGGTTCGTGTATTCATTTATTATGTTCTTCTCTTCGGCCAGTGATTTTTGAATGTGGTAGTTTACCTGAAACGTTAGTAGTTGTGGTTTGCTATTATTAATACCTGAAATGCAAAATATTGCTATTACAGATACAACTGATGCTGAAACACGGTACAATTACAAGCCAATGTGAACATGTAAATATTTGTAAGTAAGCTAATATCTGTATATATCATAATTTTCTATAGAACAAATTTAATTAACAAACAGAACCGCTGAAGATGCTTTAGAGAATGAAGTGAAACGCGTACGGAAAATAAAAACAACATATTCAATTGCATTGGCGTGAAAATTATTCATAAAAAAATGATCCTACCGCAATTGAGGAAATCGCCCACAATATACAAATGTTACATACGGTAAATGTCTACTTTTAAATTCTGACCGAAGCGGAAAGCGATATCATGCTCCCAGAAATAGCCTTTACTGGGATTATTTTGTTTCATTGTGTTATATATTTACAAATATGATGTAAAACTTCCACCAACCCCGCGCCGCTTCCGAAGCTGGACAACAACCTGCCACATGAGCGTGCGCTCCGTCGCAATTTTATCAATTATTGTAACCTACAATCCCTGACAATACTCATTTATGGGAAGAATAATCCTTTCTATTTTTACAACTGGATCAATTCTACTGGATTGGTATTTCCACACGCGATAGTTCCAATTTATTATAAATTGATGACTCTATTTTCGTTCAGTATAGTACGGAAATGTAACGAAGCGACAAAAGTCATGGGATCCCTCCTAGTTTCATGTACGACCCACTTTTACCCGGCGAAATGGAGCAACCCGATGTGGCATTGACTCGAAAAATCGTCGGAAGTCTCTTGAAGAAATATTCATATATACTTCCTCTACAGTCGTCCATAATTACGAAAATGTTGCCGGGCAGGACGTTTTGCACTAACTGACATTTGGATCATGTCGTAAATATGTTCGAATGGTTTGATGTCTGGCGATCTAGTTGGCCAAATCTTTCTCTGGAGTTGTTCAAAACAATCGTGAACGATTTTGACCAGGTGACATGGCGCATTGTCGTCCATTACTGTTTGGGAACATGAAAGTTGTGAATTGCATCAAATGGTCTACAAGAAACTGAACATAACCATTTGCGGTAAATGGTGAGTTCAGTTTGCCCGGAGGTTTCAGTCCATGTGATTTAAACACAGCTCAAACCAGGATGGAGGCACCACCAACTTGCACATTACGCTCCTGACAACCTGGCTCCATGGCCTCGTGGATTCTGCGGCACACACGAAACCTACCATCAGCTCTTACCAACTGAAACCGTAACTGATCTGACCACGCATTTTCGTCATCATGTTCACGAGCCCAGGTGAGGCTCTGCAGCTGATGAAGTTTTATTTGCCTAAGCACTAGCGACGGTCTTCTGCTGCTATTCCCACCATCGCCAAATTCCACTGCACTTTCCACAAGGTTACCTCTATCGTACGTTCTACGTTGAGTGTTTCTTTTCTTTGACGATGTGTTTCCTGCTTGTCGACACTGACACTTCGACGCAGACGTATCTGGTCTCGGTAATTAAAAAGACATGCTCAGCCACTGCGTTGTCCGTGGGCAGGAGATAGTTCCAGATATTATATATTCACAGCATACTCTTGACACTGTAGTTTGACGAAGGTTGAATTCACTAACAATTTCCGAAATGGAATGTCCCATGCATCTAGCGCCAACTACCATTCAAAGTCTGTTAATTCAAGTCTTAGGAAAGTTTTCACACAACTCACGAGAATACAAGTGAGTGTCCTGACTCTGGACAGCACATTTATGCGTTTTTTCCGAGGTGCTACCGCCATGTGGATATTTGTATTTTCATATCTCATAACTTTTGGTACTTCAGTGTTTATGGAAGCCGCGTCTGTTTTTTTTACACTCGTTTCATGCACTGTTTACTATTCAGACACCAGACTCCTATTTGCACTGGTAGCTAATGTGAATGATGATGAGGGACGGACGCCCACACAATAGTTGGGGCCAGGTTTGTTAGATCTGCAGTCTTTATTGTAAAAAGGTTGGAATGTGTGGGGTGCCACCTGTCTGCGAAACATATAACTTGCGTTCTGTGTAATAAAGGCATTTTTTTTTGTAAACTATCTATTTTTTTCTTATCGCTTTGAGCGTCGTCAACGTCGAGGTCATTAGAGGAGGTAAAGGACTGGGAGTAAGGAACGGTAAGGAATTCGGCCATTACCTTTTGAAGGAAGCATCCCGGCATTCACCTGGAGTGATCTGGGGAAAGCATGGAAAACCCAAATCTGGATGCCCGGACGGGGATTCTAACCTAAGTCCTCCCGAATGCGAGGCCAGAGCGTTACCGCTCATTCACCACGCTTGGTGTAAACTATCTAGTTCATGAGGTTGGAAATGAAGACCACCTCAGTATTTGCATTGGTGATTGCAGGATACCAACCTAAATACTCCAATCAACACTGCTTTGTCCAGGACCCGAAATTAGTTCCGTTGTACCTCCTCGGTGCAGTGTGGTTGCTCCTTAACGCATGCAGCAACATTGGTGGGTTGGTAGTTTCACTTTATTTCGTAAACCCAATCTTATAGAATAAATCAGATGTAGTACCAACATTTAACACACGTCCACCTACATGATAGGCAACCGTGTTGACTGCTCTATTCTGTTGTTTGCTTCCTCCGTTACCTCATACTTCTAATAAAGCTAAGGAGGAAAATCTCTATAAATTTGATTTTTTTTAATGATTGGGGGTTACCATTAATAAGTTACATAGAAAGGCTCAACTATTTTCTTTTTTTAATTTGTGCCTGCCTGTTTGCTTTAAGAGGAATAAGATTCAAGCGAAAACTATCGGTCGGATTTTGACAAAGTTTCAGGTATTATGTACAGCCTGTGGGTTTTCTGGTAAAACAGGATGTGTTTTATTCCGACGTGATGTCGAAAAGTTGAGAAATAAAAAAAAGCAATTCACTCAAAACTAGATTGGAATTTGATGGGTTTTTGATGTATAACGCGTGGTCCCATGGCTATAGTAGAGTTTGAAGAAATGAGAAATTAATGATAAGTTTTAGTTGAACGCGATTCATACAAATACTACTGCTTGTATATTGGTGCGAATGTATGGCCCTTGCTCTAACTGGCAAAATAGTTTGTGTTCCACATTGATTTGACACTATAAAGTCATAAATTTAAGATAATTTATACTTGAGTACGATTCAGGCTTATACTACTGTTCAAATTTTGATGGATTTTCTGTTACTGGATAGCCCTTGGTCCCATGGATAAAACTGGGTATGTTCCAATTTCATGCGACGTTGTTAAGGGATAATTTAAGTTGGTTATAAAACTACTGTTTGGAGTTCTATGGGGTTTCGATTAATGCGTAGCTCTTTGTCCATTGCGCAAAACAGGGGATGTTTCAGTTTGATGTGACATCGAAAAGTGATAAGCTTAAGATAATTCTTAGTTAAATACGATTCACGCAAAACTACTACTGGTCTGATTTCAATGGGGATTCAGTTAATTTATAGCCCTTGGTGCTGTCCTTAGAACGGTAGATTCCGCTAAATACCTAGGGATAACAATTCGTAATAATTCGTCGTGGAATGAGCATATCGAGAATGTAATGGGGAAAGCAAATCGTATGCTCCGATTTCTAGGTTGTAATTTAAAACAATGCACTCCGGAAGTTAAATCGATTGTATTTAAGTCGCTAGTGCGTCCTCACTTAGAATATTGTTGTTCTGTATGGGGTCCCCCATCAAAAGGGGTTAATGGAGGCATTAGAGAAGGTACAAAGAAGAGCCGCCCGATTCGTAACAGTAATATATAGTTGGAGGGAAAACGTAAGTGTGATGTTGAAGATGTTAGGTTGGGAAGACCTGGAATACCGAAGGCGCGGCTCTCTACGAAAGCTAATTGAAAAATTCACTACTGACATATTTCTGAATGACAGCAAACAAATATTGCTACCAGCAACATTCGTATTCGGAATGACCGTGAAAATAAGATAAGAGAAATCAGGGCCAAAACCGATTCTTTTCTGTATTCATTTTTTCCACGAGCTATTAGGGAATGGAATAGAAAAGATTTACCGGGTAAGTAAACTTAAAATCCGACAGGAGGAGCTTTCGATAAAGCTCTCCGGCGATCCTGATCTGGGTTTTCCATGGTTTTCCCTGATCACTCCACGCGAATGCTGGGATGGTTCCTCACAATAGCCAATGGTCGCCTCCTGCCATATCCCGTATATCCTTTCCAAACTATTACCCTTTCGGATAGGTACAATGGACCCTCCCACACATTTTTAGTGAATCGCGGAGTAATAATAATAATAATTCGGCAACTGAGAAATTTAACAAATTGGCACCATTTTCGTTGGAACATTATTCACAAATAAAATTCGGAGTGTGATGCGGTTTTGATAAATGTGCAGCGCATCGTCACGCA
Source organism: Vandiemenella viatica (assembly GCA_031002005.1). Classification (NCBI taxonomy): domain Eukaryota; kingdom Metazoa; phylum Arthropoda; class Insecta; order Orthoptera; family Morabidae; genus Vandiemenella; species Vandiemenella viatica. The sequence continues at coordinate 231,634,787 of CM061921.1, read as the reverse complement.
GGTGAAACAGGATATATTTAATTTTGATGTGATGTCGAAAAATGAGAAATTAGGCTAATTTTTCGTTGAACGCGCTTCAAGCAACAACTACTTGTTGGATTTTGATTCCATTAATGCATAGCCTTTAATCCTGCGGGTAAATTACTGTATGTTTCTTTTGGATGTGATGTTGTAAAGTTGATAAATTTAAGATAATTTTTTCGCGATTTACGGATAAACTACTGGTCAGATTTTGATTGGAATTTGATTAATGTATAGACGGTGGTTCTGTGGGTAAAATTGGGTATGTTTCATTTTGATGTGTCATAGAAAGGCTGAGAAATAAAAATAAAAATGTTTACAAGTTAGTGTCATTATAAAAATAAATAACTTCTTGCAGTCGAAATGTTTGTCGTGATTTTATCGTACGAACGGCACCGTATATTTGGAGGAATGAAATTATTTTTTTTCGTGGAGACCGTTCATGCAAAAGGATTTGTATTCAGTAAACGACAGGGGCCGTGGATGAGGTAGTTGTTGACGATGTTGGTTTAAGAGAGTAGTGTGTACTGTACAATAACAGTCCACGAGTACTGAGAGTGGTGGGTGAGTGTTAACGCTCCGACCTCGCATTTGGAAGGACGCTTGTTTGAATCCCCGTCCGGGCATCCAGATTTGGGTTTTCCATGGTTTTCCCAAATCACTCCAGGCGTTCAAAAGGCCATGGCCAAATTTCTTGCCGT
>CM061921.1:231588320-231633065 GCA_031002005.1 Vandiemenella viatica | reverse complement strand
GTTATAATTATCCCTCAGGTGTTGTTCGCAGTCAGTGTGTGAGTGTGAACCACAGTAATATTATTATAAATACCGAAGTAAGTCTCATGTCTTTTGTTACGTTTTGACGACTAAATGGCTATATCGTTGTGATGCAATTTTATAAGGAAATCTGTATGAAGGGCACAGGATATTTTTTCCAGTATGATTAACAGTTGTAGTCACGAAATTTTGAGACCGTATCGAATGGTGGCAGAAATATGATGGAAATTGATTCTCTTCAAGAGACAGGTTCGAAGGTACAATGATATAGTGATAGCTTTCCTGTCATATTATTCCTACTCGATATTGTTTGGGACCAATCCTTCGTTAGCAACTTTCTATATTTAATTCTGGCAAAAAAAATTCTTAAGCCACGCGTACGAAGTCGCGGGTACGGGCTATTATATATAAAGTAGTGGTGATTCGACCGTTATACTTCGAGGTGCACATCAGTTTTTAGAAAAAGTATGCTTGGGTAGGTCAGAATGGCGTTTCAACCACTCCCTTCTCTCATCTTCAGTTCCTTCCTGGTCCTTGTCCCCAGACCTTTTCCGCATGTAACAACCTCGACGTCGACGAGACGTAAGGCCATAAGCAAAAAGGAAAGGCCAGTATGTAGAGTAAGGTAACCAATTTTCCCGCTTTGTGGTAAAAATAAAGAACTACAGATGGCTTTCGTTCAGCGCTATTTGAGAAAGCTGCCACCAAATGTAGTTGGAGGAAAACAAAGAACTTGCTATGAGATAATGAATCTGTACTCATCTTTCATTGATTTTTGTCAAATAATGTTTTAACAGTTAAAACTGTTCCTAATGTTTCTGAAATATGAGCTATTAAGCCAAAAAGCTTCAAATTTGTGAAATTACAAATGAGCGTAATATTTAAAAACTTGAAGAAGGTTATTTTAATATTTCATTTTCCAGTTTCATAAAAAAATGTTTGATATGTATCTGAAATAAACGCTACGATCACATGAAATACCAAAGTTATCAGAGAACAGAAGAAGTACTTTCTTGGTTCTAAAAATGTTCAAGAAAATTATTTCTCAGCATTTTAAATGGTATCCCGCTCTTGCACAGATCAAAAAGACGTTTACTAGCGTTAGGTTTTCATTATACTTTTAATATCAATATTGAGACAGATTAGACGTTAGGAATCAGTTCTGATACATATTGATGATGCTTGCGCCACGTTATACCGCTAAGTGCCTGCTGTCGCCATGTCGCCGACGGGTGATTTTAATTAATTGTTCTGTTCGTCTTGCTGCTACTGAACTGGGTAGTAATAAATTTGAAAATTTTGGAACTGGATAAATAGCTGAAAAATTCTATGCTATAACAAGATAAGTCTGGTATCATTTGAAATTGATTTTGCTAAGTAATATAAACGTGCTGAGTGGTTTCTAACAAGACTGTATTATGTATAGCAGTGGTCCGCGAGGTGGTCTGCAGGCAGAACATTAAACATTTAAATTTAATTCAATTAAAGATATCATAAGAAAAATTGATCAGTAAAAATTGTTTATGTAAAATGGATACCGTGCCAGTACTGTATTGGGTTATAATCGAGTATAGCCTAAAAGCCAAACTTTCTAAAAGCCATGAACATTTCAAACGACCATTAAACCTCTGGCATTTACAGAATATGAAGAAATAACTGACTTGTTACTGTAGCAGTCAATTAACGAAATACGTTCGCAGTCGATATCAAAGAAAGTTGAGTTCCTTTGAGAATTGAGTTAAGGGCCTTATTGTAAGGTGCGGACCGATATTAATTTCTAAGGTTGTTTAATTTTATACAGATATGCAAATAATAAGCCCCATATAAGTTGATGGTGCGTAAAATATTTTTTGTGGAAAAAGTAGAGAAACGCTCCTTGTATTTGTACAATGTGAAAAATTATAATTTAATAATGTTAATAACCTCTGAAAACCAGTTTTGTTTTGATGCATAAGACTAAAATATGCGTATCTATAAGCATAGGGGGGAATCAAGTAAAGGGTCAAAGTTTTCACTTCACTTAGTTTAAATTTTTTCATGTCATTTTCCAGTGTTATGAATACGTTACTTTACTGTTACTATTACTCCGCAATTCACTAAAAGTGTGTGGTGGAGGGTGCATTGCACCTATCCGAAAGGGTAATAGTTTGGAAGGGATATACGGGATATAGCAGGAGGCGCCCATGGGCTATTGTGAGGAACCATCCCAGCATTCCCGTGGAGTGATCTGGGAAAACCATGGAAAACCCAGATCAGGATGGCCGGAGAGCTTTATCGAATGCTACTCCTGTCGGATTTTAAGTTTACTTGCCCGGTAAATCCTTTCTATTCCATTCCCTAATCGCTCGTGGAAAAAATGAATACAGAAAAGAATCTGTTCTGGCCCTGATTTCTCTTATCTTATTTTCACGGTCATTCCGAGATACGAATGTTGCTGGTAGCAAAATTTGTTTGCTGTCATTCCGAAATACGTCAGTCATGAATTTTTCAATTAGCTTCTGTCGAGAGCAACGCCTTCGGTGTTCCAGGTCTTCCCAACCTAACTCCTTCAACATCGCACTTACGCTTTTCCTCCAGTTATATATTCCTGTCACGAATCGGGCGGCTCTTCTTTGTACCTTCTGTAATGCCTCCATTAACCCCTTTTGATGGGGGACCCCATACAGAACAACAATATTCTAAGTGATGACGCACTAGTGACTTATATGCAATCGATTTAACTTCCGGAGTCATTGTTTTAAATTACGACCTAGAAATCGGAGCATAGGATTTGTTTTCTCAATTCTCGATATACTCATTTCACTACCAATTTTGACGAATTGTTACCCCTAGGTATTTAGCGGAATCTACCGTTCTAATTACAGAACCATTAATTGTATATTCAGAGCTAAATGGTGTCACCTTTTTACTTATACGCATGATTTGGCACTTTTTAGCGTTTAACTCCAACTGCCAGTCTTTACACCACGCAATTATTTACGTAATATCGTCTTGTAAGAAAGCGAAGTCTTCCTGGGTGTTGATTTCACGATAAATAATAGCATCATCGGCAAATAATCTTTTTATCCCCCTTATTATGTCACACAAATCATTAATTTATATGAGAAACAACAGAGGCCCTAAAACGCTTCCCTGGAGAATCCCGGACCTCACCTCGGTAAGTGATGAACTCTCAACGTCGAGAACTACACACTGTGTTGTGCCCTTCAGAAAGTCTGCAACTCAGTCACATATTTGTCTAGATATGCTTTAACCACGAAGTTTCCTAAGTAACCTAGTGTGAGGCACAGTGTCGAAAGCTTTTTTAAAATCTAATAGAATTATATCAACTTGGGATTGCCCATATATTATACGGCACAAGTCGTGAATTGAAAGTGCAAGTTGTGTTTCCCAGCATCGGCCTTTTCTGAATCCATGCTGATTTGGGTTTAAAAGCTCACCTTCATCCAAAAACCGCATGAAATTTGAATAGAAGATGTGTTCTAAAATCCTACAAAATATTGATGTTAGCGAGATAGGCCTATAATTTTGAGGATCATTTTAACATTCCCATTTTTAAACACTGGACTTACGATGGCGGTCTTCCATTCGGCTGGTATTTTTCGTTGATCCACGGAGGCGGTATATAATTTCATCAAATTCGGTGCAATTTTTTTGGCTACCTGGAGTAGAATCTTGTAGGAATACCGTCTGCTCCGGGAGCATTATTGGTTTTTACATTCATAAGCACTTTAGTTATTGCCTCGACATCAAGAACGAGATCATTCATAAATTTGTTGGTACGATTGTTAAACATCGGAATCTCCTCTGAGTTTTCTGTCGTGAAAGCTTTTTTAAATATATTATTCAAGATATCTGCTTTCTCTACGCTAGTTTGGGATAATTCCCCGTTTTACTTAATCTGTGAGGGCATAACCTTATTAGAGCCTCTTAATAATTTGACATACGACCAGAACTTTTTTGGATCAGTAATCAGATCATCGGATAAATTACTGACTTAGAATTCTTTAAACGCATCACGCAATGCTTTACGCACGTCCGCTCGTAACTGGACTAATTTAGGGCGATTAGACGAGTCCCCCGATTTCTTTACCATGACATGTAAACGCCTTTGCTTCATGAACAATCGCTTCACTTCCCTATTGAACCACGGAAGGTTGTTACTAACCTTAATAAACTTCTTAGGAACAAATTGATTTAAACCGTTGAATATTATTTCTTCTAAATTAAACCAAAGTTCCTCAACATTTGTATTTAGCGTGTACGTTTCAAAATTTTTCACCAAGTGATCAACCATACCCACATCGTTTGCCTTTGACGCATGTATCGGTCCTAACAGTACAACGAAGCAACTGTTGTAACATGAAAAACTTATGCTTCCCGGAAGATTTCAAGAGCTAAAATAAGTACCGGTACTGTTACAACTTGACTCGAATCGAAATAGCCTGGTCGGTTCTTTGGGAAATTGCGTGCGAGGATGCTTGCATGCGCGTACACGGTTCAATGGCACTGCAAGCTGAAAAACTTTGACGATTCAGTTTCCAGCTGCTCAGAAGGGATGTCTAGAGACCATACAGGTCAGGGAAAAAGTAGCACCCGTGTCCTGGATAGAACTTCTATATAGAGAAGTTATGGGTTCGGTCTTTACAACTTCTCCGACACAGCGGAAGCTGTTGAGGAAAACGTCGATTACTAATATTTAAGATGGTAATAAGTGTATCTCGCACCATTACACTTGGCACCTTGCCGGAATGATACCCTTAAACAATTATCGGAAAGAGGCAATCATCACCATATTTCCCTTACGTGGTTTCATTACAGTCCAATCTATAATGGAATTAGTCAGATAAAATAACAGGTTGCCATTCAATAGGCAGTTTTTTTGTTTATTTATTTATTTATTTATTTATATGGCTTTTGGTCTAACGACCATACAGCCAGATTACAATTGTTGTATTACAATATTATTTTGACATAATAGTTCTATACAATGTTTGTATTACAAAATTATTTTGACATGTTAGTTCTATACAATATTATTTTGACATAATAGTTCTATGTGATTTTTATTAGTAACAATAGTACAGATGTTGATATGACTCTTGATGATTGTGTTACGTTATCAATGGGCATACTGGTTCTATACAATTTTGTAATAATTCTGATAGTGTAGGTGGTATAATAACTCTATTTTGGATATATTGTCTCTGTCCAAGTTTTCTAATACCAATAGTGCAGATGGTGTGGAGTCAGTTGTTAGTTATGTTAACTTATTATTTGGCATAATATACATTTTAATACCAGTGGAACAGGTAATATAATAACAGCTGGTGCTTCAAGAATTTTAATTTAAGATAATAAACCTCATCTATGTGGTGAAATCCGTATTGTATGTGTGGTGGTTGTGGATTTTACCATAAAACTTTGTATCCCTAAAGTAGTTCTGCTTTTAGGGCGTTTTAGCTATACTGGGTCTTTTGAATTGCTTGGGTTATATAGTGATATCTGCGTCCCTTAAGAAGTGAACTATCGCTTGATGCACGTCCTGTCGTTCCGTTCTCATAAGGGAGATGATTGATGTAGGCAGTGGGATTTTTAGTTTGGTCAGTCTATTATATAGGTTATTTTGTGGAATTCGATGAAGGGTGCATGCCAATATTATATGATTTAGGTCTGCTATTTCTTCGTTGTCAATTGGGCAGAATGGGGAGTTTGCTGCGCCAGTTCTATGGAGGTGTTTGGGATAACATCAGTGTCCCAATCTTATGCGAATGACAGATGTTTTGTATTTTCTTGCGAGTTTTGATTCTTCGAACCATGCTTTGTGTGGAATGTGGGGTTGGACAATAGGCCGTTGTCAGTAATAGCAAGACCACTGCAGTCTTCGGCATTAATGCTTTTGGGTCAAATGAATCCTCCTAAAGCGATGAGAGCCGGCGAGTCCCGCGTAAAACATACAGCGTCAAATTGTGGAAGCAGACAATGTGATACCTGTTTCAGTGTTAAATTTTTGACGAGATCATGAGAAAGAGACATCTATTATCCCACTGAGTCGTTACATTTGATGTTCTACTACTGGGTTTTCGAATGACCATGTCCTGTACTTTCCACTGCATCCACACCCACTTCATAGCGTTTCCGGTGCAAACTACAGAATTGTGGTAAGAAATAAAAGCCATCACGCAGACCAATAATTTGTCCACTTTTCAACGACGTGGTATAGAAAATTATTAACTCCTCAGTTCGTAGTTCACAATAGACTACGTATTTGTTTGACTAATCACTCTTCCTCTAAATCGAAATTTCAAAGGTATCTGTTTTGCACAAATATTCGCCTTTTCCGGGAACTGTGTTCATTTACATCTCATACATGGCAATGTATACCTTGCAGCAATCAAATTGTTACCAATAGTCTTTCATGGCACAAAAATGTTCACTAATATTAGTGTATAATGTTTCGTTCCTGGTTGAATGGTTCTTCTAATTGATACAATTTGTCGATCTGTTTAACAGAGTGACTTAAATTTGTTTCAGTTTTCAACCTGTGGTTCAGAGAAAAAATACTGTGTGAGCGGTGAAAATTGGAGCCGAGTATTCGCTTTTTTTTTTTTGTAACAGTTTAACGTCCCTTTTTAACAACGTGGTCTTTAGAGACGGGAAAGGATGGGGGCAAGGAATGGGAAGGAATTCGGCCGTGGCCTTTTTGAAGGAAGCATCCCGGCATTCACCTGGAGTGATTTGGGGAAACCATGGAAAACCCAAATCTGGATGCCCGGACGGGGATTCGAATGCGAGGCCAGAACGCTATCCGTTACACCACCACGCTCGGTCCGAGTATTCGCGATGGCACGGGTTTGTTCCGTCCATTTAGATTTTTCACAATTTCCAGAAATCATTCCACGCGAATGCCTGGATAGTTTTTTTCCGAAAGGCCAAGGAGAATTCTTTTGTGCCTAATACTAACAAAAAATTTGAAAATATAACATAACCAATGAAATATGCAGTTAAAAATGAGAATTCTAGTAATAATGCGGGATTAGTAACTGGATCAGCTTTGCACAGATTACGAGCTAGAGAACATGTTTTCCTCTGATTCAGCCACACGCTCATAAATTATAGAACTTCTTCCAATTTGAAAGTCGTTGATCTGTTTTAGTATAACTGTTGATTAGTTTACACTGACCATGAAATAATAGTCTCTTTCAAACTGCAAACTCCTCATTAGGGAATGCTTACCTATCCAAGCATTCCTAAATCCTTCACAGAATAGCTCTGAAGAAAACAGTTTTTTACTATTGTTATCAGGCATCCATTAAACACAAATCCAAGTAACATTACAAATGAAGTGTGATAATGATTTTCTGTACTGTTTAAATGATTCAGAAGGGTGAATAATTACTTAACTAATACCGGTGATCACATATTCACTTCAGAACAGACGAAGATTCTGATTGTGTGTATGTTCACGGTCACCAAGGAGGACGAGAAATCCCTTCTACATATAAAGAGGTTACTCAGCATAAGAAAGTTATTAGCGCTATATGGTTTTGATTCCTGAAGGAAATGTATTAATAGATTTGTGAAATAATGACTTAAGTTAAAATATTATCATCAAAGTTTTGGTTTTATGGCCGCGTGACTTATTTGACGCCTAGAATTTTTTACAAGGGCGAAAAATCGTCCAATGAGGTACTTTTTCAAATTACCAAACACATGATAATCTCATGGCGCTAAGTCTAGACTGTATGGAGGATGTTGCCATACCTCCCACTTGAATCGCTGCAGCAGTTGGGACTTTCGGCGGGCCGTGTGGGGTTTTGCATTATCGTGCAACAAAATCACACCAGCGCTCAATTTTCCACGCCGCTTTTCTTTAATTGTCTTACGCAGCCGGTTCAACGTTTCCGAAACGATGAGGAGGTGGAGGCAGCTGTCTCCAGGTGGTTCATATCACTGGAGTTGATTTCTACGCATCCGGAATCGAAAAGTTGGTTGACCGTTCCGAGAAATGTTTACAGTCTTTTGTGAACTGTGTGTAAAAGTGAACTTACATTGTACAGGGGAGGACAAAATAATACGAAGACTGTGAAATAATGAAAAATCTTTATTAATAGGGGGTTGGACCACCCTTTGACTGAAGTACAGATTTAATGCTACGTGGGATAGATGCATAAAGGTCATGGACAATATTTAAAGGTATATTAAGCAATTCCTCCTGCACCGCCATGCTTCAAAGTCGGCAGAGGCATTCAGGATTAAACGCTTCTCTGGGCGTTCTCTAGACATAAACGCGTCCGGTCGTCTGATAAAGGGTGAATGACGATTAATCTGACAATATTACCTGTTACCACTGCTGTGGGGACCAGCCTTTGTGATCTCTGCACCACTGGCGTCGCTTGAAAGCATTAGTTGCTGTCACCAAGGGTTTACGAATTGCCACTCTGCCATAAATGTTCGCGCATGAAGTTCCCTTTTGACAGTTTTTGTTGAAACGGGGTCCTGGAGATGACTGTTCATTTCGGATGTTATCTCGGATAACGATTGCTTGTGCTTTCGGTTTACTATGCGCTTCAAGACCCGTCTATCCCTATCAGTAAGCTTTGACTTTCGGCCACTGTTGTGCTTTGAAGACGCCGTCTTACCCTCTTTCGTGTACGCTGTCATAACGGCTGATACTGTACTCCTTGCAAACCCCAAAAGGTTTGATGTTTCCGTAACCGATGCTCCACTTAAACGCGCTCCGACAATCATTCCTCTTTGGAATTCTGACAGGTCTGACATTTAAATTTATCACAGACAGTTCGATATACGGCTGCAACGCAGGTGACTGCTGTTGAGAGACTGATACTTTTTTTTTTTTTTTTTTTAATGGCTTTAGCCAAAGGCTAATACAGCCAATAACCTCATACAATATGTTCGAATTAATTTTAAATTACACCTTTAGTACACTTAATATACAGGGAGATTATCTTGACCGATTTCTTGCTCGGAGCTGAGAGAGATTGCATCAGAGAAGTTATATCAGTTATATTTAGTCCATCTTCTAGCAGTTGTTTCCTCGCTGATTGATGTTGCTTGCAGCTCAGCATGAAGTGATAAATATCCTCTACAGAATCACACGATGGGCACATCGGCGAATCCACCAGCCGCATGAGGTATTTTTTGTCACGTAATAAAGTGTGTCCTGTCCTAAGTCTGTTCATTAAAGTAATTTCTTTCCTGTTCAGTTCTAGTTGAGCGTACCATGGCTCGCTTACTATGTTGTTGCAGATGGCTCGATACCAAAGTCCCTTTCCCTGGCAGTCGGCAAACCATCTCTTCTCCCACTCAGTCTTAACCATGTCGGTAACAATGGCCTTGAAGTCTGTATAGGGTACCGAAACTTTTTCTGTTTCTGCAGCAGTAAGGTGGCGACGTGCTGTTCTGTCCGCTGCCTCATTTCCCGACACCCCAACATGGCTCGGTACCCACTGGAACTGCACTTGTATTCCTTCTACCAATAACTTCTGAAGTTCCCTGGCTATGTCATAAACTAAATAGTTCCGGCATCTTCCTTTTGACAATTCCATTATTGCCTGTAGGGCACTTCTAGAATCTGTACAAATCACTGTATTTGAATGAGCTGTCGAATGAATGTATTGCAGCGCTTTTAGAATGGCATAAAGCTCTGAGGAGAACGTCGAAAACTGTCTTGGTAACCTGTAAGCTTCGTGAACGCAGCGACCAGGGTCTACAAATGCAGCTGCGGAAGCCTTTCCTTTTTCCTTTGAGCCGTCTGTAAAAATTTTGTGCCATGCCTTCCATCTCGAGTTCAGTGCTTCTAGTGTGAGGCACTTCAGTTCTTCCTCACTGTGATCTTTTTTCATTAATCGGTCTGTCATGAGGTAAATGTGGACTAGAGGGGATAGATCTGACCGTTGCCATAGTTGTTCCTCACTGTACGACTCATTGATATCTGAACTGTAAATGGCCCACTGAGCTGTTGTTTGAAGGAAATCCACAAGTGAAGGTGTTTTGTGATACTTAGATAGGTTCCAAGATTGCTCATGAGCAAGAAGCTGCACTTTTCTTATTAGTGGATGTCGTTTGGTGGAACAAACTCTTAGCCAAAAATTCATTCCCACTTTCTTTCTTCTTAGGTCTAATGGAGGAGTTGCTGTTTCTACCTCCATCGCAGCAACGGGAGTAGTTTTAAGGAAACCGCCTACCACCCTTAAAGCTGCCGATTGAATGATGTCTAACTTTCTGAGGGTAGAAATTGACGCAGTTTCGTAGAGAAATCCCCCATATTCGAGTCTGCTCCTCAGTAAGCTATAATAAATGTTTCTCAGGGGTCTGGGATCCGTGCCCCAGCTCAGAGCTGCTAGGGCCTTGAGGATATTTATTCGCTGTATGGATGATTGTTTTAGTTCTGTTATATGTCTTCGCCATGAGAGTTTAGTGTCTAACCACATCCCCAGAAACTTTACTTCGGGGACTACTTCCATAGTAGATCCACCTATTGTAATTTTAAAGTCATTATTCTGAAATTGTCTTTGTGAGAATACACATAACTTGCTTTTATCTACCGAAAGCTCTAGGCCTCTATCTTTCAGACAGGTTTGTACTTCATTTAACTGAGTTTCGAGCAAATTTTTTGCGTTTTGTTTGTCAGGATGAGAAACATAGACCACAAAATCATCAGCGTATTGAAGATAGGTTACAAATCCTCTCAGGCTATTGCAAACTTTCAAGGTATAAATGTCAAATAGAATAGGACTCATTGGGTCTCCCTGAGGCAAACCTTGGAATACATGTCGACTGAAGCAGTCACCGCATAAAGTAGAGATAAAGTGTACTCTGTGAGCCAGGTAATGAAAACACCATGACGAAAGTTTTTTCGAGAGTCCTATATTTTCCATTATTTCCCTAAGTATGTTGATCTGCACATTATTGTAGGCTTCCTTGATATCCAGAAAAGCGGCAAGAAGGAAGTTTCTCCTAACAAAAGTAAGCTGTATGTCAGTAATTAAGGTGCTTAAATTGTCGATGGTGCTATACCCTTTGCGGAATCCCATCGTTCGATCACTAAGCAACCTATGATGTTCCATATGCCATTCAATTCTGTTTTTTAACATCGCACTCATCAGCTTTGCCAAACACTGTAGAAGAGATATAGGGCGGTAGGAGGAAACGTTATTTTTGTCCTTGTTAGGTTTTGCCACAGGTATAATTATAACATTTCTCCACTGTACTGGGACAAACGTAGCTGCCAGCATGTCATTGTACAGTTGTAGGAGCACCTCTTTCGCCTTTTGCGGCAGGTTGTAAATCATGGAGTAAGTGATCTTGTCCATTCCTGGTGCAGTGTCTTCCTTCTTCAAGGCACAGACCAATTCTGACATAAGAAAGGGTGGTTCCCCCAATCTGGTGGAATTAGCGTTAGAATCGTTTCCTGATTCAGATTCCGTATTTAATGGGACGAACGGAGGCGCAGTCTTGCTTAGAAATAGTTCCGCTGCTTCGTTATCAGTATTGACCCAGTTAACAACCGTCCTGTCGCCCTTGTACCAACGTATCTTCCTCCACATCTCTTGGGAAGAGATACCATACGAAATGCTAGAGCAAAACTTTTTCCAGCCTTCTCGTTTTGACCGTCGAATAATTGCTCTTGCCTCAGCTGTCCTTCGTTTGAGCAATATAAAGTTTTCTAAGGTTGAGTCGTGTCTATAAGTTTTAATAGCTAGGCGTCTCAAAGCGACGGCTCTGGAGCAGTCGCTGTTCCACCAAGGTTTTCTGCTATCAGGTTTCTTTATTCCGAAGTTTGCCATTGGTATACACTCTTCTGCACTCCTGACTATAACATCCTCAAATTCGTTGTAACGGACCTGCAAGTCAGTTGAGGATTCAGAAATCTGACCCAGCCGCATGTTGACTTTTTCTTGATATAGTTTCCAGTTCGCTTTCTTGCAATTCCAGCGTCTCATTTGGGTGTTAAAGTTTTGCCGTAATGACGTGTCAATAGTTGTTTTAAGAACGAAGTGATCGCTACCTAGAGTATCTTTTAAGATTTCCCACCTCGATCTCAGCAACAGATTAGCTGATATGATTGAGATATCGGGGGAAGAGTGCCTCTGATATGGAGAACCAAGTCTTGTTCCATGTTGATTATTGAGCACTGATAGTGAGGATGATGTGATAGCTTGAGCCAGCTCTTCTCCCTGCTTGTTTGCTTGAAAATCATGCCACAGTGGATGATGAGCATTAAAGTCTCCTCCCACAAAGCTATTAGGTGGAAGCTGATTAAATATTGCAGTCCAATTTTCTTCGCTCATGTTAATTTGAGGCGGCTTATATATGACGGAGGCCGCTTGGATAGGTCCATCGTAAGAGAGGTCTACAGAGAGCATTTCTACGTTTTCAATTGGTGCCGCTAATCTACGCACTGAACTATTAATATGGCTTCTCACCAAGATGGCAACACCCCCGTGCCCATCATCTCTGTCTTTCCGAAACACATTAAAATTCTTGATGTTTATGTTCGACGAGTTGCGCAGCCATGTTTCCGATATAAGGACTAGGTCGGCCTTATGTTCTGTTATGGTTCTTTGAAATTCGTCCCATTTTGGTAATAGGCTACGTGCGTTCCACTGTAACACTGTAAATTTAGTCCTTCTAGCCATTTTTAATTAACAGATTTGCAGCCTCCGATGTGGTTCCACTTGGCCCCATTTCTTTAATTTCTTGAAGCACTTGTCGAAACGCTTCGTCCTGAATTTTCTTCACTGTGGTGGCTGCCAGCTTGCCTTTCATCTGCTGTAGCTATCAGTTTGACCACTATTTTGACTATTATATTAACGATGTCTTCTCCTGCCTCTCTGCTAGTTTGTTCTTTGCTGGTTACTTCTTCCGTTTGGGTAGCGATAGATTCCTTGGGAGTACTGACGGTACTTTGGCAGTGCTCCCTGACTTGCTTCATTCCCTGTGGCATCGTCACCGCGCTGTACCTTTTACTCTGTATAGGTGGGAATTCCGCTGCCTTGTATTGGTAACTTTGCAGTATACTCCTCTTGTTATCCGTCGCCATTTTTGCTTTGTCCTCTTCTTGTCGCTTCCGTTCGGGGCATTTCCTATCGTTGGCTTTGTGGTCACCTCCACAGTTTACGCATTTTTGGAACTCATTTGAGCAGCTGGCTATGTTGTGTTCCCCACCACACTTCATACATCTTTCTTTTCCTTTACAGAATTTGGCCGTATGACCAAATCTATAGCATTTGAAGCACTGCGTTACTGGAAATATGTAGGGAGCCACCTTGAATCTCAGGTAGAAAATCTCGATTTCCTCTGGCAGGATTTGGCTATCAAAGGTTATGAGCACAGTTTGCAGGGGAACTGTTTCCACCTTGCCGTCATTGAATATTTTCTTGGTAAATCGCCGTACATCGATAATTGGTGCCGACGAAACAGCGTTAATCCTTATTTCTTCTTCTGTTAGGTCCGTAGGCACAAACTTGATTATCCCTTTCCGTTCTACTCGGTTAGCCGGTATATAAGCCTGCAGACCCAAGGATTGAAGAAACATCTTGTTTTCAACGAAGCCATTAGCAGTGCTGGCATTCAAAAATTCCATAGACATTCTGTTTTTCCCCAGTTGATTGAGTCGTTTCAGCCCAGTGACCTTGTTATAAAAAATTTTCCCCAGCTGAATTGGGTGTAGAGAAGCACTGTCTGATGCGTTCTCGATTATAACCATATATGGACCCTCTGCATGGTCATTATAAAGCCTCTTCCGCATTGCCGGCGCGGGGGGGTTCCGCTTGACTGCTTCTTCTCTTACTTGGCTTGCCTGACTAGTTGTCAGATGGTTACCTAAGGTGTTCAACTGATGGCCTCCATCTCCTGACGCTCCACTGGGATTTGTTTGTGGTGGGGTCGCTAGGCTGCACGCTACCTCCTTACCTCTGCTAGGAATCAACTCAGTGATCATCGGTTCTTCAATTTTCTCTTTCGTGATGATTCTCCTGTCTGCAGCTTTACGTTTCTTCCTCAGATTGTACTTTTCTTCTTCATCGGTGTCGTTTAGGTTTGCCTCCTTTGTCTTCCTCGCTGTCTCCATCATCTCTTGGTCACTCTGGTACACGGTATACGCCTCTTCTTTTCTCGGGTCGATTCCATCACTTGCTTCTGCCATTTCCTCTCGCCCTCCGGCAGAAGGGTCCGACGAGATGAGCTCAGCCACGGATGTATTAACACAGTTAGGTTGTCTTCTCTAGATGAAAATTACTATAACTGTCCACTGATTCACCAAAAGTTCTGTGAATATAACACGACCGCAGTTAGCACTGTTGATAGTCGCCGGAAGATGAGTCCGCTTCGCTGCCACTAACACTCGCGCAGGTAAACACGTCTAACTTCCTCACTCTATCACACCGCTTACTTCCTTACTCGTCGGTTGCAA
Source organism: Vandiemenella viatica (assembly GCA_031002005.1). Classification (NCBI taxonomy): domain Eukaryota; kingdom Metazoa; phylum Arthropoda; class Insecta; order Orthoptera; family Morabidae; genus Vandiemenella; species Vandiemenella viatica. The sequence continues at coordinate 231,618,607 of CM061921.1, read as the reverse complement.
GCAGCAAACTCTCACAGAGTCCAGAGACTGATACCTTCCACTAGGTGGCAGACTTCTGTTGCAGATGGCGTGGCTGTACTGCAGGTATGAAATACGTCATACTTTTTCACAGATGTTCGTATTGTTTTGTCCTCCATCTGTATGTTGTCATAGTCGTGTTGCGTATGTATAGGTGGTTTCATAAATGGCCATAACTTGGAAGTGTAACTTACTGTTTTATTCGCCCTCGTACTTAGTGCCAGGTCGTACTACGTTCTGATGGAGGAAGTGAAGTGTTGCCATCTATCTGTGAAATGTGTACCTATGTTCTGTGTTTGATAGGTGTATTTTTTGTTTGCGAAATGTGTAGTTTATAATGCGGAGATTGGGGAGCATCCCAGCATTCGCTTTGATGGCTGCCGGAAACCACCTAGAAGCCGCTGTCAGAACGGCCAGTCTGCGGGTGTCTTGACTCGTGCTCGGCCCCGTTGTACCTCCCCAATCCACTGTGCGGAGCCTCAGTGAACTGAGCCACACTGGCGGGTTTGAAACATTACTAACAAAATATCTGTTAAACTGATAGTGGCAATGACTGTTACATTTTTGAAACCTTTAACTTACTCGGTTTCCATTTGCATTCTGGATAAAAAATGAAAGGAAATAGACAGTTCAGAAAAACTAAAAATGATGTGGAAGCCGTATTTTGAAGCCTTGTTGAACCCAGATTGGGTACAGCATGATACAGTTCTACAGGAGAAGCAGGAGGGCAACAACCACGTAGGAGAGAAAGAAAAGGATCTAATTTAGGAAGAAATGGAAACAGTTCTCGGTAAGGTGAAGAGTGGAAAGGCACCAGGCATTGATGAACTGAGTGTGGAAATGATAAGGGCAGCAGGAGTGGTAGGAAAGCAGTGATTATATCATATGACGAAAAAGGCATGGAAAGGGTACAACCCCTGAAGACTGGAAGAAAGGAATAATCGTACCTGTCTTCAAAAAAAGGGAGTAGGAAGGAGCTTAACAATAGAGGGATCACGCTGATGTGCCACTGTGCCAAAGTGTATGAAAGGATCATCGAAAAAAGAATGCGCTACAGGGTGGCAAAATAGCTAAGCAAAGAGCAGTATGGCTTCAGATCAGGAAGATCAACAGTGGACCTGATATTTGCGATGAGACAGTTACGGGGAAAACATTGAGTATGAAAAGGATCTAGTGTTGGTATTTCTTCATATTGAGAAAGCTTATGATTGCGTACACAGAAGTATAGTATGGGAGGTGTTGGAGAACAGAGAAGTCCTAAAAGAAACCATCAGTAGAGTAATGGAATTGTACCAGGGAAGTGAGACCTCAACCATGTGTTATATTGCCTAGTGTGGATGGGAGGTGACCCATCATTCAGCATTCTGGACAGCAGTTAAGGTGGGATGTACCCAGAAATGTAAACATTTGAATTTTTTTTATTATAGCTACAATTATTAATGTACAGGTCTCAAATTTTGTATGTTTAAAGAAAAGGAGTTGTAGTTTAGTTTTAAAATATAGTAAAGGTTGCAGATATAATATTTTGCCACAAAATAGAATTTTTACTTTATTGACATTATCTTTTTTAAAAGAACTATAACTCAAATTCTAATCAAGCAATGAATGCGAAAATTTTGATGTAGTGTTCTAATAAGGTTATAAGGCCACTGAACTAGAATCGTTAATTTATTTTAAATTTTAAATTTTTTACGCAGTTTTTAATTTTGTACATTCAAAAAATCAGGGTTTTTCTACCACATACAACCTTATAATTCAAAACATAATCAAAGGATGCTGTATTTTTTAGTTCAATAGAGACAGAACACGTCTGGAACAGAAAAAAGGTTCTAATAGTGCAAAAAATGTGAAACGGAGAAAATGCGGTTCAAAGATTTTCTTCTCATATTTCAACATGTAATAAGCTTACCTCAATTTTACCAGAGCAGAGTTCACCAATTTTTTAAATTTAATTTTTTAAAGGAATTTCTAATACTGCTATCACAATGAAACTCACACACAACATAAAGTAAACCCTGTAGATTCAGAAAATAATATTTTTGAAAAATCGATTTTTTCAACCCAAAACGGGTAGACCCCTACATCCCCCCTTAAATAAGGATCTTTTGTTTTCTGACATGGACTGGCAGCCACTGGTCAGGACACAGTGCACATGAACGTCCACCGATCAACAGCTGAGGAGTAAACTAAGGCCAAGTCTGTTGTTAATGAGTAAAACACGAATAGTGGACATCAGTTGGTTCAAAGAAGTGTCGTGTGTCTCTGTGGAACATAATTTGATCAGGTGCGTACATAGATACGTTTTCTCCTCAATCTGTTGGCTAGACGTTCAGTCTGTCATCTTGTCATCTTTAACACAGACGACACGTAAGTAACAAAATATTTTTATTTCGTCTGTTTCCTTAAAAATTAGCTGAAAATCAACGAGGCTTATATTTTACAGAGGAATGAACAGTAACTCAATTTCTCCACATTCTTTTGGTGGAATGTGCGATTAGAAAGAAAAAAGAAAGAGTTGAGGATCTGAGTAATTTCTGTAAATAATCAGACTTCATTATAATAATAATATATTATTATAATGACTTCACTATGATAATATAATAATAATGACGTGCATAAAACTCTGCTTCAAAGTTGACTACCAGTGGGTCATAAAAACCAAACTATATCAAACTGTATAAATAATGCAGTAGTGTAAACAAAATGCTGGTTGAGGTCACAGGCGACACCATAGCACACCTCAAAACGAAAATGTAAATAAAAACATTGTACGCTGAAGATACCTCGAAGAAAGGCGAAACGTGTCCGAAAAATAAATACTATCCAACAACAGTTGTATTGGCGTATTTAATAAATAATAATCATTAGCTTAACAAGCAACTGTGGAAGAAATGGCCTACAATAATCGCATAATCAGAAAAGTCTGCTTGTTACAACTTTTTCTTTTGGAAGTGGAACACAAATCTGCAAAATAAAAATGCTTGAAATAGTATCAAACAACTTGTACAATTCGCAGATAGACGACGATACACATTGCAGTATAGATGATCATAGCTATTTTGTTTTGTTCTTTGTTGTTGTTTTTTTTCGTGTTACTGTCGTCTTTATTGTTGGTTTTGATTTACTGATTCTTTTTTTGTTTGTTTGTAAAATTACTTTTATCTATAGTTTTCTTGTTTTTTTTTTTTTTACTTTTTTGTTTTTGTATCTTTTGTTTCTTTTTTGTTAGTTTTTGAAAATGGGGCTTTCCTTTCTGTTGACAGCTTAATGGGAATCTGTCCTATGAAAGAGGAAATGAGTGTTGCCATCTGTTAGCGAACTGTGTAAGCTTTTTAACAATGGGATTTTCCTAGCATTCACACAGATGAGAACACAAACAGTCTAAATACATTGCTGAGTATAGGGGATACTCCGGAGCCCAGATCTGAACCTCCCAACGTCCATGAAGACGGCGCTTTAACATTCTCAGCCAAACTACTTCCCCTCAGCTCTTGACATTACGTTAAATCCTCATTATCCACAGTTTCCAGTCATCAGCCGGGTCTGCTTTGCACACAAGCCTATCGATTTTCATCTACATCTACATCCATACTCTGCAAATCACAAACATTGTGGGTGGCAGAGGGTGCTAAGCACCAATCCTAATCCCGCGCATTCCAATCCCGATTAGCACGAGGAAAGAAGGAATACATAAAAGCATCAGTACGGCATCTTATTTCTCTAATCTTATCCCTCCGGTCATTGTGACCTAAATAGGTTGGCGGAAGAAGTATTTCATTGCACTCGAAATTTAATTTTTTTCGCATATTCTCCAATAAATTCGAACGCAAGCTACGTCATCTGTCTTCCAAACTATCCCAGGCCAACCTATGTATCAATTCTGTGACGCTTTCATAAGGGCTGTAGCAACCAGTCACGAATCGAGCGGCTCTCCTCTGCACCCTTTCTCCACTGAGTCAATCAGAACCTTGCGATACGGATCCCAAACTCTACAACAGTAATCCAAATGCGGACGCACTAGTGTTTTATACGATATCTCCTTTGTATGAGCATTACAATTCCTTAAAATACGAGCTATGAATCGCAATTTAGAATTAGCCTTGCCTACGACGGAAGTTATGTGCATATCCCATTTCATGTTGCTTTGTACTATTACCCCCAGATACTTCAGGGAATCAACCGTGCCAACAGCTGAATTGTTTATTTTGTACTCGTGAACAAACTGATTATTTTTGTTACTTATCCGCATTGCCTTGCACTTTTTGCAATTAAGTGTAAGCTGCCATTTACGGCACCTTTTGGAAATAGCATCCAAATCACTGTGAATTTCTAAGCAACCGTTGGAGCACCTTATTTCCCTATAGATAACTACATCGTCGGCAAACAATCTCAACCATCATTTAACGTTGTCACCTAGATCGTTTATAAATATTAAGAAAAGAAGTGGTCCTGTTACACTTCCTTGAGGAACGCCCGAAGTAACATTTATCTTAGAAGAGGCTTCCCCGTCGACAATGACATACTGTGATCGACCAGTTAGAAAATCACGTGTCCACTCGCAAATCTGAGCCGAAATACCGTAAGCTCGAATCTTCGCTAAAAGTCGGTTGTGTGGTACAGAATAAAAAGCTTTCTGAAATTCCAAGAAAACTGCATCAACTTGCGAACCTACATCGATAACTTTCATTACGTCATGTCTCTTCGTACCAATTCTCCGTCACCACCTTGGCTCAGACCTCTTCCCTTCAGCACACACTTCATACAGCGACCTATCCTTTGGTCTTTCTATGGTCCGTTTATCTGCATCCAAATTTCATGGGCAGGTAAAAGGAAGGCTGTCCAAATGAGGTTATAGTTACGCTATCATCATTAAGTGTGAATTTGATGAGAATGAAACTTATGCTTCCAATGCCCTATGTGTCCATCATCCTGCAATGAAAATGATCTGTTTCGAGCAATGCATTTGATGTTGTACTGGGCGAAATGGGTTTGAAGTGGGTAGCTTGTGCTATGTTTAATTGTATATTTGATGTTTATGACTCGAGAATTTAATGTATTAATCAAAAGGGAAAGAAAGAAAGAAGAATATCATGAGAAAGTTTGTTTGTATGTTTGGTAATCCTTGACGACTGAAACAAAATTGAGCTGAAGGCATAAGATCACTTGGAAAAATATTACGCGTCAGGGAAGAAGAAACTAACCTACGTAAATGCCTGTGCCTCAAAACTGGAGGAATAAACCATTTTCGTATCTAAATAAAGATATGATTGTTTTTATACCTAAAGACCACTGCGCATATTTGAGTGGCTGTACCATAAACGCTAACTGTTGGGATAAAATTCATTAGTTTAAGAAGGTTAGCCTGAATATTAATTTTAAATGGTTTTGAGTATTCGCTCAGACTAATTCTGAAATGATTTCAATCGAACTTTTGACGATACGCAAATTCTAAGTGAAAAGCCGTTGAGTGCTTGTTAACAGTTGCCTTGGAAGGACTAGGAGAGTGAGAGGCAGAAGGAGGTACAAGATAGCAGACAACATCAAAGAAAACGGTAACTACATAGACAGGAAGAGAAGGGCAGAAGACAGAACAGCGTGGAGAAAACATGCCTTAGGGCAGAACACTAACGATGGTGATTATGAGATATCTTGTTTCTGAGTGTACAGATTCAACAACCTTTCTGCAGAAATTAATTTCCATTAACCGAGATTTGTGGATGAGCGGATACGCTGAAGACTGGCATTTAAGAGGGCGCGAGTACGATTCTCTGTCGGATCATCTAGATTTCAGTTTTACATGGTTTCCCTAAATCACTCCTGGTTCATACGGGGACATTTTCCTTTTCATACGCATTCTTTTCCCAGATCTTCTAACCTCTCTTTCGTGAGCCATTGAACTAGTAGTACGACATTCTCATGTCATCCTCCATGAATATAGTGTCTGGGACCTACTGTATTCAGATTATTTTCGTTGTTACCATATTCAGATTATTAATTATAACGGTTCATTGAATGCCAATTGTATCAGGTTTATTCAAATCAATTGATTTTGACATACGCTATTCCACAAATGGTATACATATAACAACGGGGTCGGCAAATATTGACCCAGAGCTTCTTTTTCATGTAATGCGGGCGCTGTACTAAAAGAGGAGGAGCCTTCTTCTTCGTGGTGGCGGGAAGGACGCCACAACGAACAATTTTTGGCCGGACGTGGCTCGATGCGCTTCGACTCTTCTTGGCTGATAGCGACCCGATGCAGATCGAGTCGTACTGGCTCGCAGAGGCGTGAGGCAGTCACCTTAGATGCACCTGGATGGATGAGACGTCCGTGAGTTCGCTATTTGACAGTGGCACTTTGTGTCGCAATAGCCGTGCAGCTGCCGCCACTTGGTAATGTGTTCTGACGCCAGGTCAAGGTTTCATGGGAATTAACGAGGCTTTAAATACCCGTAACGCTACCTGGGAATAGAATCTCAGCTTTAACTGTGAGAGTGTCCCTTAGCTAGCTGGCATTTCATTTCACCGAACATTGAACTCTGAAAGCTTCTTGTTTATAATGTAACATGACTCAGATAATGTTCATTTCGTTTTAATTGGCGCCCCTGGGAATTTTATGATATGTACAACATCTAGTTGTTGGCCTGTGACGCCACGATTTTCCATATTCGCTTTGTAAACTATTAAGATAGTTAGAGTCCTATCATTGTTTGCACTGATCTGGCTAATTGTAATGTCTGGGTATTGTTTGCTTGCAATTGCATTGACTCGTGTTAGCTACAACGTAAATTTACCCAGCCAATGTAAATGCCATAAAATCTAATAAAACTCAATATTTATTCACCTGTAATTCCACAGCATTCGAGATTATGGCTATCCAGATTAACAAAACTTATATTAATCTCAATATTCTAATAATAGTAATCACCCCCCCCCCCCCAAGCACCCACTACAAGCTGCAATAGTATCATTGATCATTTCCAAAGAATGATGACCTCAGCGATAGTCACTGATACAATTTTTTGTTGGAGTTTCTACTAGTACAAAAAATGATGCAAGAATTATTGTAGCAATCTGTTCATAATTTACCGCCATAAACAACTGAGATCTCAGAAAAATATTCTACTCGTCGTATTGCTATAGCGCAAGTTGCTGAAAACATTTGCAGATGCGACCACGGACCTAAATTGGTTTAATTAAAGCAAATAACGTTTGTGAGTTATAAAGATAAAGCAGATAAAACTAGGGAAATAAGACACAACAGTAAACTTTTAAATATTCCTCGTCTTATTAGAAACTGCAATAAAAGTTACGGGCGGGGCAGCCTCTGCAAGAAACGTTAATGTCAAATGTTTTTACTGTGCGAATAAATGCAGATAAAAGGTTATTGGTGACGTTTTTATTAAAATTATACCTCTCGATGAAATGCTCGAGGAGGTTCAAAAATGAAAATTTTGTTCTTAGGATGCAACAATAATTACACCGACGGAAAAACTGTGTGAAATTTTGATTTACTCTCCGTGCAACAATACAAACACTTCATCTATATTGATTAATGCTAAGCCGTGGAGTTTCTTTCTGGTACGCTAGACATCAATACTTCACACCACCAAGGCACGTTACCATAATTGATGATTCAGTGTTCTGGTTTCTCCATCGAAACACAAGCTACTATTTTCGATTGATTTTCCGAGTCTGCAGTACCTTGTTTGCTACTCATTGGCATCAGGGGCTTCCAATAGAATTATTGTATACCGACGTTGTATATCATATGTTAACTGAAACTACATACTTAGTCGTTAGTAGTTGGAAACAGTTTATTTTAATTAGTACTGACAGTTTGTAAAGCATCGTCAAATTATAGGTTTATTGATTGGGTCTTATTACTGATTCATTACTTTATTAGACTTGACTAAAATACATTAAACCGAAATATAGTACCAATTTATCAGCTGATGTCTAGTTAGCAACGTACTTGCAGGGTATATACAATTTTCAGTGACTTCATATTGGAGAAGTCCGTAATACGTGATGTGCTTTGACATATTTTTATCATAACGCCGTAGTATTCAACGCTTCGTTATAACAATACATTAGGAACAATGTGTGATATGAAAAATTAGTTTACGTGGAGCTTCGAAACCAGTATTTTCGAAACATTATAGGGAACTTATAATATTTTATGGAACTATAAGAAGTTAAGAAAATAACTGAATTCTTTTATAGCCAGAAATGATGACGGCATAATTTCACAGTTATGGTTGTTAATTACACATACCAACAAGTTGTAGATATCTGACATCTTGTTTTACGTGCTGATTTTAAATCTGAAAACCTTTCTGCTCTATCACGTCAGGGTTCGAAGATTTGAAAAAAAATACATATTTATATGGATCGCCTTTCGTTGAATATGATTTCGTCGGTTTTCGTTATTTGTAATGCAACTCAATTTGTGTTTTCGTCGATTTTGAATACAGTTACACTTAACATAATTCATAGAAATATTTTTGAGACAATAGTACTATTATTTCATTTATTTATTTTTTGGTTTCATGGAAAAAAGGTGGCATCGAGAGGTTGCATGAATTCACCAGATTTGTTTTGCTATGTGTGCGGCTATCTGACAGACAAATCACATTGGAAGAATTTCACATCGTTTCTGAAGAGAGCTTATAAACTATTCTTTGATTCGAAGGTGGATAGTGGTAAGTCGTTGGCACCGCAGTACATCTTTATGAGATGTGCATGCAACATGGGCGGTTGGCTAAGGAAGGCGAAGAAGAACAATCATCTGGCATTCAGAGTTCCTATGATATGGCGTGAGTCAAGCAACCATGCCGCAGACTGTTATTTCTGTTTAGAAAATGTCACCGGATTCTCCTATAAAACTCGTGCAAGTGTAAAGTATCCAGACGTTCCCTCAGTTTCAAAGCCAATTCCACATGATCCGTCACTTGTCCAATACCAACAGCGCCTACTGTAACATAATGACAAAAAATGGGTCATTCCGTACATTTTTATATTTAACATATAAAAAGAATAATCACAGGAATAACTCTGTGAAGGTTTTTCCAGCCATTGTCCGGGAGGACCACCCAAAGGCAGGTAGCTGTCACTTAACGCGCCACACCGACCGCAGACAGAAAAATGCAGCTACCCTTTCTAACCGATATGGTCAAGCATATGATCCCTTTGCTCCGGGAAAATACTCAGCGGGGTGAACGCCCGTTCGCCAACCCCAGGTCCCCGAGCAGTCACGTTGGAGGTCACATTTGGCTGGGAGGGCCGAGTCTGGCCGAGTTCGTACGAATCTGTAAAAGACAAGGTTTGCCTATCGCCACAGCCGGTAGGAGGAGCCAAAAATTCCAGAGCCAGTGAATTTTTACTCTATGTGAACCACGAGCGGCGGGAGAAAGCTTTTCCTGCGGACGCGGGAGAGCACTTGACGCCGAGTCTTCAGACTGGAAGGAGCGGATTTTCCGAGGTCGGAGATCACCCTGCCTTGGCATCGAACCTGAGGGTCGGCAGTCGAGTCTCAGCTCTCGTAGTGTAAACTTCCTTATACTCGCGGATCTGCGTTGTGTGCGGTTAAGTGCTTCGCGGTCTCCGGGCAGTGTTTTCCCGGAACTACGGACTAGTTCTCCGGGGATATTTTCCCACTCTCGAGGTGAAATAGTGCAATAGTTTATCAAGTACACACATCTGTTAACTCAAGATAGCCTGCCGCCGTCATGTACGGCGGGGACTATGGCGAAGGCGGCCAGCTCCAGCCGTCAACACTCTGCCAGGCAAATGGTGAGACAATCATAGGCCCAGCAGACGAAGACAACATTAGTGGCAGCCATGTGCAGTTCCAATCGCAGAGCAATAGCGGTGATACGAGTGCAACCATGGACGCGGTCAGCTCTGCTCTCAATACTGTAAACACTCCACCAGCAATCTTCAATCCTACTTTAATCCAACGTGACCAGCAATTGAGAAGAGAAGATGAAGTGGTAGCACATATACCGCAGAAACGCCCCTTCGCCTCCGCAAACGACATCGGCACCGGCGCCAGCAGCGGAAGCAGCAAGGTTCTCCGTTCCTCACGGCATCCTCCGCCACCAGCTGACATGAGTATGGACGCATCGCAGCCGGAACATGCGCAGCGACAGCAGCCAGCAACGGCCACAGAAAACAACATCCTGCAGGTAAATGGGGCGGCGCCACCACATTATGAAAGTTATGATCTAGGTCCCTACCACGTGTATATAGAAAGTCAGGACAAAAACATTGGACGCATCCACCCAATGGCTATCGGCCGCATCATGTACTCCCTCAGCCAGGATATAGGTAACAACATAATCCAGATAGCCCCTGCTGGGCGAAATCGTGTCAAGATTGAAATGAGATCGGCAGCATCGGCCAACAGCCTGATCACGAGTTCTGTTTGGGAGCGAAATGGCCTTAGGGCCTACATTCCGTTCTCTCTCATTACACAGCAAGGGATTATTAGAAATGTCATGACCGAAATATCAGAGGAAGAAATAATGGAGGTTGTGAGGTGTGAATATCAAGTAGTGAAGGTCAAAAGGTTTATTAGAAAATCGAAAGAAAATGAGCAAATGAAGGAAATCCCGCTTCCGGTATGTCTCCTAACTTTCAAAGCTCAGAGGCGCCCCAATTATGTCTATATACATGGAGTGAGATGTCCTGTAGAACCCTATATTAAGCCAGTAATGCAGTGCTTTAACTGTCTCCGCTTTGGGCACCCCAGCAATCAGTGCAGAAGCAGCAAACGATGCCCCTTTTGCACAAATCCACATGATGGAACAGAATGTGTGAACCAAAGTACCCCAATATTGTGTCCACTGCAGCGGCGGTCACCCATCCTTTGACAGACAGTGCCCCGAATACGTCAAACAAAGAAGATCAAACAGGTGATGGCCCAGGAAAATCTAAGCTATAAGCAAGCCCTAGAGAAAATCTCCATCCCATCGTACGCCAGTATGGCCGCGAGCCTAGGAAGAGCGATCATACAATTTCCAATCATGGCCACCCACGAAGGAATCTATGACCAAAGTGGTTGGAACATAGCACAGCATAATCCTACAACCACCCCACCTAACGTCCCGATTTTTCCTCCCCAACAGGCGCAGATACCACAGGCCACTCCTACGCTGGTAAACACCCCCACTGACCTGGAGAACTCCCTACCATCCCTTCCTGTCAGGAACCAAGTTCACCCTCCTAGCTCCGAAAGTCAGAGAAAAGCGGGCAGAACCACAAGCAGTGCGGTAGACAGGTCCTACAAAAAACTATTGGATTCCGTACAATAGGCACATCGAACCGATCGTCCGCAACCCATACCCTCCCCATCCGGTAAATAACCATTCTGACGTACCAGCTACCGAATCCTCGGTCCACAAAGTTTGAAATAATAATGTGTGTGATAAATCAACTGGTAGGAAACCAGTTGCAAGATCCTTCCCTGTACGCCCCTAATGTAAAACAACTTCTGCTCCGTTCCCTGTCCATAAGCGGGATAGACAATGGCGGCTCCGGTTAGAAACATCGGAACAGCCCCGCATTGCGAGATCATCCTACAATGGAATGCAAGATCCATCAGGGCCAACAAAGAGAGTTTGCTGCAATACTCCTCAACGAATAAGGTGGCCGTCATGGCCATCAGTGAGACTTGGCTGAAGCCAGGCGAACGATTTTTATTCAAGGGGTATAATTCCATTAGATCAGATCGTCCTGATGGCTACGGGGGCTCTGCCATACTAATTAGAAACTCTATTTATTATGAACCAATACACCTCCGCACGGAAGATACGGAATTTAATATATGTGCGGCTAGAATCCGTCTCAGCAAGAAAGAGGTCACCATCGTATCAATGTACAGACCACCGAACAAGAAGTTATCGAAAGCAGCCATCACGAACCTCCTCAGACCCCTACCGAAACCGGTCCTTCTCTTAGGAGACCTTAACGCCCATAACATTCTATGGGGAAGTTCAAGTACAAACGAAATGGGTAACACTATAGCTACTATTTTAGAGGAAGAAGACATGGTTGTATTGAACAATGGCGAACCCACCAGGATCAATGCGCCAGGCCAGGGTCCTTCTGCAGTGGACATTTCTTGTGTATCGGCGAATATAGCCGTGGACATCTCTTGGGAAATAGTCGAAGACACGATGGGATCTGACCACCTACCCATCCTACTCCGCTTCAGTTCTGACACCTCAGCGCCACGGTTCATCTTCCCTACCAACAAATGGAAAATTCACCAGGCTGACTGGGAAAAATTTGAAATTGGCTTGGAACGACTCACATCATCTTGGGAGTGCGGAGCTGATGCTGCGTCGGATTACCGCCTTTTGATAAACGATATTAATCAAGCTGCTAACGCTTCCATTCCCGCACAGAAACCTGTATACTTTCTGAAGAACAAACGGATACCTTGGTGGGACAACGAATGTAGGGAAGCGGTGCAACGACGCAGAGACACGCTACGTGCATTTAGAAGTTGCCCCACGCTGGACAACTACCTGGCCCACTGCAGAGCGCAGGCTATCGTCAAGAAGATAGTCAAGAGAAAGAAAAGAGATAAATGGAACGAGTTCTGCGAATCCTTCAACAAAGATACGCCCATACCTGAAATATGGCACAACTTGAGGAAATTAAAGCACTCAGCCTCCCCGGCAATTGGAACCTCTCCTATAACGAACGACATCCTGGAAAACATCCTCATCTCCTTAACCCCGGCTTGGGTGGAACCCAACCTTGAAGAACCCAAGGCGCCTGAGCCGCACTTCCTGCTGCACCCGTTCCAATTAAACGAACTCAACTCTGCTCTAAATCATGGATCTGACACAGCGCCAGGTCCGGACAACATCCATTACGCCATGCTGAGGAACCTGCCGGTCTCGGCAAAAACAAAGTTGTGCAGTATTCTGAACAGGATCTGGGCGAATAGAATTCAAATTAAGGAGATGAAAACAGCGCGGGTGGTTCCCGTGAGGAAGCCAGGGAAAGACGGCCGCAGGGTGGACTCCTACAGACCCATAAACTTACTGTCGTGTACCAACAAAATCCTGGAACGCATGATCAAACAGAGATTGAATGGTGGCTAGAGCATCACTCGCTCCTCCCTGAAACACAGTACGGATGTCAGAAGAGGTAAGGCACGGAGGATATTTTTAGCACACCTGACAACGAAAATCCACTCCTGCTTAACCAAAAAACAAATTCATGATCGCCGCATACATCGATATAACAGCGCATACGACCATGTATCCCTTCCGATCCTAGCTAAGAAACTTCGCCGCGTAGGGATCCCACAAGTCTTTGTGGGAAATCCTATTGGCACTGCTTTCAGACAGGTGGCTGTAGTATCGCGGGGAGGTTCCCCTGTGGCATCCAGGAAAACAAATCGAGGCCTGCCTCAGGGCTCCGTTCTTGCGCCGCTGCTATTTAACCTGTACACTTGTGACCTCCACCATACTATGAGTGGCAGTATCACCATCCTCCAATTCGCCGACGATCTTTGTATATTCATAATAGGAGACTCATGGGAAGAATGCCTCCGGAAGCTGTCGTCGGAAATGGATAAATTCAAACAATGGCTGTTCAACAATGGCTTTGACATATCACCTGCGAAGTCGGCCGTATCCATATACACCCGTCATAGAATGCCCGCAAGGGTCGATATAAAATTAGGACACTTCACGTTCCCCGTAAAAAGCACGGTGAAATATTTGGGCATATGGATCGACAACAAACTCAAATGGGGTACCCACGTAAAAAACATAATCAAGAAATGCGATATGGCCACCAATCTCATTCGAGCAATAGCCAGCGTCAAGTGGGGTGGCCACCCCGCAATATTATTAAGGATATACAAATCCTTGGTGCGCCCTCACTTCGACTATGCATGTATATGCTATGGGTCAGCATCGGAAACCATACTCAAAGAGCTGGACAAAGCCCAATATAAAGGCTCTCCGGACATGTGTAGGCGCAATGAAATCGACGCCAACGAACGCGCTTTTAGTCGAGGCACTCGAACCCCCGCTAAACATCCGCAGGAGCCTTCTTAGCTCGAAATTCCTCCTCAAACACAGCCAATATGCTGGTAGTAGTCTGATGAATGCAATTCACGATCTCGCAATGCAATGCCTTACTGCAACTACTGGGTAAAGGAAAAAACGCCTCCAGTTGCGGCGGAATATTTAGAATCCTACAAGATATGTACGAGGATTCGACAAAACACAAAAATGCCATCCTATGAGGCCTCGTATTGGAGCACTGTCACAAACTTGGAAGTGTTTATAGATATGGAAGCGACGCCCCAGCCGGAAAGCCACAGAACAAATGTGTACCAATTTCTGTACAATCGTCTCCAAACGGAACACATATACACGGACGGATCTAAGCTCCCAGACGCGGCAGGATGTGCTTTCTTCACTCCCAAAATTTGACGTAAAGGGACTATTCCAGCTTCCTGCGGAATGTTCCATCATGACTGCAGAACTAAGGGGCATACTTGAAGCACTCAATTACGCTAAAAACTCCTCAAGCACAGCCTTTGTAATCCTATCGGACTCTAGATCGGCCCTGATGTCACTAAAATACCACCACAGTAAATGGCACAATGATCAACGTGTGTACGACATCGTGAACGTAGTCCAAGAATTAAAACGCTCCAACAAATCAGTAGAATTCAAATGGGTCAAAGCTCACTGTAACCTCCGTGGAAACGAGATGGCGGACCGCTACGCAAAACAAGCCGCACGTAGCGGTATAACAGACAGTAACAAGATTCCCTATCCTGACGCTGTATGTCTCATCAAAAACATTGCACTATCCAAGTGGAATATGGAGTGGAAGAAATCTATCACGACCAGAGGTCACCATTATGGCCTCATACACCCGGTGATTCCAACCAAGCAGTGGTACGAGAAGTATAAATGCACTCGCAGGTTTAGCACATGCATCGCCAGACTCAAATTCAACCACGGATGCTTCAAACAACATCTCCACCGTATTCACGTCATGGACACGCCCAATTGTATATGTGGTGGAACTGAGGATACAAATCACCTCCTGTTCGGTTGCAGTAGGAAGAAGACTGAGTCAGACCCCCTTCTACGATTCCTCACGAAAGCAGGAATCCCGTTACCCACATGCGCTGCCACACTCCTATCAACAGAGAACTACGCGATCTACAAGATTTTATATCAACATATGAAAAGAATTGGTGTTACAATCTAATAGACACATTTATGTATCTGTAACATTATATAGACAGGTCTCTGTACAATGTTAATATTTATTGTGAGACATAAGCAAGGTTATAATATCAAGCGTGTTGTCCGGGTGATGACACTACACCCTAGGGCAGCAATGCTCCTTCACTGATGTTATGTATGAATTAGAGCTAATTATAAGTTATGTGTATTGTAAACAACCACATTTTGTATTATCATGGATAAGGCAAAGTAGCCTACGCAGATGTCAAAGCTAACTGTAATATCTTACCTCTGAACATGTCGAACCACTTCCTATAAAATATCTAGATTTAATTAGAGGATAATACTCTCACTGCAGCTGATCTTGTATGATTATGTATATGGACTGTACCATCACATTGTAGTATCCATGTAACCTGTACATGGCTGTATGGGTGCGCAGCCCAAATGCCAATAATAATAAAAAAAAAAAAAAAAACCTGAGGGTCGATACGAGCGTCCTGTACAGTGAGGTAGCTGTGCACTCATTCAGTACGCTGACTGAAGGACGTGGTGCGCTGTCCGCTATAGCCAAGGAGCTATAATAAGTCCGCCGTCGAGGGAAACATACCGCCGTCATAGTAATCATTCTACAGTGCAGAGTGGTACTTTCATTCAGTCATTGGGTACACCCTGTAACGACCTTTGAATGATTAAGAGTTCTCGCTCCCCCAAATATTGAGCTAGCTGGGACAGTTTTTCAGGAGCTTTCCCATAATCACTTGGCGGATAATTTAAATTTTCCTAGCGCCCGGCATTTGAAATCGGATGCAGTTCATGTTAATATTGTATTTGATTTATATTTCCCGATTGTTATGAAGGGAACTTCCATTTGAAACCAAGTGTGAAGCTTTCTTGTTTGCCTATTAATGTTGGGAATTTGCTACACGATCAATTAAAAATGTGGTGGTGTTTTGATTCTTTGTTTGATTATTAATATATTGGCAATTGTAAGACGAGGCTTTGCTTAGTTCTTTTTTTTCATAATTGAATGTATTAATGTTAAAAATAAATAAAAATCACTGGTACGCCAATATGAGTACCCAATAAATCAACGCCTAGGGTTTTCTTTGAATTATAAAAAAGGGAAGTATAAAGGTTTTCACCCTATCCTCCCACCCAACAAGCACCCATCGCTACGCTACAGAATACAGAGTCGATAAAGGAACGCCAGAAGAGAGTTCTCCTTCTTCTACTAGCAACGACGCAGATTTTGACTACCATCTTGGAGTAGATATTCATTTGATGAATGATACTGAACTTTGTGACCACGTACAGGACTTGGCACTAATAAAAATGCCAAGCTAAACTGCTAGGTTCACGTCTTAAAGAATTTAATCTGCTTGCACCAGGTACAACGACTTCGCAATTTCGGCACAGACACAGAGAACTTTTGCAGTTCTTTGCAGTGAGACACAGTATTTGTTACTGCACGGACGTCCAATGTCTAATGTCAAGCCACGGGGTGGAACACAGCATTGAAGAATAGCGACTGTTCATTGATTCGTCAAGGGCAAGTTTAAAGGCAGTATTACTACACAACGGTAACAGATATGCATCAATACCAGTGGTTATTCTACCCACCTGAAAGAGACGTATGATTTTTTAAAAAAATATATATCTGCTTAACGTCTCTCTAACAGCGAGGTATTTAGAGACGGGAAAGGATTGGGGGGGGGGGCAAGGAATGGGATGGAATTCGGCCATGGTATTTTGAAGGAAGCATCCCGGCATTTGCCTGGAGTGATTTGGGAAACCATGGAAAACCCAAATTAGAACCGCCGTCCTCCCGAATGAGAGGCCAGAACGCTAGCCGTTACACCACCACACTCGGTAGGAAACCATGTCACTACTTCTTGACAAAATACGCTATTGCGACTACAACTGGCATATCTGAGGTGATTTAAAAGTTATAACTATTCTCATGGGAATGCAGATTGGGTACACAAAGTACTGCTGCTTTATCTGCTAGTGTGACAGCAGAGATGGGAAGCACCACTATATAAAGAAGAATTGGCCCATCAGAAATAAAAGGCAGCCAGGAAGTAAAAACAACCTTCGTGTGCCGTTGGTTGAGCGTGACAAAGTTATCATGCCTCCACTTCATATAAAGCTGGGGCTCATGAAGAACTCGTGAAGGCACTAGATAACAACTCAGATGGATGCTTTTCGGTACCAGTGCAACAAGTTTACGTAGTTGAGTTATGCAAAAGTGAAAGGAAGTGTGTTCATAGGTCCACAAATAAGAAAGATCATTACTGACACCCACTTCGAAGACTTACTGGGTGGTACTGAAAGAGATGCATGGATGGCATTCAAATTAGTTGTAGCCAATTTCCTTGGAAATTATAAATCTCCTGACTTTGTGAATGTTGTGCAGAAGTGTATTAGTGCGTACAGCCTGCTGGGTTGCAACATGTCCCTCAAAATTCATCTCCTCGACTCACATCTCGATTACTTTCCCGAGAACCTATGTTCTGTCAGCGACGAACATGGTGAACAGTTTCATCTGGACATCTCGGTGATGGAATCACTGATTACTGCTGTACGCTTCAGCGCGAGATGCCAAATGCATAGCACAAACGCAAGTCTACAGCCAAGAAATTCAAACCGAACCCACTGTAAACTATGGATGTTTATTTCATATGTATGTGTTTTATATATGTATTATACCTTCAACTAGATTGACCTACATATTATGTGTTAATTAGTACTTCATGAAGTAATAAGTGCTCTTCTGAAACATCTGCCTGTGAGTTGTTTGCAGTGATACTATGTTTTAACGTCTATAAGTGGTTAATGTCTTATCTCTCAAGAACGGTGGGTGATAGAGACAAATGGTTTGCATATTCTGAATCAGCATGTCTCAATTGTCTTAGAACATACGTTGGGTACCCAGATATGCGCTGAAAGATTTTTTGATTGTTTATCAGTGTTATTGGTTAACTCATGAATATGTAATATTAATATCTGGATGTTGTGGATCATTTTTTCTCAATTGCTGATAATATTAATAAATAAATTACGCCAAAGCAATTGACTTTTTTGTGTTTATTTGTTTCCCGTACGCGTTTCACTTCTTTTGCAGAAGCATCTTCAGCGGGTTTTTTATTTTGTGGTCTATTGTATTTCTTTTAGCTCCATTCTCAGCATCAGTGCTTTTGCATTTTCGGTGGGAAGTGTCTTCATGTTTGAGATTCACAACACTACACTTTTGCACTGCACTATGTGTTTGTTATTACTTGCAAAATAATAACAAACACATAGTGCAGTGCAAAAGTGTAGTGTTGTGAATCTCAAACATGAAGACACTTCCCACCGAAAATACAAAAGCACTGATGCTGAGAATGGAGCTAAAAGAAATACAATAGACCACAAAACAAAAACCCGCTGAAGATGCTTCTGCAAAAGAAGTGGAACGCGTACGGGAGACAAATAAACTCAAAAAAGTCAATTGCTTTGGCGTAATTTATTTATTAATGTAATATTAACATGCTGTATAATTAGTATGATAGTTTTGAATGGCAAAATAAATAATAACATCAACCAAGAATTAAAATGGCACATTTAAAGATTTATTTTGAGCCTACTAAAAACGGATGAAATGACTCAAATGAATATTTAACAAAGCATAGCATTTAAATTCGTTTTCAGAGCATGAGAACCATCAATTTAAATTGCAAAGGGCATTTTTACGGATCGACTAATTGTTTGTTGTGCACAGCATACGCTGCAACGAGTTACCATCTCCACGGCGCCGACGGTGCGATGGCTGGGAGCGCATGGCAGTGTCAGCAGATACCTGCGACAGGTAGCTTTGACGTCACAGATGAGCGACGCCCAATGAACACTCAGAATCGACCAGACTAGAGGTTCCTAAGCTGGGAGGCGAGCCCTAGAGGGGTCAGCGAAGACTTGTCAAGGGGGCAGGGTGCGACGTAACTCCACCGCTTGTGTGGGATACCCTAGCTCTACACCGTTCGCAAGTACTAGTGTATGTCTCCTTCACAGCCTCTTTGAGTTGAAAACCTTTATTCTAACATCACATAGTAAGTTTCCTCTAACATCTCATTGTTAGTACTGAATAGTAGGCATTTACCTTATTATCGGCCGAGGAGGGGGGCGTGGGAAGAATTCATTTGACGGAATGTGATGGTGGGAATAATTCTTTTGACGGAAGGGGAGCGTGATACGAAATGCATTAGGAACCTCTTAGTCCACACGAATCAGTCATAACATCATCTCACTCACTGCAATCTCCGTGACGCAGGATGCCATCGACCGCAGAATGCTAACTTCTCCTTCCGTCATGGCACAAACCAATTCTGTTCTGGACTCTCCTTGATAATGGGGTAAAAATCCGCCGATTATTCATCGGTGCGGCTGGATCATGGTGCTCGATAGGTCCCATGAAAGAAAATATACACAATTTGTTGCTGTGTGCAAAAATTGCATCTCTAATAGGCCGAAACATTCACGCCATGTTGTGCGATTCCGACCGTAACTAACAAAAAAGTTCAGTTCTTGAAAATTTTGATGAGTGATAATCAACACGTTTGACTTCGCATCTGAAATGTTTACTAGGTCCTCGGCGTTTTTTCTCGATCTGCTTTCGTTGGAATGTCCCTCACCAAAGATCCCCAACACCGGCTTTCTAATTTTATAACGCGTCATTTCGCCTACTGAAAGTGACTTTTTTTTTTTTTTTTTTTTTTTTTTTGTAACAGTTTAACGTCCCTTTTTAACAACGTGGTCTTTAGAGACGGGAAAGGATGGGGGCAAGGAATGGGAAGGAATTCGGCCATGGCCTTTTGAAGGAAGCATCCCGGCATTCACCTGGAGTGATTTGGGGAAACCATGGAAAACCCAAATCTGGATGCCCGGACGGGGATTCGAACCGCCGTCCTCCCGAATGCGAGGCCAGAACGCTATCCGTTACACCACCACGCTCGGTAAGTGACTTTTTGAACGATACTGGCTGGGCGTCCAGGTAAACTTGACATCCACCCTTTCATTGCCATTCGTGTGTGTGTGTCTAGTCACGTGTGCTCTTGTACTGAAACCATTTTGCACATCAAATATTTCTTGAGACGCTGTGGTGCGTTGGTACACCACAAAAGTTGTAGCCTAACGTGAGGACCATCTCGTAATCTCAATCTAATGCAACCAAAGCTATCTTTCGCACACAAGATGAAAACACTATCCACTATTCTGAGAGTCTTAAAAACTTAATCCATGTATAATTCAGTGAAAATAGATATAATTTAATATCTGGATGTTTTGGATCATTTTCCTCAATTGCTGATAATATTAATAAGTAAATTACGCCAAAGCAATTGACTTTTTTTTGTATTTATTGGTCTCCCTTACGCGTTTCACTTCTTTTGCAGAAGCATCTTCAGCGGGTTTTTTCTGTCAATTACGTACAAAGGTTGTAAGCAGGTTATGTTGTGTTTGGTACAGTGGAATGAATTATTATCTAACTTATAATCTACTTACATTGTGTGGTCTATTGCATTTCTTTTAGCTCTATTCTCAGCATCAGTGCTTTTGCAATTTTGGTGAGAAGTGTCTTCATTATTCAGATTCACAACACTACACTTTATTGCACTGCACTTTGTGTTTTTTCTTGCAAATGGTGGTTCTGTTTTGTTTACTAAGTATCGAGTTTATGTAGTTATGCGGTGTTGTTTTGTGGCAACAATAAATAAGGACATACAAAACCACAAAAAACTAGTGAAATCATTTATATTTGAAAAAAAACTGTCAAATAAATGGAAGACTGAAAAAACTAACTACACAAACTCGATACTTAATAAAAAAACAGAACGACCATTAGCAAGAAAAAAAACAAAGTGCAGGGCAATAACGTGCAGTGTGAATCTGAATAATGAAGACACTTCTCACCAAAAATGCAAAAGCACTGATGCTGAGAATGGGTAAGTAGATTATAAGTTAGATAATAATTCCACTGTACCAAACACAACATAACCTGCTTAGAACTTTTCTACGTAATTAAAAGAAAAAAAACCCGCTGAAGATGGTTCTGCAAAAGAAGTGAAATGCGTACGGGAGACCAATAAACACAAAAAAGTCAATTGCTTTGGCGTAATTTATTTATTAATAGATATACTTTGTTCGCGTGTCGCTTGACCAATGGGGACAGTCTACCTAACCCTGTATCTTATGCCGTGGCGCAGGTCGGGTCGTAACTATGAAGATATTACTGTTTGGGCTACGCAGAAGACATTGGCAGTGACTCGTTTGTCATATTTCACCGAGCGTAGTGAGTGAGTGGTTAACGCTCTCGCCTCGCATTCGTGAGGACGCCGGTTCGAATCCCCGTCCGGGCATCCAGCTTTGGATTTTCCATGGTTTCTCCAAGTCACTCCAGGCGAATGCCGGGATGCTTCCTTCAAAAAGGCAATGGCCGAATTCCTTTCCGTTCCTTGTCCCCAGTCCCATCCCGCCTCTAATGACCTCGACGTCGACGAGGCGTAAAGCCACAAGGTTTGTCATATTTCCTTCTCTTGTGTATCAGGAAATGGACTCCAACCTAGGTAGATTTATAAATAAGCTATTGAATTATAAGAGTTAAGTATCTCATTCAATCAAGCGCTGTAACCCGTTGTTCATGCCATTTCATTAATTGTGCCTGCATCTGTTTTTCTACAAGTCTGATTATACTTACGTTACCATTTCGAAAGCCTTTCATTCTAATACTAATTCCTTCAATCACTTTTACTAGCGACTGTGCTATAACTTTTCTAAACGCTAATGACATATATTTTCTCTGAAACTAACTGAAATGAGGTCTTGTTGAGACGAACCCAAGTCAAGTTTATGTGGCGTCAATGCTGCTCGACAAACTATATCATAACTATTAAATTAGTTCTTATTTGTATTCACTACAGATGAATAGGTCTGAAAGTCGTTAACAGCACTGGAAAAGCTAGGTGTTTGTCATACTGATACCCTGATTCCATCGTGTCTGCAAGCGGCTAGAGACCTTGTAATACTGTAGGGACCTTCGTGTATTTTGAAGGGATTTTCGAGGTAAAGGAAGTAATGGAGTTTTATTTCCACTTAAAAGTATTGGACAGTAGTTGCATAGCATGAGATGCATCCTGTAATACGCTACCGTCAAGGTTACAATTATCGCTCTCTCTCTCACAGCGTGTGAAAGGCTTCTCCCACCATGAGGATCTTAAAACCATAATATAAACATAATTAACTCAGGTCCTGTTTATCACAAGGATATTAAAGCCATAATATAAACATAATTAATGTATGAAATTAACTTTGTTCTTGTTTACATTAAGGATCTTAAAACCATAACATAATTACGGAATTAAATTAACTCAGGTCTTGTTTACTTAAACTTCGAGTGCCGGTTCTCAAGTGGTCTCTTAACTTGGAAAGAGTATTTCACCAGCTGTGAAACTTAAAAACTTTTGGAAATACGCTGAAGATTTTGGGAGTGGTCCGTGCTGCTTAATTTCTTTCTCTCAAAGCCATGAAACGACACCAAACTTGATAGATTCTATAATTAAATTTTTTACTCATTCAGATGTATTATGGTAAATTTTTTTGCCATTTCTTGTATTGTGCTTATTTTCTACTAGTATTAATAAGCCTAGAGTTGCTTTTCTTACAACCTTTGATTTGCAACCTATTTCGTTGAATCACTTTTGCTGGCGCTAAATAATTTCTCTTGATGGATTGACACAAAGTTTTTGTGAAACTGATTAAAGAGATGGTCATGTACAGGGATAAACCCACAAATTTAAGATTCGGTTCCCTGCAAGAATACATGTGAATACGGACTAGCTCGGGGCTTTTCTTTGAAAAACGAAAGGAGTTTTATCGATTTTCAGATGTGATTAACGTCAGGGTCTTCAAGGTAAATTCAGTCAGAGAAACAGTTAATGACACAAAGTTTATTGCAGACTAATATCCTGTTAAATATGATACAAGAATTCTCCGAACATCACATAGAGAACGAGTACAAAATATTGGCGTGACTAGTGCTTCTGTTGAGCTGATTATCTTTGAGCCTTTACTGGCATCTTTGCAAATTACAGAGTACCGAATAAACCACATTAAAAGTGTGAAAGGGTGTCAGCTATACCTCATGTACGTGCGACTGGAACTAAGCGAGTGTCATTTGCTAATGGAGCGGTCTCGTGGCTCAGCGGTTAAGGTGTCTGACTGGTGATCGTAAGGTCCCTGGTTCGAATCCCTCACGGCGGGTATTTTCAAAGGCCCTAACCCTACCTCCACCTCTAGCCCAGCTTGCTGTGTAAAGCTGGGTTCCCACGGCGCGTCTCGACCCACCGCCAGGTGGTAGAAGATGAAAGGCGCGTCCTGCCTACCACGCGCCGTAGGAACGGACCTTAATGTGAAGCACACCGGAACGCTTCCGTGGTTCGGATTCAATGTTAAACTGTAGGTCGGTCCCCTGTACCCTGTAGGATTGCCGGGTTAGGTTAAGGTAGCTACGACAGGAGCGGAATGCGTAGCCCATAGAAACCCTCTCACCAGGTCATTACGACCACATGGAATTATTATTATTATTATCTGCTAATGTCATTCTTGCTTAAGGCTCTCATGTCTAGCCAACAGCAAAATTCAACTGACTTGAGCTGATTAATCTTGAGGCAACTCGAGTGACCGAAAAGAGTGATAGAATGACCTATCTGCATTGGATTTTTGGTCCCATCCCTTTCCTATGCTTCTTATTGGTGGGTATCCATTTCAACAAATCTCATGACATACAAATTTCGGTGTCATCAGCTAGGTGCGGGCAGTGATCTCGAACGTGAAAATGCGAAATTGGTATAGCTGCCCACTAATATCGGTATATTTGTAACCAAAATTGGTATATGAAAAAAATACAACTCTAATAACCATAATTTTCGCGGCAATTTGGCACAAGAATATGACGCACAAAGACTAAAACGAATGGCATGTGCAATTAAGCATAAAAATATTGGGAATTTCATTTTGCAGCAATATTTCAACAGAATTATTAGACTCCATCATTATGTTTGATCCATCGGATGCAAAACCCATTATATTATTTTTATATGGATTATCATTGAAAGTTTACAGTGTTTCCAAATAAGGATACTGCATCATCAGCTTCTGATGGAACAAGAGCTAAAAAAACAATCTTTGATGCAATGCTTTTTTGCATACCTCACGACTAAGCACAAGTGTTTGGTTGTGCTAAGATCACTGGGCTCGTCAACAATAAGCGAAAACTTAGTTTGCGGCAGATCTTCACATAAATTATCAAAGTTTTTTAACCTAAAATCTGAGTTTTCATCATCGATTTTTTTTTTAATTTTTGAATCGGGACAGTACTTCATAATGGTAAACGGTGGATTATGTTCCGCAACAAACGAGGCTAATAAAGCACTGGTACTTAGTAGAACATAACGAAATATTTTTACCTTGTTTAATTTGTGTATCAGGTTTTTGAACTATTGTCACAGTAAATGACGATATCTTTGTGATTTTATATTTAATGATACCGAATCTGTTTGTTAAGAATTGTGTTTCATGAGAGCGTCTTTCCCTGATGTCATATTGGTAACAGTAAGCCAATAAGTTCGCACCGGGGCTTAGTGCTAAACCGTTCTGTCTTAACTATAACCATACGCTATGCCTTGGATAGTTCAGTTTGTGCTTTACTAAAACTCGGCCACCACCTGACTTGATCTAACCCCGAATTAGGAAAGGTATGTAGTCATTGAAAGTCACTGTTGCAATTTAAACTGGCAAACCACATATTCTTTCAAAATTTTATAAGGTCACATACTTATGGAGTCAAAAATTGTCACCAAAGAATTTTAACTGCAGGAACGATTAATATATTTGAGACAGACCAACGTCACGACCCATAACTGAATTTACAGTCACATGAGGTGTTCTGGTTTCGCCTCATAGTCCAAATGTCTGTCCGTGGGTTTACATCCGCCTAGCTGCGGGCCCAATTAGCGCCACAAAGTAGCGTAGTCACGCTCTAACTAATTCTGAAAGACTTGGGCGACGAAAGCCCAGGGCTGTTATATATAGAAACGCCCGTGGGAACTCCTCATTTTTCGGTTTCCCACGAAAGCAGTCTCACCATCTGATCAAATGTAGTCCTTAAAGTTTATGGATTTCGACATACTTATGACACTAGTGATTCAGAATATTCCTATTGATCTGAAATTTTGGCAGCAGCTAGGTTGATTAAAAAGTGTTATTTTTAATCCGTATAATAATTATGTAGCTTCAATAGTTTGGCCGTAAAAAATTATTTTCTGAGATTCCAAAAATTATTCATAACTTCTACAATTTTACAGCTACGAAACTGGAATAACGTTTATTTTGCTGCTCTTTCAATTGGTACCAAAATTTCCCTGTTTACTGTTTTCTACCAGGTTGTACGAAAGTTGAGCAAAAATATTGTGCAATTCCAAATTTAGACCCCGCAAATAACTGTCTAGACATCTATGAAACCTGGTTTATATGATTCTACGTGTTTTAAAATGACTTGAGCAAATTTGAAGTCGCTACCTGTTTTCTTCGATTTATTATGAATTTCTGAAATATCGTCCACTTGAAGGCTATCTGTATGGCCAAACTACCCAAATATCGTTGCCGCCAAAAAATTTACTTTCTTTTATTTTGGCCCAATGACTTCGTTAATTTAAATGAAACTTACTGGAAACTCTTTGTATTTAATTAACCTTTATTTTGAATTTACTTATTATCTCAACTGATTAATTTTTCCCTTAGCCATGCGTTCAAAGTTTTTACAAACTGCTCAAAAATCAACCTTTAAACTTTAATGACCCTTTCCAAAGTTTAATATGTTGTGTAAGCAAAAAATTAAGTTTCTTTCTTGCTATAAGTGGACTTTCTATATCTTTCAAAATATGACTTCTTGAATTTAAAATATGAGAGTGCGTCCTAAGTTTTCCATACCGGCTTCTTACTTTCAATGTTTAAAAACTCTTTAGTGGGATTCCCTAGCTACCAAATTTCTATCGTATATTTACTAGTTGTCATTTTGGTTACCTCTCAAATTGGTAGAAATGTTTACTTTTACAAAATATTTTGCAACCAAAGACTACATATGCTGACCTTATGTTCTGACTTTCTATAACTGTTTAATCTGATTTCTAGTTTGAATTGACCAAGTAGTTGACTTTA
This sequence comes from Vandiemenella viatica, assembly GCA_031002005.1. Taxonomy (NCBI): domain Eukaryota; kingdom Metazoa; phylum Arthropoda; class Insecta; order Orthoptera; family Morabidae; genus Vandiemenella; species Vandiemenella viatica. The sequence goes on along the minus strand of CM061921.1, from coordinate 231,592,103 downwards.
AAACTGATCTGCAATGTTATTTAACTGAATACGCAGTTCTGAGAACAAATTTTGCTATGCAGTTACCAAATTTTTAGGTTACATTACATAAACTTATTACAACTCTTACAACAGGCATAGTTTGTGCTTTTACGACTTTTTGCAGCCTTCCTGAAAATTCTTCTTCCCGTTGTTTTTTTATAAAACTGAAAGTATTATTTTTCTTTTTATACTCGCTCTTATACTCAGTTCTTCGTCTAACGTCATTTTGACATAGTGACTCCGAGAAAATTTCTCTTTTCAGTGATAAAAACTAATGAATGAATAAAATCTGAATTCTCTTTTACATAGACAAGCAAATCAGCTCGGAAATCCCCTAAAAATGACAAGAATGCAGGGCGCCAGGGTATTCCCCAAAAGATATCTGGTCCATTCTGCAGGTGATAACTACTTATCATATAATCGATCGAGGAAATCCCCGTAAAACATAAATAAAAAGGGTTGCCAACTTGAAAATGTAAAATTGGTAAAAAATTTGGGAAAATTTCCTCGTATTTTCAGAAATCATGGAAAAATTGTTACACTTCGGTCTGTTCGAGATCACTGCTTATGGAAACGTTAGTACTTTTATACAGAAATCCACCCTCCTCTGCTAACTTCCCTGATCTAGACGCTTAGGCGAAATTTTGTTTTAATGCTGTGACGTTTGACTTAGGAGGCTTTTTGCACTCACTTCTAAACGTAGTGGTATTATGTAGCTGTATATTTTTCGATGGTTGTGTAGTAGCTGACTGTTGTAGCTGGCTAACTTGGCTCCTTTTATAACAGTTAAACTGTGATGAAACTGGGTTTTAATATTACCTAGCTCTTCCCCACAACTTCGTACCCGTGGACTTAGAATATCGTTGCTGTAATTGGATATAGAAAAAGGTACGTTAAAGGTGTCACAAAAAGCACAGATTCGTGGTAATATGACGGGGAAGCCGTCGATATACCATTCTACCATTGAACATGTCTCATGAAGAGAACCAATTTCCAACATGTTGAGATGTCCCATTCTGTAAATCTCATTGTTTATCAGGAACAAGAAATGTTTTTGTTAGATTCAATCGTTTTATTGCCGTAATTTATTTAATTTCAATAAGTTAATTTGATTTGAATGTGGTTCTCGACCGACAAGGTTATAGCAAGGAATATTTAATGTGAGCAAGAATAATGGTTGTAATTTAGCGGAGAGGCTAGTGAGTAATAAAGAATGTACTTTAGGTTGCTGGTTTATGTTCAACGGAACAGACTACCCTTGTGTTCCATAATGTTTTGGTCATTAATTTACTGAAATGATGGAGAGGCTCTAGCCTATAGTGCGGATATGTTTAACACAATGGACACAGTGTGACATTGTGAATTTGTCTGTCTGGATACTCGGAGATATGGGTTTTCCTTGGTTTCCCAAATCACTCCAGGCAAATGCCGGGATGTTTCCTTCAAAAGGCCATGGCCGAATTCCCTTCCATTCCTTGCCCCCCATCCTTTCCCGTCTCTAAAGATCTCGCTGTTAAGAGACGTTAAGCAGTTAAAAAAAGAAGGATACTCAGTGAATGAAAGACTCCTTTCAAACCCCAATAATAAAGTGTTGTAGCGCTGAGCGGTCAGACGCTTTGCAGACGTCACTGGCAAAGAAACATTAGTTAACAATAAACTGTTTGTGCGTATAAATTGCAGCCAGTGAGAAGAGACGAAAGGGGACAGCCTGGAGGGGGTAACCTCCCAAGGAAGTGTCGGAAGTGGTGGTAAATATTCCATCCACTGGAATTCATTCCCGCCGGTTGCTAATAAATTGTTTAGGCTTATTATATGTTCGGCCAATCGGAGATGAGGTGACGAGCGTGCAGAAAGTGGACGGACACTTGATATCCTGCGCGGGGACTGGACGCGGGAGATGCTGGACTCTGGTTTCAGCGTGGCAAGACGGAGCAAGCCATCTACGCTTGGGCATTGCTGAGGGCCTCCTGGGAGACCAACACCGCGGCTGTTGAGATGAGAGACACCAGACGCCCGGCCCACCCTTGGCTGAGCTGACGAGACTACCTGGGGCCTAGCGAAAACACTCACGATCGGCTCGACGCAGCTCTCCTCGCCGAGATCGCCGACACTACTCTTCGTGTGGCCTGCGCTGCTCAACACTACGGTAAATCCTATGTACGCAATCATCTACAGAGTGACCACAACGAGCTCAAAATTTAAGAACCCATGAACTGTAAATTCCACTACCTGAGAGCTGACAACTATTTATCCATTAAAGTAATTGTTTCGTTAGATAAATTTTGTATTTCACTTATCAAGATTAATAAATGCAAGATGTTCCTTTTGAATATATTATGTTTGACTTGTGCTAATGTGGAGGATCATTTCGGAGGAGAAGCCCACCCACAATCATGTAATTTGTTATAATTAATAAAACTGTTTATAAAGTAGTGAATCCCGAGGCATACAGAGTGGGACACTACAATGTTTAAAAATAGCAACAAACTAAGGGGGGGGGGAGAGGTTAACTGTGGGGGACTACCTAGCACACTTCCTCCGTCAGATTTTTGTTTGTGGTTTGAAATTATGTCCCGTCTGCGGACATCTTATCTGAATACGGTCTTACCCAGCTTGCTGGGCGAGTGGTTATGCTCTGGCTATGCATTCGGGTGGGCACGTGTTCAAATCCCACTCCTGCCATCCCGATTTGGGTTTTCCATGGTTTCCCCAGATCACTCCAGGCGAATGCCGGGATGGTTCCTTTAAAAAGGTCATGGCCGAATTCTTTACCGTTTCTTGCCCCCGGTACTTTCTTCTAATCACCTCGACGTCGACGAGGGATAAGCCAATCAGAAAAATAAAATCAATCATTTTTGTTTTTGAAGTTCTCTGCTGTGACATATAGCCTTTATGGTTGGAAACCCGTGAGCTAACTACATATAACTGCCTATGGAAAAAACTCTTATTTTCTCAGTGTACCCCTTCTATTTTCAGTGTCTGGCATTGGACTTTACTGATTGCCATCGCATGCAGCACAGATCATATCTATACTATACTGAATAATAGGTTGTGTCTGTAGATGAAATATATGAACGGTTCATACAAAAACTGACTACGAGAGAAGCAAAGCTTGAGTGGCCGATATAGCACTACACAGAGCTACATACTCTATCCGCTGTCTGTAGCCGTTCGGCTAGTTTTCAAAATTTCACAACAAAATGTGATATTTATCTCAAAAAAATATCCTGTGTTATTGCTAATGGTATATAGTATCTTGTTGTAAAATTTAAACACGATCTTTTTAGCCGTTTAGGTCGTGAAAATGTAACAAACAGAGAGAGTTACTTTCTCAGTTATAATATTAGTGTAGATATGCTTGAGACTTGCACCGAATTCTCTTATTTTCTTCTTTCTTGACCTACCTGATGCCTATAAATGGTATAAATTGGATTCGGACAATCTAATACGGCTTTAACTACAATTCTGCTTCGAGAAAATAGTAAGTCTACTTAAATCCCTTTTGTATTGCAACGTGAGTAAGTCTGCAGGTACAAGCTGAATACAAATTTGGAATGGAAGCGACGAATGTCGATTGAGCGGCTAAATTCTCTGAGTGATGTATTTCTAAGTCGGATTGTGAGACTAAGACGGGTGTTAGCAGAAAGTGGCTGACCCGAACTGAAGTGAGAGAGAATTTAACTCCTTCACGACCCAACTATACTCGTATATAGTTGACTCAGCGATAGTTGGATCGTGTTGTCGTATTCTGCTACAATGCTG